>CM050404.1:10110148-10667215 GCA_027580255.1 Therioaphis trifolii | reverse complement strand
TTTTTGTCTATGGTAATATACATTTACAATAAAAATGATTTTCTCTTAGCAAAATTGGGTATAATATATTTTGACCAGACCTAAGTAGCTGTTCAAAAAATGGTTAACATGTTAGTTCATAATTTTGATTCAACTTGCATCTCTTTGCTTGATTTTATATAAAAATAATATATAATAATAATTAAGTTGATAGTTACTTCCATTGCCCTTATCCAACTCACATGAATAAATCTAATCAAATCTGTTTGCATTTACTGTTTGGTACTGTAATTACAGTCAATTTATACAAATTTATTTATTTGTTTATTGTGGAGCACTCAAATTTTCTTACGATGAGTAAAAATAATGTTCATTACATAAACTGAGCTTTACAAAGAATTTTATTAATTTAGGCACATTCATCATTTTTAAAACACTGTTTTATTTACACTTTCTATTTGAACATTTCTTTGCATTTCATTTTATTATCATAAAAATATAAAGTTGATCTTTTTCAACTATAATAATGTTTAAACAAAATTTTTTGCAGGAATTGTGTTCACTAACTTATTGCAGTATTAGTGTCTTAAAGTTTAGTCGTAGAAATTTTCATAACAATTATCCACCCATGTAGAATATAAACCATTTTTGATAGTGGTGAAATACATTGGCTATGATGTGTAAGACCTTTAGGTATTTAGTATTTATATTACTTTTCAATATTCAATATTAACTTCTAGACATAACCCATATACGTGAAATCGAGACGTTAAACCTAACCTGTATGCTACTTTCGACGATGTCTTGGACGAATAAATAACTAAATAGCTTTTGTTTCCGAACCGACTGACCAGAATTATTCTATACGTCACTCCAATACACCAACCTCTATACTTATCCTACACGCGTTCGATCTAGACGTTAAAAAAAACTGTATCCTACTTACGGCGGCGTTCTCAATAACTAAAATATAAAAAAGATAAAAAATATCTCAAAATTGTTTTTTTCCCGTCCCAACTGACCAGAATTACCTACTCTTTACATCACTCTTATAACCGACCTCTAGATTTATCCTCTATACGTTCATTGTATAAATGTGTGTTTTCAAAGAAAAACCGTATCCTACTTTCGTCGGTGTCCTGGCCGAGGAGCGGAGCTCCTCGAGCCGAACGCTTGGTATATATAATGTAAATACATTGATAATGTATCATTTTTGATACCGATAGTAGTTTTACAACGGCTCCTATTTTCCTCACTCTAATGAGCCGACTTCTAGACACAACCCATATACGTTAAATCGAGTAGTTAAAACTAACGCTTTCGGCGGTGTCCGTGTAAATAAAATTTATCATGTTTATACTTTTGATCCCGAAAGGCGTTTCACACCGGCCACTGAGGTTCTGTAATTATTCTATACGTCACTCCAATACACCAACCTCTAGACTTATCCTACACGCGTTCGATCTAGACGTTAAAAAAACTGTATCCTACTTACGGCGGCGTTCTCAATAACTAAAATATACAAAAGATAAAAAATATCTCAAAATAGTTTTTTTCCCGTCCCGACTGACCAGAATTACTCTTTACATCACTCTAATAACCGACCTCTAGATTTATCCTCTATACGTTCATTGTATAAATGTGTGTTTTCAAAGAAAAACCGTATCCTACTTTCGTCGGTGTCCTTGGTCGCTTGGTATATATAATGTAAATACATTGATAATGTATCATTTTTGATACCAATAGTAGTTTTACAACGGCTCCTATTTTCCTCACTCTAATAAACCGACTTCTAGACACAACCCATATACGTTAAACCTAACGCTTTTCGCGGCGTCCCGGTAAAAAAAATTGATAATAAAGCGGAGCTCCTCGAGCCAAACATTTGGAATGACTCTCCCGCTTTTCGCAGTGTCCTGGTATAAAAAAATGTAATGGTAGTTTTACAACGGCTCCTATTTTCGTCACTCTAATGAGCCGACTTCTAGACACAACCCATATACGTTAAATCGAGTAGTTAAACCTAACGCTTTCGGCGGTGTCCGTGTAAATAAAATGTATCATGTTTATACTTTTGATCCCGAAAGGCGTTTCACCGGCAGCTAGTTTTTTATAAAATCAGAAACATTATGCGGGTGTTTTCGTTATGAGACACTTAAAATGTCTATTGAAGTAACAATGATTTAACTTATCGTTCGAAAAGTCATTCACTAAATTTCGATTATATAAATTGTTAACACGTTTCGTATAGTATTTGCTTAGCCATAATTAAATAAGAATATTTAAACTGAAGGTATTGTTTCCATGCATAGAAATATGTTTATGAACATATTATTTAGTCACTGGTTATTGCTTTGATCATTCAAATTAGTTTACTAGATTTTCGTTAAGACGGTTTTATACTGTTGTTAGGTTATAATACTATGATAACTATAAATATTTAAACTATAAAAATTATAAAAATTAAAACGTAATATTGCAATACATTTATATTGACGTATAAATGCTGTATGTAAACGAAAAAAAAAAATTAATCATGAAATATAACTTACCAATTTAATTATCATTGATTTTAAATGAATTTATTATTTTACCAAAAAAAATATCCCAATGAAATAAAGTTAATACGATATTGTTTTCACACATGGTGTTATGAATAAATAATGATGTGTAAAAATATTTAATATTTCATGACTTCAATACTTTTTGATATTAAAAAAATGACATCCTACAATACGGTGTTTATGTACGTATGTGTGTGTGTGTGTGTGTGTGTGTGTGTGTGTGTGTGTGTGTGTGTGTGTGTGTGTGTGTGTGTGTGTGTGTGTGTGTGTGTGTGTGTATGAGAGAGAGAGAGAGCGAGAGATAATAGAGAAAACAAAACAAGTAAAGTTAATGTATATCATTTTGAATATTATTATTTTATACCCTTTTTATCTTATCTGAAAGTGCATTATGAATGTTCGTGTATAAATTAATACAATATACATCACACTACGTTATTATTACATATAATACGTAATTTCTATTTTTTTGTTTTTAAAAGTAATTAACATGTGATACAAATTATGTTCGTGAAATTAGTATAAGTTATTATCACATGTAAATTTTAAATGTCAATACGTTTTATCTATTTTTCAATCCCCTAAATTATTCTTTTCTCTTAATTACTTATAATTTCAATCAATTTATGTAATTTTCAACGCATTTATTATAACAATTATCAATTTTTTTTTATAATTATGTGACTCTGTTCTAAACGACATGACGTACTGGTTTTTATCAATTGTCAACGACATTAGAATGGCATTTTAAGTAAATAAATTATAGCCTTCAATTTATTATTTTTTTTTGAATGTGCATTTGATATTAATTAAAAGCGACTTACATACGATGTACTATCAAACTTTTGTAACTATATCTCATAGATATAATCTATATTGATTTACGACATCTCAATCTAGTAATTTAATTGCATCCGTGCTGTGTACATCTAAAGGAAAGAATTTTCTCCATATCACTCGTGGTACATATCAAATCAAGTGCAATATTTCGAAGAATCATAAATCAGTAATCATTGGTTCGACCGAATAAAATAATTTACCTTGAAAGTCGTGAGAGCTAAAAAAAGGTACACAAATGTTCATAAATACCAAAAATAAAAATATCGTTTTATCTGCGATTCAGGCAACAATAAAAACTTGACATTATTTATTTCTCGCTATCCCGTCCGGCGAACGATATTTCCAGTAAACGATAATACGTAATAATGTATCGAAGTCTGTAAAAGCCAATTCGACGACCGTGTTACATTGTGGCGCATAAACAATAATCGATTTAATTACAAAGTAAACTCGTACCACGGCAATCTATTCACCGCTATCAACGATGGGGATTTCGTAAGAAAGCGTTTCGCGCAGAGCAAACGCCTCATCAAATTACGGTAATCGAGATTAATGTTCTCGGGTTGGTGTTCGGGTTTACGGCTTGTGATTTAATGGCGATTTCGAGAGTAGAACACGAGAGACCGAAAAGGGGCTACCACCTTTCGTCTTTACGACAAATAGAACCGGACACAACGGTCCGCGGGATTAATAATGCACGATAAATAGCGTTTCGTTATTATCGCGAATTCGTCAATAAAACAATCGGGAACGATTTTGATTCGCACCGGTTCGCGTACAAACGGTCGGTGAAATATTTATGACGAGTAATGTCATGTTATCATATGAATTTCCTCAGTACTTTTGAAAGTACTTTTGAAAGAAACCACGGCGGTCGTAAGATACGTGATTTCGTAGTGGGTCTAGTCGTTTAAGCGTGGCTGTAGGTAATTATTATTCAATAATTAAAGTATATTAATTTAAAATAAAATATCACGGCGAATATTTTGACCCCAACACTGAGCGTACTTAGCGTTTGAACTGTAAAAAAAAACGTATGTTTATGAATACACAGCGTGAAAGACCAATAACGAATAAGAACAAACGCGTTGCAAAATCGAATGCCCCTCGTTTATACTAGAAACACAAAATTCAAAATGATAATTCTCCCCGAGTGAACGATTGATTGTTTTTATCTGTTTGAAATAAAACATCCATCGCAGATGCGTCCGTGATGCAAAAAACGAATGTCGTTTTTGAAAAGAATACCGAAAAATAAATTTGCTGAAAAGAAAGATTGTCATAGAAAATTAAGATTTTATTTTCATACCAAATTTGCTAATGGCACTCTAAATGAGTTTAATGACGCGAACGCGTAACGCATTCTAATAATTTAGAGACGTATTTAAAAATGTTTTTCAGATTTATGATTCGAATAAATTATGCACACATTAATAGTTTACGTGGAGTTTTTAATAGTTGTTGTTGATTTCCACAGAAAAATACTGCGTTTCGTGGATAATTTAGCTGACAACCGCGTAACAAATTGTTCTCCTAAAACACGAGTACCAAGAAAAAAAGAATGTTAAATATGTAAAATAAAATAGAATAATGCTCAAATGCTAAAACGTGAAGTTTGTTGAAAAAGTTACAATTGTACGAGAAAAAAAAGACAATAATAAAAGGAAAGAAACTCATTATTTGCGAAAGAAACGTTATAATATAATCCTACAAAAAGCTTCGCCAAATTAAGGTTATTTTTCGTTGTTCCTTCGGTGATTAATCAGCTATTAGTGGGTATGTCTCTACTTGAGAATATGTTCTTGGATCGATGCAGGTAAACATTGAGCATTATTATTTATTTGCATATGACATATTCGACTTTAGATAACGTGAGAAATGTTATAGATAAAGTTAGTAAAATTAAAACAAATAAATAAATATGATAATTAAGATAACTAGTCAACTATTTAAAAACAAGTAATAAAATATATAAAATGTTAGTATGGTAGATTATAGTAGGTATAATAAATTATAATTACATCAATACTAATAACAATAGAAATCACAGACGAGTATTTAGTTCTTCAAGCCATTTTATGGCTGTTGATCCGCCCTCGTGTAGTTTTGTTAATCCTCCTTTGAACATTGTGATGGGACACGACTCAACCATATGTTTGATTGTCTGCGTTTCTCCACATTCGCAAAGTGGAGAGTCTACCATTCCCCATTTGTGAAGTAGGTAGTTGCATCTTCCTTGTTCCGTTCTTATTCGATTAAGCGTTGTCCATATAGCTCTTGTGCCATCCCAGCCGGGGACTTTTTTAAATGGTTCTTTGATCAGGTCTTTATTACGGGGTTCTGACTGTTCCCAGCGTCTCGTCCATAGGTACTCAACTGATTCGCTTTGAGTTTCTGCATGCCATATGGGAGCTCTAGACTTAAGGCGTAATGGCGGATGTTCGAGGATGTCAATTTGTAGTGGCAAAACTGGTAGCAGGCTTTTTAGCTTATGTAATGTCTTTGTGGTGTGTGATAGTCTCCTTAAGTCTGGGGGGGCAATGTTCGAAAGGGTGGGTAACCATATTGTCTGAGTGGACCTGACTGTACCTGATATGATACGCATGGTATGGTTTAGTTGTACGTCAATTTTAGCGCAATGAGCGCTTCTAGCCCACACGGGTGCACAGTATTCGGCTACGCTATAAACCAACGCTAGTGCTGTAGTCCGGAGTACATTGTTGTGGCAGCCCCAGGTGGTGCTAGCTAACTTAGCCATAATGTTGTTGCGTGATTTTAGTTTATTTTTCGTTCCCTCCAGGTGTTGGTTATATGTTAGGGTCCTATCAAATTTCAGACCGAGGTATTTGGGACATTCTTCTGATACAATATTTTCTCCATCAATTTGTATCTTTAATTCTCTGTTCGCTTCTCGGTTGTTAAGATGGAAAACCTTTGTCACAGACTTGCTTGGATTTAGTTTTAAATGCCACTTTCGAAAATATTTTTGTATGATTATTAGATCATCGTTTAGCGTTTCCTCAAGTTCTGTGAAGGTTCTGGCTTGGGCGACAAGTGCTACATCATCAGCGTATATGAATTTTCTTGAGCTCGTGCAGGCAATGTCAGCAGTATATGTGTTGAAAAGAATTGGTGATAATACAGATCCCTGTGGTAGTCCATTTTGTAGTATTTTGTAACTGCTTACTTTCCCATTGAGAGATACACTGAATTTTCTGTTAGAGATTAGGTTCTCTATTAGTCTTAGCGTTGTTTTACATTTTATTATTTTAGCCAGTTTTAGTAATAGTCCTCTCTTCCAGACCGTATCGTACGCAGCTGACAGATCCAGAAAAACTGCTCCGGATTTTTTCTGCCGTTGGAAACCATTTTCAATGTGCGTTGCTAGTGCAAGGGTTTGGTCACAACAACTTCTATTTTTTCTGAAACCGGCTTGTTCTACAGGCATGGATTCTTCTAAGAGTGGTTCTAGGCGTCTTAGGAGGAGTCTTTCAAACAGCTTGTACATTGTTGACAGCAGGGATATAGGACGGTAGTTTTTTGGGTTCCTGGCTTCTTTGTTGGGTTTCAAAATAGCTATCACTTTAGTTTCGCGCCAGAGTCTTGGGAGAACATTAGTGTCTGCTATTTTACTGGCCAATTTTGCAATCCAGCAAATGCTTCGTGGTCCTAAATTTTTAAGGAATTCTGGAAGGATTCCATCTACTCCAGCTGCTTTTCCGTTTTTCACAGATTTTAATGCGTTATAGACCTCTTCAGCAGTGAACTCAGTCATAAGAGTCGACTTTTCTTTGCAACTCCTTAGCTCTTCTTGGAATTCCCTTTTCACCTCGATTTTTTCGTTTTTATGGGGTTTAATATTTGATGTTTTATATAGTATATTAGCAACATTGCCGGCAGCTACACTACCTACCTTTCTTGTTGGTTGTGCTGCACCAAGCTTTCTCAGGAGTGACCAACTTTTCCTACTTGAATGCGTATAATCCATTTCTCCCATTGCAGTTATCCATCTGTTTCTTCTCTCTTCATCCAGGAGGGCTATCAATCGGTTGGCAGTTACTTCATTTCCGGTTTCATCGTATTCACGTAGTAGGGAGTCGCACTCTTTGCTCCAACATGGGATGTAATTCTGTCTGTGCCCTCTTGGTATAGCCAGTGAAGCGGCTTTTTTAATAAGCTTAACAAATCTTAGATAATTTTCTGGGATGGGGGGAATGCGATTTATGTTCTCCTCCATGTATTTAGTGAAATTTGGCCATACAGCTTTTCGTAGATTCCACCGGGGCATTTCGGGTTTGTTGATCCTTGGGAAATTTACTCCTATGTCTATAATAACTGGTTTGTGTTGGCTTTTGGGGAAGTTTGGTATGATTGAACGTGATACTCTTATAGGTTGGTCATCCTTGTCTCTTGACGTAAAGCATAGATCAGGTGATGTGGTCGTCCCCCAGCGGCCTGATTTAAAAGTTCCCCCCTGCTTAGCGTCGTACACTAGGTGTAAGCGATGGAGTGTGGCCCAGCTGGTGAGTTTTTCCCCATCTTCGTTATCTCTAGAGTAGCCCCATTCAGTACTATGTGAGTTGAAGTCTCCTATGTAAATTGAGGGGACGTCTTGTCGGACTGGGAGTACAGTGTTGGACCATCTTTCTGAGGGTGGTTTGTAGACGTTGTATATTAACAGATTTCCTAGAGATACGCCAATTGTGTGTGCGTTACCCTCAACAGGGTTTATATGTTGTTCTTTATAGTTTTGGTTAATATATGTAGCCAATCCATGTTTTGCGTGTCCTTTATAGTCTATCATATTAAAACCAGGTATTTTCAGGCGTCTTGTCTCATTTTCCGGTACGTGAGTTTCTTGTAATGCCAGTACATCTGTGTCTTTAAATATCCTGCTTATAATGTCGGACTTGGCTCTCGTTAGTCCTTCTACATTTAAGTGCGCTACTCGTATTGTTCTTTGTGACTCTTTTTTACTAGGGTATTGGTGTTCGTCCATATGCATGTATGATTTCTTTTTTTGTGTTTTTGATTTTTTATATTTTTTGAATTTTTTGAAGGGTATTTTATTTTTTATGGTATTTACGCGATGGTCACGTGCGTCAGTGGGGTAGTCCTTAAAAGGACTGTTTTTGTCGAATGAGCCAGGAGATCCGTGGATGTTTGGCTGTCGGTTCGATGCTATTTGGTTTCGTGTATTCATTGTTTGATCCGTGGAAAAATCTTTGAGAGATTCGGAAAAACAGACCAGGAATACACTACTCACAGGGGAGACCTCGAGAAGGTATAGCATCACCTCCCCCAACACAACATTGAGCAGAGGTATCGAAATTAAAATGACTATAGTAAATGCATATGGTAACCATGACATGTACAAATTGATAAAACACCACAAATTTAGAGGGAAAAAAATTCTACAAGGTTACACCGTTTACTATTTTTACGGTTACATAACGTTATTGTGTGTGTTTTTTTTAAATTTATACCATTGCGGTTGTTGTAATAATATGCGGATAGTCTAATCGAAACGTCTAGTTTTTAGTTTTAGTTTTTTTTTTTTGTTTTGTTTAGGTTTTTTTGTTTACGTCTAAACAGATCTCGCCGTCCCGAAGTAACAAGAGGATTAATGGGACGAAAACATTGTACGGCCGTCAATCGTTCGAAACGATTAAAAAAAAAAAAAAAAAAAAAAAAAAAAAAAAAGAAAAAAAGATGACTAATTGCTGCCCGTCCGCGCGCATAGAGTCCGTACGCGGTGGGGATCACGACCTTGTTTTCGGACGTAAGATCACAACAGTTCTCTCGTCGGATCGATTAGGCAGAACAAATGATTTACGATGCGCCGGGCCGTTAATCGCCGTGCACTTATCGATAGTGTAATATGACTAATACGAGCGCGGAATGAGACGCGCGTTTGCGTTCGTACTCGACAGCGGTGCCGTGTGCGATAACGGACGAAACGTCGGGGGAAAAAAAGA
The DNA here is from genome assembly GCA_027580255.1 of Therioaphis trifolii. NCBI lineage: Eukaryota > Metazoa > Arthropoda > Insecta > Hemiptera > Aphididae > Therioaphis > Therioaphis trifolii. Next base: position 10,657,854 of record CM050404.1, on the reverse strand, counting down.
AAAGAAAAAAGAAAAACAGAAAAAAAAACCTGTGATATCAAATTGTCATTCGTTGTACTAGGTTTTTTTACAAGGACGAATAACGCTAGTCCGAGTTGACGATAATAATGTCGACGTTCCGTTTGGATTTTTCTGCGATTTCGAATCTCGATTCGTGTGTGACGAATACGTTTTTTCTACACGCGCGTATTTTTCGTTTCGTCTTGCTGCGCCGCGCACGTTGGCCGGTCATAAACTCATAGCGTACAATGCGTACATTGTGGCACGTGCGCGTACGTATATTCCGACGGATTCCCCCCCCCCTACCACTCTCCATCAACCCGGTTAAAATCGATTCCGAGGTGAACGTTAATTTCGTTATTTCCTACGAACCGATTTTAATGGCATACGTGTGTACAACGCGTGTACACGGTCGCGGACGGAAACGATATTCCGTTTGATTTAGGTGTTGTCGGTCAGGATCTGGTCACGAAAACTCAAACGAAATAAATTCGTTCGGTCGGGTTTTGTCACGCCAACCGCTGGGCAACGACCGTTTATATTACCATGTTTATGTATATACGCGCCGCACGGGTGACTGTAAGTTGCGTCCCAATGTACCTTTTTGATGTAAATTGCGGCCCGCATTTTATCAGGTACTACGTAAGTTGCGGCCAGTGTTTTTTATTGTGTATACGTAAATTGCGTCCCGATTATTTTTTGTGTATACCTAAATGTTGTCCCTAGTATTTGTTGTGCATAATATGAAAATTGCATTACAACCAATATTTTCCTTCCCATTTTATCAGACTTAGGACTGTCAACATTATTGTTATAATATTGGTATGGTTAAAAATATTGGTTTTATTATTATTATTATTATTCAGCATATTGTTTTTGTAAAATATTTGTTTGTTTACATTATTTATTTTTATATTTTAAATTTTAAAACTTATAACTTAAAAGCAGGACAAAATTTGAAGGACATATGCCTCATTGCCTCACAAATTCAATTTGGGTAATTTTTTTATTTTCTTATTCTTTCATTTTTTGTTTAATATATTCTTCTTTTTCAATTACCATTATCTTTCTTGAACCCTGACTCTGTAAAGCTATATACGTATCAGTTTGTATATTTTTTAAAACATCTATAAAATTAAAAATATTTGGGTGAGAAGAATTAAATGAATTATTTAATTTTCTGTGGAACGATTCACAATTGTTTGTCGTACGTAATGTCGATGATGAATATTCTGCCCACATTTCTGATGGAAAGTCAGCGTTATTTTTTATATATGAATCTAATATATAATCAGTAAATTCTAATACTTTAGAATCTTGTGGTTGAATTGCCATAATGTCTTCGGTAAAACAGTTTTCAATATCATGTGGATTTAAGAAAGGAAGTCCAAAAAATAGTTGTAAAAAATTACTTATTTCTGTATTTTTTTTTTTATAATTGGTACTAAGCCCTAGCTGTTGTATTTTTCTGTGCCAACTTTGTCCTAGATGGAATCTACACCCCTTTACTTGTATAGAAGGCCAGACAGTATTTGCAGCAGCATGTATAGCCTTTTCAAAATCTACATACATTCGAACCGGGTTTAATAGCATATCATTTTTTATACATTCTTCTATTAAATGTTGAAATGCAGCAGTATAGCAATTAGTTGATTTTGATGGCAGCAAAAAATAAACAAGTGGGACATAATTATTATTTATTACACCGTGAATAGTAAACAATTGATAATATAATTTTGGGCAACTTTTGAAAGTACCGTCTACAAATATCGTGTTTAAACTGCATAAAGCTTGTAAATTACGAATTGTCAAGAATCCTAATATATTTGTTTCGTTATTATTCACTAACAAAAAATCTTCACCTCTAATAGTTTTAAATTTCATATTTTTGAAAGTGTCGTGAATTTGGGTTAATGTATTAGGTAATTTGGGCAACTTTGAAGATCGAGCATTATGGATATTTCTTTTTATTAATAAAACCTCTTTAGTAGTTATATTTTCAATATCATCATTTTTCAGTTCAGAATGTAACAGTTTTGATGGTCTAGTGAACATGTCATCTACTGCTTTTCGTTTTAAATTATTACTAAGTTTTTGTCTACTTAAAATATTTTCTGGCAATGGTTCATGATTATGTTCATTTACACTTTCAATCACAGAATTAAGGCTATTGAATTTTGAAAAGCACTTACACGTTTTGACGGTGCAACACCAACGTTCAATATCATTTTTCAAAAACTTATGAAATCGAAATTTATATCCACCAATTAATTTTATTGTTTTATTTTTTTCACTTGTCATCACGTCCATTGTAAGTACACAAAATCACCAATTTATTCGCGCACACGTATAGAACAGTTATCGGTGAACTAACATGACATTCTTGTGTTCGTTGTACGTCTCTGCTTTATCTTGTTAGATATTTATGATGTTATCTGCTGTATATTGCTTATAAATAAATTTGAGCAATTTTCCGTCGGACGCAATTATCGATAGATAACAGACACACGGGACGCAATTTACGTATACACAAAAAAAACACGGGCCGCAACTTACGTATGTTGTTATAGTGACCTTTTTATTGGGACGCAACTTACATTCTCCGGCGCCGCACAGCCCCTCAGCAATAATAATAAGTCGTCCGGCGGGCCCCGATAACCGTTTTGATTTAAATGAATTCGGAGTGTACGATATAAATAATGCACAGTCGTGTTGTGAGGTCCGAGTCTCCGGCACCGCCCATAAAAAAAATCTCGCGCCCAGGGTTTTCGTAAGTGCTCCGCTTGCGGCGTCAATCTACCGTAGTTGGTGTTCAATTCATTCAATAGTGATCCTTGATTTATATACACGCGGACATCATGCTAATATTTAAAAATGAATACATTATATTACGAACAATTTAAAAGAAAAGTCTTTGAGACTCATTATCAATAATGCCTAGGTATTTTGCAAAACACCGGATTATCTATATTGCCGGTAACATAAAAAAATGTTTCAGAATGTTAATAATCCAAAATTATGCTTGAAAATATAATTGAAAATATAAGATAGCATACATTTTATAATAATGTATTTATGCACCAAAATATTGTATTTTCAGTAAATAAACTCTATAAGTATTGTAAAAAAAAAAAATATTTAAAGCTTCATCACGAATTCATGATACAAGTTTATGTTTGGACAAATCATCACAATCGTGAGGACAAAAAATGGGTACGATTACGAAATAGTGAATGATTAACTTAAATACATACACAGGAATTCGAATACTTATAATAATTAATCTTTTTTTTTCTTAACATAAATTAAAACTATGTGATTTGTAGCCATTTTAGTTTTTAATTGTTATATCATACACATCTACAAAACATAATATGAAGAATACATTTTATCTTTTAAATTATTTAATTTATGCATTTTCTTACTTCGCATGTCCGAACACCCGCCACGCCGCCGTTTCACCCCGGATCCACGACCGTGTACGGGCTTCGTTCGATCGAAAAAAAAAAATGAAAAGCAAAAGAAAAATACAGAACGGTCCGATTTCATGATAATCATCTTATTATCGTATTCGTCCGCGATGATATGTTTTAATACCGACGCGCGTTTGGGTCAGGGGATTATCTGGGTCCACGTGATTGTGTAATCGAACGCCTCGTGGACGAGATGAAAGGTGGCCCGACCACGGCGATGTCCGTCTAGTGCGATCGATCCGCGCGAACGCGTGTTCGGCACACGGCTCCGGTTGCTAATCGCGATAATAATAATAATAATAATAATTTAAATAATTATTGTTATTATAATAAGTATGTTTATACTGTTACAATATTGTTTTATTGTTTGTGTTCAAATCGTTAGGTCGTCCGCCAAAAATGTCGGGAACACGCGGATCGTGCGCGAAACGGTACCGAACTCGCGTTACACTCGGGAACGAAAATACATTAGTAATATAAACTTAATTAATCGTTTCTAGGACGCGGTTTGGTTCGATCGGTTACTGTTATTACTAGTATTGTTATTATTATTATTATTTTTCCTCACGCGCGGCCCGTGCGAGTTTTCTCGTCGTCCCGCTTGCCGCAGACGCCCCAAAACACGACCGGTAAATGTTGCCAAATTTGTTCACTGACGGCAGGCGTAGGGGGAGAGCTCGGGATGGAAATATTTACGAATGAGTAAAAGTTTTCCCATAAACTTGTGCGTTAAGTAAAACAAAACGCATTAATATAAATATTACGTGTTGTGCAACAAAAGAAAAGCACTGTGCCGCAAGACGCGGGAACCGTGTCGTTTCGCCCTTTTGAATAATTACTACCCGGACGACTTTTGACGACGACCGCGCTTCCAGACCGCGAATTTCGTCATGACGATTTTCGCGATAGCAAATTTGACGTGTAACGCGGTCGCTCGCCGAACGGTTTCGAAGAATCTCACGCTCCGGGCCGGAGTCAGCCCAAACAGACGAAATCGCGAACAGGGTACGCGTATTACACTCGGAGTTTTCGAAAATTTTCAACCACCCCGTGCACGATTTAGAACACGTGGACTCGAGTACTAATCTCGTGACATTATAAAACGGAATACGAATACGGACCTAGGTGCTCATATCAATACACTTTTCGTTTTGTCCGTTGGAAATTCGTAAAAATCTTAAACAATGATTTTATTAGTAAAACCAGGCGTTTATCCAAATAATTCGCAAGTTTAGTTTTTTTTCCCAACGCACTATTGGCGCTAATTTACTCTATTTCAAGCCTGCTATAACAGTAATTACCCTTATTGCCGTACGTCTCGGGGTGTAATATATTATTATTTGGTCATTCATAGAAGGTACCCGTTAAAAGTTTTGTCGGTCCGCTATTGTTGTTAATCGATCGATTTCGATTCGCATTAATCATCGGAACACGAGCCGTAGTCTCGTCATTAACGACCGTTTATCATTTGACTGTCGTAGTTTTACAAAACATGTTTCACCATAATGACCTGTTCATATTTCTCACTGTGTCTTGTCCAAACATATTTTGAAGTTCGAAATCGTTGTGATAGCGTATGGTATTGGTGTTAGTCTAAATGCGACGATATAGAAAAATCATTCGATTCGATCGCTTTTTAAAACAAAATTTCGACTCACGTGTCACTCGGAAATACAATTAATTAGACGCATTGCTATTGTTAACGACAAATAATTTTATGTTTAGCGATGAAAAAGAATTATGATCTTAATTCGCTTCAGAGCAGTGGATTAAATTGTAATAACGTTATCTTGTTCGTTCTGAAAAACATAAAATTGATCATATTTTATGATTTATGCATAACAATTTATTATGTGAATTTCAGTGGAATTTTTGTTTTTTAACAAAATTTACATAACGTATAAATATTGATGTAATGTTTTGCCCGACATGAATTTTTATTTATTTGGCATTGCGGATTAATAATTTATGACGTAAAATAAGATCTAAGTGTCATTGCACAGTGTGTATTTTATTATATATAGCGTGACCAGTGAGCATTTACGTCGAATTTCAAAACTATTTATATCAAATTTTTAAAATTTTTTTTTGGTCTTTTTGTTTTTTTTTACCATTGTGTTTGTGGTAATGTTTTTAAGACCTTTGTATCACGAACAATTATTATCGTCAACTAATAAATCAATGACATTGAATCGATAGCGTTTGATTGATAATAGTTGAACTATTCAATTTAGCTGATCCAATAGCTGAATATTTATATTACAATACGTACGCGGACAAGTGCATTTCACGTGTTTGATTAATACATTAGTTTCTGGACAAAAAAAAAAAAAAAGGAATAAAAAAAGAACGATTACTTTATACACGTAGGAAAAAAAACACTTCAATGCGCGGGCGTCGGACGTCTACATATTACGTACCAGCAGCTGTTGAGCAAATTGCAAATGCCGATTGGCGTGATAATCATTATATTTCAAAGAACATTTTTATCATTCATTTTGACACCGACTACAAAACCGATCTGTTTAATTATTATTATTATTATTATCATCATCACGGTTCGTTCAGTTTATTTCCATTCATTCGCCTTTACATTTTTCTTTTGCTCGACTTGACGTGAATGAGGAATTCGAACGATTATTTCAACGTCCATTTTTGTAATGGGAAAAAAATCTTTAGCGTGTTGTTATAGTATAGTCGTTAATGATAACAATATAATACCCAAATATAGATGTACCTACCTCGTGTAGAGTTTGTGCGCTAGAGTATACTCTAATCAGAAAAGTCCTCGAAAATGACAAATATTTTCACCCCTTTTGTTTTCGATAAATTATTAATCTAGTAGTTTTTTTGACAGAAAATACGATACAATTGAAGAAAAAAAAATATTATCAGTTATCAATATTTGTACATCAATAGAGTTATAAAAAAATGATTAATGATCGAATACTTAGGTATTTAATATTTTTGATGAAAAAAAGAAGACGTGAAGGTTTATAATCGAATTATTATATTGTTTGACATATGAGAAATAACAATTGTTAAGTTTTCATAATGATATTATTGCGTTGCATACTTATTTCGGAGAATTCATTATATGGTTTTTACCCAGTGAAAATCACATTTTAATAAGTTTTTAAATTTTTACTAAAAAGGCATGCACCTTTTTTCGTGATAATATTTCATCAAACGAGCCGCAAAATAATTGACTATCAATATTAGTTAATTTTTGGTTCAAAGACTGAAATGTTAATCCAAATATTGTTTTCAAAAATATGACGCATCAAAATGTTACGATTGAGAATTATAAATGATATTAATAATTCTACTGAATAATACTGTTTTTTCTTTCTTTCTTTCTTTTTTTTTTTTTGCAGGGATAACTCAACTGTGGTTGGTCAAATTTTTGAAATATTTATTGGGTCTGTGAAACTTTTTACGTTATACTGACAATAAAATCATATGTTTACACGAGGAAAAAAAACAAATAAAAAGTAATAAGAATAATAGGTCAATTTTCCTCCGTATTTCATGTTCTGCTCGCGTTGATTACGTGACGACACAACATACAGCGAAAACTCTTGACGTACACGATGATTATGAAGAGGAAAAAATCTATGTCATCGTCGCGATAGCCAAGTGGAACGAGTTGTAATTTTCGCGGGACTCATCGAGCCGTCCAAAAGGCGTACTATGGTGTTGACGTACACGTATTTTGTCATGCACGAAAAACGCATTTTACACGTCATGTTGATACGCGTTGTCGAATACGACCGAACTTTAGCGTCTATTAAATTTGTTTATAAAAGTTTAACAAGTTACATAGTGAATACGAGAATCGTATCTCATGTTGTAGCGGTGTAAATTTTTGCATGTTGTAAATTGGCGATTGAAATTTTCTGTAATATTTTCTTTGAGAGGCGTATTTGCAGTTTAATCCAATAGAACATTTTGATGATAATTGTCATGGTGTAATTTTTTACCAAGTGGCCAAAAGTTTCAGCTCAATGAAAACATAACTGACAAATGAGTTCGTTTGAAATTTATTTTTATATGGTAATTAATTTTCTCGAGTTGGTGTTTTTTTTTTTTTTACAAATTTTGATTTTCAATCTTATTTAAACGTGACAATTCGCACTTTTCAAATTTAAAATGCAATTTCAAATCGTTTGTCTGAGAGAACGTCACTTAGTTGTATTATTATCATGAAAAAATCAATTTTAATCGTTAAGTTATCGTTATTAAAATTGATAAATTCGTGTAAATGAAATATTTAAATTTAAAATTGAAGAAAAATGTAAGTGTACAATTTCATCAGTTCGATAGAATATTTCAGATATTATCATTATTTAATATGTACATTTGATTTCACTAAAAATTGAATTAAATTTTATAATGTTAATAAATACACATTTATTAGTCATAATATTTACTTCATGATTCAATGTTTGCATTAGATAATAGATTAACATTTACTGCTAATAATCACATAAAATCAGACACGCGCGTGTGTATGCATAATATATTGTGTCATTATAAAGAGGTACTCGCACATTAAACATTTTTGACTACACATGAAAATTATTCTCGTTTCTTCAGAAGTCTCATAGGTGTCATTTATTCAAAAAATATTCTGAGACAGAGACAAATGTTCAAAAACAGAGTCATAAATCGCAAATATGAAGTTTTCAATATTAATTATTTTAATACTCCTACGAAAATTATATAAAATCAATTGTTGTCAACGATGAATTATTGAAATAATTGTTTTTAAGTTGAGATATTTTCAGTTAAACTCGTAATTATAATTGAAACCAGAAATCATCAATGTGTAATGATTCAATTTGTATAAAACATAGAAATTGATCTATGGAGAATTTTTAATATGTACGATATTTCGTTCTAAACGTTAGAAAGTGTAATACATTTTAAAATTATTTTATTTTTAAGTACGATACATTTTCAAAAGATTTAAATTTAATTTATTCACTTGGAAACCGTTCAAAAAACGGTGTCTTGAGCCACAGTCGACACGGCTATTTCTCGTTCTCGGTGTGATGTATCATTTCTTTTAATTTAGGGCATACGCATTTCGATTTATTTTCGAACAGCCCAAAGCCACTGTAGTTGAAAAATACAAAATTTTAATATCCATAATCCATATCCTTTGATTTGAAATCGACTATTCAAACGTGTAACACGACAACGTTTTAAATATTAACTTAAATTTACGATATACGATCAAGTTTTCGAATTATATCGATGAGTTTTCCGTCTCTATGATATTATGTGTGCTGCTCAGTGTTTACGAACACACTTGGTGACACTATATAGCCGTTATTAAGAGAATATCAGCGCACGTTTTGTCATCTCTGTTTATCTAACCAATGCAATACAATAAAATAATTGCTTGCTCAGAACTCGTACGTATAATAAATCCGAGTCGAATTTATAGCTCTGAAATAAATAATACCATATTTAAAGAGAAGCGAATTTCGGAGGAAATAACTTATTTTTGCACAATATCGTCTGACGAAAAAGCTACAGAGATTTTGGTTTTATTTTTTTAAATTGTCGCAGCGTTTTTACGAGTTGATATTTTTTCGAAAACGATACGTCATTCTCTTTGGCATTTTCTGTTCTTAAAATGTGGTTATTTTTGTTTAAGTTGTGCCATCTAACTAAAACCCCATAACATAAGTTCTACGAAATGTGTTTCTGTTATATTGTAGGTCAGATAAACAGAGACTACGGAACTCGTGTTAACACCGTCTTATGGTTTCTACTTGTATTTTACTGCTAAATGTGTGTTGATATAATAACATGTATTATACGCTAGGTACTTGTGTACATTTATCGTCAGACGACGTTTTTAATATTAACAGTTTATCATATCGTGTGCCAGTCGAACTGTCATAACGGATGTTTTGTCGATTGTTATTTAATTTTTACATCGACCATCAATGTATATTATGCTTTCGATCGTTAATATTATTAGTAATAATAATAATAATACATAAATCTCAAACAAGTATTTTCAAAATTTGTTTTGAAAAATATCAATGTTTTAAACAATTTTTAAAAGCGTGCGATACTGATAAATACTGAATGGTTATAATAAAATATCTATAAATGTCGTATTTAATCAAAAATAAATGAATGACCCAAAAACGAGACAAGCTCAAAACGACAAAACATTTATGTTTTTGATAACACGCATACAGGGTATCCTGTTGTAAAAAAGTCTTGAATATGACTTGTATGAATTCAATTCAAGTGTTTAAAAATGATTTTTGGGTATAGAGCAGTGGTTCACAAACTGTGCTCCGCGGAGCTCTAGGGCTCCGCGAGAGTAGTCTAGGGGCTCGTGGCTCCCTGTGCATATCTGTATTTATCAAATTCAAGTTATTAAATTATTATTTTTTTAGTTACATTTTTATATTTATATTCAATATCATTTGGATCGTATCAATAAGTAATATTTTAAATATTTAAAAACCTTAAACTATTTATAGATCCACATATTTTGTGTCATAGTCAAAATGAGATGAGATAAAAGTCGGGTTTTTCGTTCATGTGAAATGTAGGAAAATTTAGTTTACTTATTTACAATCTACATTCTACAAGGTAAAAAAAAAAAAAGAAAAAAAAAGCAAAACATTTACAATTGACATCATTTTTTATGAATTATTTTTGTCTCAAATAGAGATTTCTGATTTTCGGGGCTCCGTAATTTTTTTTATGAACATAAGGGCTCCGTGAACAAAAAAGTTTGAGAACCGCTGGTATAGAGAAATTAACATTCAGTTATTCAAAAAGTTATTGAAATATTGTTACTGGTGATTATTTAATACAATTTCTGTATAGCTTTTAAGCTAAATACAGTCATAAAAGTTAATTTATTTTTGTTTATTATCATTATTATTGTTATTATTTTATCATGTTTCTGTATAAATTGTTTTCTTTAATACAAAACACTTTCATCTCAATTATATTAATTTGTTGACTTAAATTAATTGATAGTATTCACTATTCGATAAAGTTTTATGAGTTTCAATTTTGATAAACTCATAGAACAAATTTTTTTTACTGTCATTTATTATTATTATTATTATCTTCATCATTATTATTAGTTTCCGTTTAAATCGAATTCAATCGAACACGTTTTATGTAGCTACGTTTCGCCAGCACTGCCACTTTGGAATTTTAATACCAAACCTTGACAGTATTATGTACTTTATTTTGTACAATTTTGTACAACCAAAAAACAATTTTGTACACTCCCCCAAACACGAGAAAACCCATTTTCAATTTGCGCGTGCTGGAGAAACGTTTCCCCAGCACTCCCCTTTCTAAAAAAGTCACAAATTCAATTTTCAGTGATGCAGTATTATGTACTTTATTTTGTACAATTTTGTACAACCAAAAAACAATTTTGTACACCCCCTCAAACACGAGAAAACCCGTTTTCAATTTGCGCGTGCTGGAGAAACGTTTCCCCAGCACTCCCCTTTCTAAAAAAGTCACAAATTCAATTTTCAGTGATGCAGTATTATGTACTTTATTTTGTACAATTTTGTACAACCAAAAAACAATTTTGTACACTCCTCAAACACGAGAAAACCCGTTTTCAATTTGCGCGTGCTGGAGAAACGTTTCCCCAGCACTCCCCTTTCTAAAAAAGTCACAAATTCAATTTTCAGTGATGCAGTATTATGTACTTTATTTTGTACAATTTTGTACAACCAAAAACAATTTTGTACACCCCCCCAAACACGTGGCGTACTAACCATTTTTTTAAAAAATCCATGAGTAGTACAATATTTCTATTACTACTAAAATATTTCAATATGGATAAAAAACATCACGTCAATACAGGTAAATGATTGAATAAATGGTCAACGATTCCATGCAAAAAACTAAGAAATAGCAAGTATGTAGGTAATAAATATATTATATATATATATATATATATATATATATATATATATATATATATATATATATATCACGGTTATCTACACAGGTTGGCGCACGGCGTGTTATCGCTGGTCGATGCGGCGAACGCAGTGAACTATTAGCGCTAGTAGTCAGTGGGCCTACATTTACATTCGTATGTACTGGGAAATCGAAGATTTTTTATTCAAATTCGTTATTATCTTCCTAACGACGAAAATTACGAATTAAAAACATTCCAAAATTATTGTAAACCGTGAAAAGGTGATTATGACTGACATCAGCAAATAATAATCAAAATTAATTGGTAAACATATTTTTAATGATAAAATTAACATAAAATATATATATACCTAAATAATGTTTGATTTAGTTAACTAAGGCAGTGTTTATTATAAAAAAAATGCATACATTGGTATCTCTTATTTATTTTATAGTGTTTTTTATTATTTGTTAAATTAATTAATTAATTAAATCACGTGTATTATGTACTGTTACTCCCTACACCACCACAAGTTTAGCTTAAAGGTGTAGGTAATTTTTATTATTTCCTTAAATACTTTGTATTGTGTTTTTCAAATAATGAAAAAAAAATATAAATTCAATTCAATTCAAATGATTAATGACTACAAGTCTTTCTTACCCAGTTATAATTTATTTTATTTATAAAATATCTGTAAAATAAAATACCGAATAAACATAATATGTTATTATTAATTTGTTTATTACTTATTCTTTATGTAATAAAACCTATTTAGTAGTTGGTTAATACTTAATATGATGTTAGTAGAAAGTTTTCCTTCATACTTATTGACCAAGATATAATGATTTATGTTAAAACCCAATAATTCAAATTGTAAAAATACGTAACAGCAATATAATGTTTGGAACAAACATAGGTATTGTCGTTTACAACAAAGTTTTTCCTTGGAATAGCTTTTTGACATTTTTGCCGCAAACCAGTATCTTTTGGTGCTGAATACTGTGACACCTTTTTTGTGTTGCTTTTGTAGCCTGAAGTACATCAAACTATACAACACTAAGCCACCATCGCAATAAAACTACCTACTACCAATTATGTAATGACAACAATACAAAATAATGTCGAAATTCGAAAATTATTTTGTTCTTTGTCATGCATTAAGAATGTACTCATGTTATCTCTAGGTTAGGTGTCGGTTGTGTTCTTATCACCTTTTCACGGTCTACAATAATTATTGGGGAATGTTTTTAATTCGTAATTTTAGTCGTTTGGGTGATATAACGAATTTGAATAAAAAATCTTCGATTTCCCAGTGACTACTAGCGCTAATAGTTCACTACGGTCACCGCATAGACCACCCGTCTATAGTAGTATTTTTTTTAAAACATTTATTGTATAAAAAGTTTTTTTCTATTTTCAAAACTGACCAACTTAGAGTAAGTCAAAATTTGAATTTATGCATAATTCGTGTACAATGATATTTTCATTTAAATAATAAAATAAATGTGAAATAATTAAACATTATTTTTAGTGTATGATATTTCGTCAACTGTATTAACTAAATGTAGAACAAAGTAGTTATAATAATAATAATAATTATTATTATTAATGTTATAATAAAAAATTAAATGATTAAATAAATTTATTTTATGAATTGTTCGAAGTTTTCACCATCATGTTCTAAACATGATTCCAGCCGTTTAAAAAATTCAGTTGATGTTGCTGCCTTGATTTGGTCCTCACTTAAGATATCACATGTTGCCTGTATTTTGTTTTTTAAGTCCTGAAGATTGACAGATAGAATCTCCGGTACGCAAATGTTGGACATAATCGATTTTATATGGGCGCATTTTGTGTTTTTTTAGAATTTTTTGAACATAACCATATGAAACTCCACTTTCGCGAGCAACAGCCTAATTGACGACCGTGGATAAGCCCTTATGTATGCTAGTACCTGTAATTCTGTATCGTCATCTAACATATTTTCTCTGCGCCTTTGCTGGTTTATTTGTCTGCCTGGAAATGTTCCTTCCTGATGCACATAATAACCAGTCATACACGGATATCGCACACACTTTGTTCGAGTCTAGTTACAGAATAAAAGTAAAATAATATTTCTCATCAAACCCATAATAATTACATTACCTGCTTATCTTATTGTTATTAGAGTTATTTTAAAATTAAACAAAACTAAACTATAAAAATAGTTAAGATTTTAATCCAATTATATCAGTTTACTAAATAAAAATTATCACATACTCGAGATATTCATTCTAGTGACCAACAGTAATATCAAATTATTATTTGGAAACAGACAAAGTAAATTAAACATTTATTTCACACTTATTTTATTATTTAAATGAAAATATCATTGTACACGAATTATGCATAAATTCAAATTTTGACTTACTCTAACTTGGTCAGTTTTGAAAATAGAAAAAAACTTTTTATACAATAAATGTTTAAAAAAAAATACTCTACCCGAATCTGCAGAAAAATATGTGGGTTGTCATTTAAAAAAAAGTAAGTTGTATTGCGCATGCGCGTACCGAGAGAGCTAAAAATTTGCAATTGGTCTGAAAATACGTATTTAAGTACTCCCTATCACCTCCCGAAAACCCCATTTCAATACAAGGTCACTGAACTGAGATATTCAGTGGTACCGAATAGCGTGATCACACTGTATATATACCAGATACCTACTATAGATACCTATACTACTATCTAATAGATGACAAAAGTTAAAATATAATTTGTATAAGTTATGAATTAGAATGGTACACCGTATGAGAGAAATGCAATAATATACATCGTACGTCCTGCATAATTTACACTTGTATCAATGTATAACGATAAAATTTTTTCGGAAAATATTGTTTTTATATATTCTTATCAATATTTTTCTAAAAACCATTTTGGCAATATTTTTAATTTTTATCCTTTTGAATATTGTTCAGTATGTGTATGACATTGGAACTACGTTGTTTTGTAAACATGGTAATAATATTCTTTTAAAGTTATTGTTATAAAAAATCAAATAAATGTTAAGTCACCAAATAAATAAATGTTTTGTTTACAATTTTTACCAAACTTCTTCACTGTTCTGATTTTTATTCATTTGATTGAATGGTGCGTAATTAATTATAAAAATACCTACCTATATTATTTTATTATAATAATTGCTAAATAATGAAGCCTACATTGCACATGCAGATGCAATACTATCTAACAGTACTTGGTGAGATATGCACAGATCTGTATTAATTAATTTAAATACATTATACCTACATGAATGTTGTTAAATAACCTACTAATAGAATAGAAATAGGTAAATCAGTAAATGTTTAAAGTACATAGGAACGTATAAAGTTAATACCGATGTCACCTAATTACTATTACAATATTATTATTGTATAGGTTATATTTTTTTGTTGATTTTATCACGATTTTTTACACAAATGAATTACGTATTCATTTTGCCATTATTTTTTTTTTTTTTTTTTTTTTTTTTTTTTTATTGATCTTTAACATCGGCTTCTGTGGCCATTAGTTTACAATTTACAGTTTTAAAATATTTACAATTACAAATTATATATCTTGTGGAAAAGGGCTTAAATTAGGTTGTATAGCAATATTTCTTTTATATACTGTATGATGTTGTGGATTGATTGGGTGTCAGGTCCTAATGCTTCTCCGATTTGTTGAGATATGTCGTATTTTTTCCTCATGTCATCATATTTTCGGCATTCAGTAATAATATGTTGCCATTATTATTATTTTTGCTATTGTGAGTTTTGTTTATAATTTATGATTATCCACAGTAACATTTTAGTGCATTCGAATCAATGAAAATTGAATTTGTGACTTTTTTTAAAAAGGGAGAGCTGGGGAAACGTTTCTTTAGCACGCGCAAATTGAAAACGGGTTTTCTCGTGTTTGGGGGGTGTACAAAATTGTTTTTTGGTTGTACAAAATTGTACAAAATAAAGTACATAATACTGCATCACTGAAAATTGAATTTGTGACTTTTTTAGAAAGGGGAGTGCTGGGGAAACGTTTCTCCAGCACGCGCAAATTGAAAACGGGTTTTCTCGTGTTTGGGGGGGTGTACAAAATTGTTTTTTGGTTGTACAAAATTGTACAAAATAAAGTACATAATACTGCATCACTGAAAATTGAATTTGTGACTTTTTTAGAAAGGGGAGTGCTGGGGAAACGTTTCTCCAGCACGCGCAAATTGAAAACGGGTTTTCTCGTGTTTGGGGGGGTGTACAAAATTGTTTTTTGGTTGTACAAAATTGTACAAAATAAAGTACATAATACTGCATCACTGAAAATTGAATTTGTGACTTTTTTAGAAAGGGGAGTGCTGGGGAAACGTTTCTCCAGCACGCGCA
Organism: Therioaphis trifolii; assembly: GCA_027580255.1. Taxonomy (NCBI): domain Eukaryota; kingdom Metazoa; phylum Arthropoda; class Insecta; order Hemiptera; family Aphididae; genus Therioaphis; species Therioaphis trifolii. The sequence goes on along the minus strand of CM050404.1, from coordinate 10,642,045 downwards.
AATTGAAAACGGGTTTTCTCGTGTTTGGGGGGGGGGTGTACAAAATTGTTTTTTGGTTGTACAAAATTGTTTTTTGGTTGTACAAAATTGTACAAAATAAAGTACATAATACTGCATCACTGAAAATTGAATTTGTGACTTTTTTAGAAAGGGGAGTGCTGGGGAAACGTTTCTCCAGCACGCGCAAATTGAAAACGGGTTTTCTCGTGTTTGGGGGGGTGTACAAAATTGTTTTTTGGATGTACAAAATAAAGTACATAATACTGTCAAGGTTTGGTATTACAATTCCAAAGTGGCAGTGCTGGCGAAACGTAGCTGTTTTATGTGGTGTGCACAGGGGGGGGGGGCCCACAGTGGAATCTTTGAGGCCCCAAATAGGAGCCCATAAAATGTTATAGTGTTTAGAGTGAAATTTATTTTATATTTGGTGGAATATTTTTAAAAGAAATTACGATTTTCAAATTGTCGTGTAAACCGACTGTAGTACACCCAAAAATATTCGACACACGTATGCCAACTCCATGTGTATATTACTTACACAGTAAAAACGGGTTAAAGTTAAACTATTAATGCGACTGTGACAAAAGGTATATTATGCTAACGTAGGTGTATTAAAACATTGCTTACAATGAGTTGCTGAGAATTGATTGATCCCAATGAAAGTAATCTAGACAAACGTTTTATTTTATTCAATAATTTAATTTAATTTTTTTGTCCAGTATTGTGTTCTCTTATATTCCATGTACGACAGTCAAGACAATATATAAATAATATTACAGATTTATACTATATTATTTAATAATTATGTATAAAAATTATTTTACACTTTTTTCAAATTGTAACCTACACTATGTAAACACAACATAAACGCACGTTACGCCACAGATTTAGAGCTACAAGTGTTTTAATGAAATTTATTTTTATTTTATTTTATTTCACAAAACAGGCCTTGGCTCAAAGCAACATTTTTGTAGGACACAGATTTTGTAGAAATCAATTGAAAAATATTATTTTGTGGCACCCTCTAAGATTGGCCGATTGGCGTTTTAGGTTGCAGTCCACTCAGTCTGTTGGTTAATTAGGCGCTGGGTTTGTTCATTGCATACATCGCACTAATTTAATATTTCAGTCTACTTTTGTATGAAAATACACGTGTTAAATTCAAGTCAATAATAATCAAATAAACTTTTTCGTCATGAGTCATGACATTTGTTCTTGATAAATGATTACTTATTTAATCATGTAATAAATACGAGTATTATACGCACGAAAAAGTGTCGTAGAAAATATTTACCCAGCTACTGTGAAAAAACAAATTACTGTTTTATTCATATTACTTATTTTTCAAAAGATATGTTTCAAAGCCAATGGACTATTTTATTTTGGGTTTTTTTTTCGTTCATTTTATGCATTTTCAGTGTTAAATTGAACTTGATAAATACATTTTTAAATCAAGTTCCAAATTCCTTTTTAATTATATTAAATAGAATATTTATTCGTGTAAGTATTACGCGAATAATTTTTACGTCAATAGATTTATAATTGTAATGAGTTTGTAAGATTCGATGCAACTATTGGGTTATTAATATCATAGTCGTTTCTTCAATTGTGTTATTTAATTAGAGCACCAATGCAAAATGAGTGAACCAATAAACTATTACAATATAACTGGAGACAAAATTAAAATCATGAGCTTTTCGAAAGTATTCGTTTGATGAATATTGTTTTAAGCTGTTGATTTATAAAATTAGTAATTATGTGCAATGAATTACTTATAACGCGATACTGATAAAGAAAATGTAAAATTAAAAGGAATATGTCGAAAATGACTAATAGATTATGATTTACTATTTAAAACAAAGTATGTAATTATAGAGAATAAGTCGAATTTGTTAGAATTATCATTAATTATGTTTTGGACAGATTAATTTATCCGAGTTGAATACATTCAGATGTATTGTGCAGGGTGTATAATGAAATGAAGATATTTTAATATTAATGCATGCACTTAATATTTTGTGTTATATTATGCGCACAAATGAAAAATGTGTAATTTCTACGTTATTGTGATAGACTTTTCTCAAACAAAACATTGATCGTTTATACCATTTTATGAACGAATTGACCAACAATAAATCACTATGATTGAAATGAAATATTACGCTCGTACGAAATTGGTTGATAAAACTCTGAAATCGTGATCGTTCTAATATTATCGTTCGTCTGCAGTTTGAACGTTATTTTACAACGTCTATGCGACAACTGGTCGGATATAGAATCTAGAGCACATTATTATATTAAAATTCTATACGGACAGTGTGCTATGATGATACACGGTTTTTAAGAGGTGATTAATAGATTTACGCTTATCAGTACGGTTACGAGCATAACACCGTCGCGTCGGAATGAGATCACCAAATAAGGTGATACCGTTTAATGAATTTATATCGTTTACGATGAAAAGACAATCAATACAATTATAATTACTTAGTCTCGGGCCGCATTGGGCTCACGCTCGTTGTAAATGAACTCAATAGGTTCTCAGCACAAGATCGTCTTTTAACGCTGATGTACATAATAACATGCAGGGTGCCCCACGGCGATTTACACGATACAATTGAATCATGTATGAAACAGAACTGTGGACTTTTTTATGTAAAAATTTATAATTTAAAACATTAGGATAAAGACATTTTTATGAAACTAATAATTATTGTTTTGCGTTTTTTGTCTATGTGATTTTTAAGGTTTTTTGATTTTCTTAAATCATAAACTTTTTTGTGTATGACTTAATATTATGATGGATAATAACTTTTTGTTGTTGTTGAAAATGTTCGATATTGGACTAATAAATTAAGTTATACAACTGAAATATGTATTGTATATTCGAAGACACCGAGTGACTCTTAATCCTTATACGTAGACGTGCGAAATGTTCTATCACTGCTTAGCTGTTTTAAACTATGAATGCTTTTGACATTTGAAAAAAGCAAAAGACTTAAAAAATGACGTAGACACAAAATAATAAATATATATTAGATCCGGGAAAAAATCAGTTCTACCCGGGAAAAATTGTGCGAGAAGATACATTCAAATTTATTCGTTATTCTGGGTTAAATCACGCATTTGTAAATCTCCGCGATTCATACTGTTTATTCTAAACTTAGAGTGACCGTTATTTTTGTTTTGCACCAGATTTGTGCTCAATCTGTGCGTATAACGTACAATATGGTATTGATTTCGACGATTGTGGCCATGCTCGTGTACGGCGTCTGTTCCCCAAATATATATTATTATATTATATCGTGTTATAACGTTTTTAGTATTTATCGGATGCGCGAGGAAAAATGCCATAAAGTCGACCCAGCGAGGAAAGAATCCGTTTGCGGTGTCTACCGGCGTACAAATATTGTTTTCTCCGTGGTTCTAAATGTATTGTCAAGGATCGTTTGTAATAAAAATAACCCATATCGATGCAACCGCATTTCCCCCCGAAACATTCACAATATCTGTACTTGTCAATTTATGTATAACGTTATTATTGTATATAATAATATATGTATGTATATATATATATATACATATATATATATATATATATATATATATATATTGTGTGTGTTTGTGTGTGTGTGTGTGTGTGTGTGTGTGTATGTGTGTGTGTGTGTGTGTGTGTGTGTGTGTGTGTGTGTGTGTGTGTGTGTGTGTGTGTGTGTGTGTGTGTGTGTGTGTGTGTGTGTGTGTGTGTGTGTGTGTGTTTTGCGTTATTCAATAAATCGAGAAAGGAGATTCTTATTTCACGTCGGAAATAAATAAGAAAAATAACCGCATTCAGTGCCGTTTTGTAAATGCAATTTTTCCTATTTTGCTACTGTTTTGTATCCTAACACCAGACTGCATTCAATAAAAATATGTATTTTCATAATAGTCCGTGCCCTACTGATGATGAAATGTATTTTATGGATTTTTCGAATGTCGTGCTGCATTTCCATTGGGTACGTTTATTTAATTTACGCGTCTGTTTTCGGCATGTGCAAATAAATGATTTGCGTGGTGCTTCGATTGTCTGTTGACCTATTTACAGACAATATTTTAGATATTTTTCATAATGTGTTGATTTTCAACATAATAACAACTTTATTATATTTTACTTATACAAAAAGCCGTTAATTATTCTTTTGGTGGAAATTTGTCCTTCGTCCTTTCGGGTTTCAGACAACATCATGGTATATCAGGATGCCCCCAATACTCACGGAGGATAATAGATAAACAAATTTTTTTAACAGTCGAAATAAAATTAAATTTATGAAGTGAGAAAGAATCTTCATGGTAAATGGAGAACATTGCCAAACCGTCAAGTGTATTTGAAAAAAAAAACTTAACAGTTAACAGCTACGTATAAATATTGCCGTATAAATTTGTCAAACATACATTTTATTTTTACAAAAACAATTTTATGGTTCGATATGCAAATATGATTGAATAGTTTGACGAAGAAAGATGAGCACAGTTAATAAAAATATGTTGGTGTCAATATAAAATTCAATAAAATATATGATTCCACACAATCCTGATTTTTTCAGTACGTAGTACAAACACTACAAACCGTTCAGCTATCCGTGCATCATTATATATTAGACGGTTTTTCAGTGTGATTTTAGTAAAATAATTGTGATTGTGATTTTATAAATAGCAAAAGTCAAAAATAAAAGTGCCAAATTACGACAGTTTTTTGTAGAATTTTCATTTTTAATTTAGCTTATGTTAAAAGTAATTTTTGTTTTTATCCCAAGTAATAATTAAACTACAAAACCAGATTTTAAAACTTCATGAAAATTTATAGATTTTAGTAAATGCTAGTGATAGACTTCTCGAATGAAACGATAGAGAAGCAGATAAAGTTAAAAGCAAAATATTCAAGGCTTTACAAAACAATAAAGGATTATAAACTCGACAATCAATAAATAAATAAAATATTATACGGCGAATCGGACGAGATCAATTTCAGTTGTCATTTAACACCAGGACAAATTATTTTATTTAAATATGCGTCAACTACATTATGTGACATGGAAAGAAGCTTCAGCCACTATAAAACAATACTACGATCCAATCGTCGACTTTTAATATTCGAAAATTAAAAAAAATATGTGGTCGTAGCAAGTAACACGTATTTCCACTATTAAATGTGAATTATAAATCGTGTTCCTAAAATAATAATTAATAAATATACATGGGAAGAATAAATAAATAGTTTCTTATTTTTAATCTCAATCATATTTTATTAAGACAATCAGCTAATCGCTGGTTTCAATAAATAAATATTTTTTTTTGTAATTTTATTTTTGTGTGTATCTTCAAAAATTAAAATGCACGTTTTTGCATATTTTGGTAAATAAAATGCATATATTACAATTTTTTATTGCATACAAATATAAGCCCAGGTGATGAGCTTTAATAAATAAATAAATAATTCACTTATTTTTATTATATCGTATTAAGACAATCAGACAATCACTGATTTCAATAAACATTTTTTTTGTAACTATATTTTTGTGTGTATCTTATAAAAACCAAATGCATATTTTTGCATATTTTGGTAAATAAATTTTTTATGGCATACAAATCTTTGCCCAGGTGATGACTGATGAGCTTTTGTCATATTTAAAATAATTTATTATTAACATCTACATAAAATATTACATTTTCTATCGAACACAAATTTCAAACAGATAAATTCTTAGAGTGATGAGTGTCTCCTAGACTGCGAACGCCATTTGCCGCCATATGTGGCATCTTCCACGAATCCGATACGATATTACCAATATAAAATTGATTACATTACAGCCCCTCAGTCTATCTGACACCACCAGTATCTCATAAACCAAGCATTTTTCCTATAGTATTGTATACAATTTTTTTTAAGTCTCACCATAGACACTTGGTTTTTTTTTTAGAACGAATCTCGCATTTAAATTCCTCACAATTAAAATACTGTACGATTCACTTATATCCCACTAGCAGCTAGTATTTAAATAATATAAATCTAAAATAAAAATATTCTTATTATTAACCCGCATCGACTTGTATCGTCAAAATTCGTCGTCATTAACCGCAACCCGTCGGTCCATCTGATCGACGAAAACCCGAATTATTCTAACCAATTATTTTTAGAATTTACTGTTCACTGAGATTGATTTTTTGATTACAGTTATGGTTATTATTATTACACTTAATATTGTTATTCAGTTTCTGTTGTAGACTTTATATTATGAAAATTTACAACATTTTACGTTATAATATTATAGCCTGTTTTTACGTAGTATCATATAATGAATAATCTATAATTAATGGTAAAGTATATAATTAGGTTATATTAACGACTATTATTTACTATTGAGTATGCGACCCATCGGGAATTTCCCGATTTCCCTATGGCCCATCCGTTCCTGATGGGGGGACATGTGAGGTAGACTTGGTAACCAGGAATAGTTAAATGCGATCGAGGAGTGGAAAAAGTTTCGGATATTAAGGCGATGTCGATGTTTTTTTCGTTAAATAATTTATTTCTGTAATTCATTTATATGGTTCTTTTATGAATTTTTCGAATGTCGTGCTGCGTTTCCATTGGGTACGTTTATTTAATTTACGCGTCTGTTTTCGGCATGTGCAAATAAATGATTTGCGTGGTGCTTCGACTGTCTGTTGACCTATTTACAGACAATAATTTAGATATTTTTCATAATGTGTTGATTTTCAACACAATAACAAATTTATTATATTTTACTTATACAAAAAGCCGCTAATTATTCTTTTGGTGGAAATTTGGCCTTCGTCCTTTCGGTTTTCGGACAACATCATGGTATATCAGGATGTCCGTGATACTCACAAAGGAGAGTAGAGAAACAACATTTTTTAACAGTTCAAATTAAATTAATTTATGAAGTGAGGAAGAATCTTCATGGTAAACGTACACTTTTCTGAAATAAAAATAAATAAATATTTTAAATGTCAGTTTAATGAAACGACAGACATCGGTACCCATATCTAAAATTACTCATATAATCTACAAAATAACAATTTTAAAATCAAAATCGTCTGGATACCTAGTCATTCCAATATGAACGGAAACTAACGCGCCGACTTTGCGTCAAAAAACAATCACGTCCAATCGTCCCAAGTCCAAATCGTCTCACGCAATGATATACTAGCATTAATTTAAGACAAATGCACATTTGCATAGCACCATCAATGGTCATCTTAATCCACTCAATTATTCAAAGTCAAATGAAACATACATCATCGGCCTGATGAATTTGATGACCGGATTAAATTGTCAATCGTCAGTAGTTATTACCACTAGACTCAGAATCGGTCACTCAAAAAAAAAAAAAAAAACAAAAAAAACTCATAGCTTCTTGATAGCCATAGAGGACGTTGCGATACGCACAACATACTGGATTCGTATGGGTTTAAAACACATTTTTAACGAATGCCAAATCAAATCACAGAAAAGAGAATAATCTAAACTTTCGGAATAACTCGACCAGAAAGCTGTCTCCATCACCTCCACGATAATAGTCATCAAAAAATCCGATCTCGTCAAAACCATGCGAACACCCCATTTCTAGAACTCAAGATACCTCAACAATAACAATTGTATGCCACGCTATGTAATCACTGTCATTTTATTATTACTAACGCCCGGTGGCTCTAGGCCCCGAGGGTTTATTTCAATAAAAAAAAAAAGTTGTATATTTACTTCGAATTTGTGTTTTTTCTAAAACAATCAAATTCTGTAAACAATAATCATTTTGTTACGTCTACTGATCTATTCGTATATATCCATGAGTGTAAATATTCAACTAAATTATTTATTATTTATTTTAAATGTCTACGTGATTATACGTAATATTATGTAAACACGATTCAATATTTATTTAAATCGTTATTGATTGTAATTTGTAACTTTATTATTTGATATGCGAATCGTTACAGATAAATGTTCGATATCTATTGAAATATGTTTAACAAACACATTTCAATAGTAATGTATTTGACATTAACCGTAAGTGCATGACGGTGACGTCGGAGCATACTTGCATAAATCAATGCAAAATAAGTAGTCGAAGATATATGCTAGTGTTTTCAAAATAATAAATACTTTGTGTTCTTGAACACTCTGTATACAAGATCGTCGTTTGGATCACTCTGTGTACAACTGTACCTGCATCGGTAGAGATTCTGATGGATTTGAAAATTTCGAACAGTCATATTCGAAAAATTTGAATATTTATCAAAACAGGAAGCGTACTTAACTATGGTGACATTCGTGACGCGAAAATGTCACACTTGAAACGCGTTATGAATGCTTTTTTTTTTTAATTTTTAATATTGGTTTGATTATATACTGTAAACTAAGTATACATTTTATATGATGGAGTGTTGGAAGCGAAGTTCCCTTGATTGCTCTTAAACGGGTTCAGTGGTGGTACTTCTTATTTGATATTCGTCTAACATAATATATCAAAGTAGCTGTTGTGGGCTTGGATTATATTCAAATATGTATAAACAGTTCTATATGGTGTGAATGTATTTGAGTTATTCTATTTAACTAATAAAAAAAAACCTTCTTATTATACCTGCTGTTAAAATAAATTGCATTTATACAAGTTCATTTCTATTCGGAAATCAGGTTAAATATTAAGAGAGTCGGGTGACAAGGGAAGGGAAAAGTTCCCCCCGCAGTACCGTGACTCTACCACAAAAAAAAAAAAAAGTAAAAAATATATGGTAAAATATTTATATAAATAACGTCGGTTCCCGCAATATGCCGTCAAACACATTTAATCTTTTCGCCGTTTAATTATTTTGCATAAGTTAAATTTCATCGTTTTACTATAAAAATTTAACATGACTTTGTTGCTAAAAAATTTGATAATAGTATTTGTGGTTTTTAATCTTAGTTCCAACAACGGCTTCATGGATTTATGTATGATTTTATTCAACATTATTTAACTAACTCAATACGAATTATTGCACTATGATATATAATTATAGAGATTCGTCTTTTTCAAAAAAATATTTGCTATAAACAATTGTGTATCGTTATTAAAATTAATTAATTTTGAAAATACAGAATCGTTAAATAATTGATATGACTAAGTTAGAAAAATGTATTTGTAAGTGTAATTAAGTGAATATTCCTGTTGAGGGACAGGGTCGACGAGGCGACCGTCATCTGGCTTAAAAGTATTCACTATATCGTTTATTTTTCGTAACATTGTTTTATTAATAAATCAGTATGAAAAGTACAACTTTTTGATCAAAATGGAAATTATGTAAAATGTAGGATGCTTAAGCATTTTTTTTCCTAGTGGGATCAAAATACTATGTACAGTTAAATTAATCAAACTAAAATTTTAATTTATTTGAAGTCACCCTCCTCTGTAAATGCTCCTTGGACGCCGCCGAATTTGATGATATGATTATATTCAACATCGGGTTACGTCTCCCACTTTGAATTCAAAATAAACTAATTTCATGCTCAAAAACAAAACACGCGACTTCTGTCGCTCACTACTGAACTGTCCGGTCTAACAGATTATTCCTCAAAAGGCGATTTGCATCATACAGCACCGATTTTTCTCATATTACATTGACGTTTTATCTTCTAATAATACATCCTTAGTTAAATCTGCTCTGCATTTTATTTTTGTATTCCACTTGAAAATACAATTACAACTGAGACTTTGAGCTTTGCACAATCAGCTTCATTCATTGAGAAAAAAAAATATTACATATCATATTTTTAAAATATGAGACTGAACCGCACATTATGATATAATTTAAGGTCATACTATAAGTATAAGTAATAAAATTTCATGTTCCATTTAAGCATGTTCCAGTAAGTGTTAAATACTTTATTACTTTTCATTAATTCAAATATATTATCCATCGTTTAAAACTAGCTACTACCATATAAATATTTTTCATTATCAGCGTACCTACACGAAAGTATTAATAATCTATTTGAGTGCGTTCAACGTGTTTCTAAAATTGAATTAAAAAAATAATTGTGTGATAATACGTAATAATATTAAACTGTTGCCATTTAACGAACGGTTCGAACGTTTTTTATTAATGAATTATATATTATTCATTATATAATATATAATTAATTATATTATTTAATAATAAAAATAAAAATATTGTATTATTTTCACATCAACCCTTTGATAACATCATTATTAAATGAATCTCATGACTGAGTAGAGAAAATCAGTGTTCGTTTAGAACCGAAATTAATCGATAGGCCGAATAAGCTGCAGTCTAGGGTGCCTACCGTCAACGTCAAATATAGGGCGCTAAAAATAATATTTTTTATATTGATTTCGTTCGACGATTCGTAGCTCTCGATCGGTGGTGCAATGTGTGCGTGCGAATTGTATTTGCGTACAAGAAAAAAGACATAAGCACGGCTGAGAAAAAAAAAACGTAAAATTATCGCGCTAATCGTTACGCATAAGTTTTATTTTTTATCTAACGAGGAATAAAAGAGAAAAAGGAACGGCAAAATAAAATCGTGTAGCATAACGAAAAAATTCGAAATTATGGTCGTCGGGATCGATCGAACCGCAACGACTCGTCGGAAATAACGTTTTATCACACTTGCGTAAAGACGTGTTATAGCAGTCGCATCAAACGTGTTTAAACCGTGTTCATTGTGTACGCAGTGTGTACGTTAACGTCCGTACGCCGGTGTCGAATATTCTTGGTTTCACAGTAGCCTATATAAATAATCGATTCAATCGAACATTTGAAAATTGTTCTTTGTCTCGAAAGAATATTCCACCGAATATTAAGTAAATTTTGTTCTATACACAATGCGAGTATGATGATAATAAATGTTTTTACGGACTTGCGAACCCCCGGTGGTTACCTCCAGGACTCGGGGGTCCGAATTGATCCGAGCTTAGTGGTAGCGAATTTTTCAATCGGACCCCGAGCGCATTTAACGAGTAAATAATAATACCTATATTAACTATTCCAACAGATATCGTAAAGCCTATATTCCGTAGTAAGTAGTAATTGTATTAATATGAGTGCAAGTTAATAAATTATCCTTTCGTTTTATTCAATGTTTAAACACAGACATAAATAAAGTCATTACAGTAATTATTTGATAAAAAAAAAATAAATAAATAAATAAATTATTATTAAATAAATAATTAAATAAAAATTATTGTGAGTCAGATCTTAAAATATTTTTATGCTTACCGATTATTTTCTTTTATAATGATATGTTATTTTTGAAAAAAAAAAGGAATAGACTAGTTTAAAAATAAAATTATCTCATATACTCTCGTTTATATATATACATATGTTTATTGACATATTATCTCTTGACTAAGAATTATTGGAAAAAAATATTTTTAAAATAATGAGCTGTACCAGTTTATTATTATTTCATAGTAATATAGTAAAACTATTTCACGATACTAAAACTAAAGTCCAACCAACACCTTAATTTTTCGTTATTCTTTTTTCAGATTGTGCTGATTGTGTCAATAATAAACCTATGGATGACATAACAAGGGCGAAACATTTTTTGGATTATATGATTTTATATATGGGTAAATTAATAAATACAATCATATAGACATGTCTTTGAAAGTTTAAAACTATCATCCAGATGCATAATAACATATCCTAAATTTAATTATAGGATTCATTGAATTGACAATTGATTTAAATACTTATTGGTTTCTTATATGATGACATAGAATAATGTAGTAGTGGACATAATAGTGGACAAATTTAAGTGCTTCGGAGTAAATTTCAGTAATATAAAAAATAGCACCAGGAAGTGAATGAAAGAATCATGTGTGGGAAAAGGTGAGAGATTATAAGCACGGCCAAACAACAAAAATCAAAATTACTTTCACGGACATCGAAAATTCGCCTCTATCATAGCTACCTTCGCCCGATTATTACACGTGCTTGCGAGACAGGGTCCTCGACAAAACGCGGCAAAAGGCAATTAATGACGTTCGAGAGAAAAATACTCCGGAACACCTATGGGCCACGTTTCACCAGAGAAACGAATGTACGAAAGAAGAAGAAACATACAATAGAATATAGATAAACAGGGTGACCCACCGGAATTTACACAGTGCGATATCTCCCGTGTTAATAGAGATAATCAACTTTTTTTTTTTTATAAGACTCACAGAGCTAAAAACATTTATTTCACATTAGTTTGGTAAATATAAATGTTGTATTAAAAAAATTAAAAAATTAACTTTTTGTATTATAAATTTGTGAAATTCGAATATAGCCGTTTTGTAGGCCTTGATTTTCTGAAACTTTTGACGGTTCAACTTTCAATCTTCATTAACTTTATGATTTTTAATAATTGTTTTAGTTTATAAGAAAATAGTACTATTTACCCACGTTAAAATTTTAAATCGCCTCATCAGCTCGTTCCGATACCTAAAAATTATTTTATTATTACCATAGATAATAAAAGATAGTAATTATTTTATAACCCATAATTATTATCATCCAAACAATTAGACGTACTTCTTACCTACCCGGTGTTTATTTATCCATGACATTCCGATAACATAAATTATCAATAATCAATTGTAAATATAATAGTTATAGTTCAATTATTTATAACATAAATTATTATTGCGATTTCCGTACATTTAATGATTTTAATGCGATTTCTTCCAATAAAATGGACGTTTCATTTGACAAAAAATTCAAATATTGATCACCTGTTGAATAAGAATACTTTATTATCATGTAAATAATATTTAAATGTCTTACTGTTGTATTTGTAAATTATTGTATTTCTTAAAAATCATCGCTTAAAAGCCGAATGGCGTTAATTTATACAAAAAAAATATTCATCATATTATGTAGATTGTTGTTAACTTATAATTAATATTGTTATGGATTACATTTTTAAAGTTAAATTAAGATTCGTTTCACTATTCCATATAATTAGTAATATTTTATAAATATTTATTTGTACACAAACTGATAAACATGATTGAATTTACCAATTAAATTGACATCATAAAAATATGGACCAATTATTTTCCCATTTAGAATTCCACACCACACGTTTGTGCTCCACCTAATTTGGTGTTTTGTCTCACGCAACCATAGGGGTTTTGGTCAGTCCAATAATGCATATTTCGACAATTCATTATCCCGTTGTTGCAGAATTTTCTTTCGTCAAACCAAAATATTTTTGAATTAACACTACTGTCTGATCCATAAATTTTTGAAATTTTCAGAATAAATATCATTCTTCTCTGAAAATCAGTTGGTCTTTACCCTTGAACTAATGTCGATTTGTATGGATGTAGCTTATATTTTTTTTGTTCTCTATGAACAGATGATTTCGAATAGCCAGTTTCCCTTGCCAAACCCCTTGTTTTTACATGCGGATCAATATATGGTTTATCAATGCGGTTGCCATTATTTCAATTTCTTGTTGCTCAGTTATGTGCAGAACCTGACACCTTACCTTCGTTTTACGACACCCAATTAAACAGCCTAAATTAATTTCATAAAAAGTTAGGTACTAATATTGTATTATTTGTATTGTATTAGTTATTGATGATAACTGATCTACGACAATAGCTTTCTAAATTAAGAAATGTTTTAAAAGCTGGGGCTTTTCTCTCTGGATACCTTTGTCGGTATAAAGCAGCAGCTTCCCTAAAATTTTTCCTGACCTCACCATAAATTAATAACATGTCAATATATTCATAACTATTGTAAATAGCAGGCACTTTAAAAATAAATTAATTGCAATTAATTACTGCACCAACTTATAATTTAAGAAAAATAAAATATTATTAAATTAACAATTAAGTAATACAAAGATTGTATTTTTCACTGTGAAGTTTAAAAATATATATGCAATATACTTATTGTTAATATAATTGATGTAATTCAACTATAAAATCACAATAAAGCATTTTGTACACAATTACATAATATTTTATTTTTCTTTGGTATCATACAATCTTACTTTAAGCTCAAAAATAAAATGGTAGGTATTGATATTAAAAATCAATATGAGTGAATTATTTTATTATGAAATTGCATGTATTTATTGGACTTATTGGTAAAATTAATTTAGAAATACAAATATATCATGATAAAGGTTTATTTATACAAATACATACATTGGAAATAAAAAAAATTAAATAATTCATAAATTATGAATTAAAAATATGTTTATTTATATAATTTACTTATTGGCATTTATCACCTTTGTGTTTTAGTTACATCTAATTTAAAATTTAAATAATGGCGAGTATTAGTTATCAAAAAATTATGAGCAATGAAAAACCATGAAACATAATGACAGTATTCATTGGTGCAGTAATATAATACTAACCAAAATTTCATATTTTTAAGCAAATCAAGTGGTTGCAAAATGTGTACATTGTAAAAAAGAAACAAATCTTATTTATTTTATAATATTAGGGTTATAACATTAAAAATTATATTAGCTATATTACACATATTTCAAAATGTAGGACAAAAAAGTGAATAAAGGTAGATAGAATAGCTTATGAGTAACGACTTTAAACAAAATAAATTTATAATAAATATATGTACAAAATGAATTAAGTTCATATCTGTGGCACGCACATTTAAGATGGTATTGTATGGTGTTGTTACCCTTTGACTACTGCATTAATGAGATGAAGTTGGAAATATCCATTATATAAACTGCGTACATACATATAATTGTTCATTGAAATGATATAAGTAACTTCTTTATTTTTTTAACAATTATAAGTCCCTCATAGATTGCCGGAGTCATTAGTATTACGTGCTTCAGATAAACCTACAACTATCAGTCAGTAGTAGATCCAGAGGAAGGTCCCATGGGCTTTATTTGGGCCACACTTTCTCTTTTTATGTACACATTACTAAAATGTTCAGTTATTTTTTTAATTTTTTATAAGTACGAATTTTTTAAAAGGCTCCTCCCCTGATCTGTCACTAATGTCAATGATGTTTTGTGCAATAGTCAAAGGGTAAAAATAGAATTACTGTTAATATTAATCAAACATTTTTTTTTTTACAAAAGTGACCACATTCACTTAACCAACTAAAAATATAAAAGCATTTACTGACGGATTGCATAATGCAGAGTACTTTTGTAAAGCTAAATATATCTTAGTGACTAAGCAAACACAGTAACTCAAAATTAACATGATGAAAGTGGTAATTAATAAAGATTAATAAAGAGGGCTCGGATTTTATAGCATTTACTTATTATTATAGAACATGGGAAAATTACAGAGTAAGCTACTACATCATTATAGTTGATACAACAAAGAATTTAAATTATTTAAAATATATACATTTATACACAAAATAATATACTTACAAGTTACATTATAATAGTAAAATATTATTTACTTATTTATTTTTGCTTAGTTTTCTATATGTTAAGGTTATATTAAATATAGCACATAATATAATGCTATAAAATTCGGGCCCAGTTAATAAATAACGTAATAACACATTAATAAATTGACATAATGAGGTCTAGAACTGTGTCAGAAAAGTTTAAAACAAAATTCAGGCAATATAATTTGGTTAATATAATTGGGTTTTTTATTTTATGTACACCTTATTGGTTATACATTGCAAAATATTAATTAGGAAATCATCTAACTACTTAATATTAAATTATTTCATCTGTTCAAAAATAAAACCATATTTTAACATGTTTTACATACCAATCACATTTAAAAAGTACATAGAATATTATATATATTTTGGTAGGTAATATTTTTTAACAATTTTAATTTAAATTTCAGTATGAAGAATAAAAATAGATACTTGTTTGTATACATTATTCTATCTCTTCTTATTTTTGATTTTTGATACATAGGTGCCTATCTAAGATCTGTTGACCATACACCAAACACATAGGAAATACATTTCTGAAATATTGTTAATAGTTCACTAATTATTGTACTTGTACCTTTAAATAAGTTATTGATAATTAATTGTTTTATTTACATTAATTGATGTAATTGAATGAAACTTTCATAATGACTTGTTATGTTGCTGTATTTTTGATACTTGATTGACAGTTATTTAGTAGGTCCCTTTGATAATAGTCTACAGTTGGTTTTAGGCAATTTGTCAATTCTTATGTTTTGCATTTTTTCAATAAATGATGAAAAAGACATGCCAATTTGATTATTGGTCAGACGTTAAACAGTAAAACGGTAAAATGATAAACATTTAACATAATATACCAATTTGGATGAACAATTTTATTTAAAATGAACATTAACATACACTATTTAAATGTCACTTGGCTCTCCGATTTCACACAAGAAAAAAACGTGGAGTAAGTAATACATAAAAAAATTGTGGTCTATTATTTAACTTTTAAGTGATATTATAAATACTAATGAACTTATAAAGTAAAAATCACACAACAATTGTATTGTATTTCGACCATGAGTTTCTTAATTTATTAGTCATAACTTCATTCGTTAAAGGAAATGGTAATAATAAAAGAATGGTACGGTATCGGAACGAGCTGATGAGACGATTTAAAATTTTAACGTGGGTAAATAGTACTATTTTCTTGTAAACTAAAAAAATTATTAAAAATCATAAAGTTAATGAAAATTGAAAGTTGAACCATCAAAAGTTTTAGAAAAACAAGCCCTACAAAATGGCTATCTTCGAATTTACAAAAATTATAAAATAAAAAGTTAATTTTTTAATTTTTTTAATACAACATTTATATTTACCAAACTAATGTAAAATAAATGTTTTTAGCTCTGTGAGTCTTATAAAAAAAAAATTGAATTATCTCTATTAACACGGAAGATATCGCTCTGTGTAAATTGGTGGGACACCCTGTATATATATATTTATTATATAGCATACAGACCTCTTGAAGGCAGCAATGGTCCTTGACGGACCGGTAAGCCGGGATGAAGAAGATGTAGAATAATCAATGATTACTGGACCCATTAAACTGATACTATATTCTGATGTGAAGTACTTTTAAACTCTGTCCGGTCACGGGTGACTAGCCTTGCCTGTTAAAGGTTACTCTTTGAGAATTTCAAACTCCTAATATGCACAAGGACATTTTTCAGCCATTCCGCTCCAAATGATTATCATTCCATAGAAAAGTTGAAGACATATTTTACGTTATTACTAAGTAGTTTGTGTTTGTGTTTCAGATTACAGCAGACTCAATTCAAGTGAGCAAATTGTATTTTGACAAATTTACATTTCGTGTGGTAAACACATTTCATGGAAATACACTATAGGAAGTCGTATGACTTATCAGCGTCCATTTATAGGCCACCAAACTTAACTAAACGCTACATGATCATTACCACCGTTACTAAGGATCATATGATCCATATATAATGTGAATATTCCAAAAGATAAACAAAAAGGGATTGGAAGGGATCAGTGATTATTACGTACACTTATAATGGTTTTAAATGAAAAAGTCATACGATTTCAAAGTCTCAACGAGAGGAGTGTAATTTTTTTAGATTCTGAGTGAAAATAGATGACAATTGGAGAAATTAATTAATTAATTTACATATGTCACATAATGTCGATGATAAATTTTACTTTTTAGATTTTGCTAGAAAATTTTTTGATTACATGTACGAAGCGATAAAATTCCCAGTAATAGGTAAATATCAAATGTATATGTTCCTATTGATATTTATTTTTATTATGATTTATTCGATTTGGTCATTGCCAATCGGCTTTTTTTAAACATAGGATATCATAGTATAGTGCAATTAAAATAAAAATGTCGTGTGTAATGGATCTTAACAATGTATGATAATAATTGTAAAGCATATATAGAATAGAAAAGAAGATCATTTATTATTATGATATTTGAGGATGATATGCAGAGGGCGGTTATTGCTGTAGGAGGTATGTTGAGTGGGAATATTGAATGGAGTTTGGTTTCTAGTGTTATGTAAAGGAACTATAAATGAGACACTGGAAATAAGGTCAGGGGAATCCAGTATGTTATCGAGAAGAGCGTGAATACATTTAGGGTCACAACTGATCTTTAGCGAAGTAAGGGTACCGTATGACAGCTCTTCTAGAATTGAACGAAAAAAAGCGAGATATAAAGAACGAAGACAATTTACGGAATCGAAGAGTTTGGTGTAACGCTTGATAAAATGTAAAGTCTTCATTGCTCTGCCAATGATGAGGTCAATATGACAGCAAAGGAAAAATGTATGGAGTAATAGATACAAAGGTTATTGATAATGGAAACGTGCTACAGAGGGATACTATCAAGGGTAAGGGATGTGAATAGGACTTTGAGATCTAGAAAGGGAAATAACTAAGGAAATATTGAGACTAAAATTTATTATTTTCACAAATTCTATGAAAAACGTTAAATGGCACGAACATTAATACATGGAGTATGCAGTGTTAAATCACGTGGAAATTTTATAACGAATACATCATCGTTTTTTATGTATATGTTTTCGTGTCTAGGCAAACAATGATTTAATTTTTTATCTGTTTTTCATCCTCTACATTTGCAGACACGAAACGGATTTGAGCTCTGTTTATTTCTCAAGATTTTTTATTGTTTTTTTTAGATTCCGATCAACTATGAGGTTTCATAGAGAAATATATTCTTGATATTCGTTTGCTTTTGATATTTTCTGGAAAATACTCACAAATAAACTATGAATTTTATTCACATAAAGAAATACCAATTATTCATAGTAGGTGACTTTTCATCGCTTTATTTTAACGATAAAAAAAAAGCTGGACCTATTTTGTACCACGAGTATTTTTCGCTTCTCGGACAAAATAACGGAGATCCATGTATTGGACGTTGAACGGTTCTGAGCAAAACTACTGTGTAAAACGTACCGTTTATATATTTTACCGTTTGTTGTCTAATTGTCGATAGGTTTTATTTGTATCAAAACCTTAAATTTCCTGATCAAAGGAGATATTTCCGTTTACCTTAAGATTCAAAATATACATTTCATTCTTCACTCCAAGTTTCATGTTGATTGAGGTGTACCAATATTTTTATTTTTAAATAAATATAATATTTGCAAGTTTTCAGATTAATAGAATGAATTCTTTCAACATAAAAAAAAAAAAAAAAACGAAGTGTCTGAATAACGATTTTTAAAATATTGTCAGAATATGGACCTCGTAAGTTCATATTAAATTTTCTATTCTTAATTTATAAAATTACAAGTTTCGTATAAAGACACTTATCAAAAACTAGTTACATTCTTTGTAATGTTCAGAATTTCTAATAACAATACTGTTGAAGTTATGAATATATAACTAAAATTGAATAAAATTGAAAAAAAGTAAAAGTTTAGTTTATGGCAAATTTTATTGTTTTCACTCGATTTCCAGACAATTTTCCTACATGGCTGGAAAAACTATTGAAATAATAAAAATATGAGCCGTTAAAATACTATCTGAGACCGATTTCTGATCTATTTAATTACTGGATGAAAATTTGGGACAAAGTTCGGTGTCCTGGAAAGTAAAAAGTGTCTCCAGAATAGAAACATAATCCATCATGAAAGAATTCAATAAAATTTTAAAACTCAATTTAATGATAAACGAAAAGTCATACTTATTCACAGTGGCAACAAAGGGAAAACGTAGGGAAAATTGTTCTTGCATATATTTTTTCTTGTGCACTTTATTTCATGAATATTAGCAACATCAATTTTTATCGGCAGTAATGTACAAGAAAAAAAAATTCTTTGGAATTCCAAATATCTATATAAGAACTATGTTAGCGTATACATATTGCGCTTTTTGAAATGAATACGAATAACTCTTATTAAAAAATATTCCCAATTAATATGGGTAGGATAATCTTAAGTCATCCAAAGTATGAAATTTCCTTGAACCATTTATAATATGTGTATCATTCTATTACAGATATATGGTGAAAATTTCAAATTTCTAATATTAATACTGTTGAAGTTATGACTACATTACTAAATTTGAATTAGTAAAAGTTTAGTTTATGCAAATTTTATCGTTTTCACTTGATTTGGTGACAATTTTTATATATGACTGGAAAAACTATTGAAATGATAGAAATATGGGCCCTTCAAATACTATCTGAGACTGATTTCTGATCATTTAAATAATTGGACAAAACTTTTGGACAAATTTCGGTGTCCTGAAAAGTATTTCCAGAATAGAAAGAAAAAACATTGTTGAAAAATCAATATATCCCTCTTTTTATTCAGAATTTAAAAATGGGTCTCCTTTATATTCAGACGAATACTGTCAGAGTTTGTATTTTAATTTCCATCATAATAGGAAATTCATGAAATTCAATACCATTTTAAAACTCAATTTAATGACAAACGGTAGGACATACTTATTCACGGTGGAAACAAAGGGAAAACGTCTAGAAAATTTTTCATGTATATATGTTTCCTTGTGTACTTTATTTTATGAATCAGTTTTTATCAACATCAGTTTTTATCGGCAGTAATGTACAAGAAAAAAAAACTTCTTTGGAATTCCAAATACCTATATAAGAACTATGGAAGCGTATAAATATTGTGCTTATTGAAATGAATACAAATAACTCTTATTTAAAAATATTCCCAATAAATATGGGTAGGTTAATCTTACTAATACGTACCTATATGAATATATTATCATACCCATGGCAAATATGATAACTCAAATTTCACATGTGCAAATAATTCATCGATTTTCGGACGTAAGAATTCAATTAAAACCTATTTTAAACAAAATGTGTATACCAATAATTTTTAGAGACCAGACAAGAAGGTAAGTACACTGAAGAATAAATCAAAATGATTGCATATTTGAATAATATACTAGAAAAAAAAAGAAAAAAACAAGAATTCATTTAATTAATCAAAATAATATTGATGTCGAACAATTGATATTTTATTTTAAGTTGACAAATGACAAAATGCGTACGAGTGGTTGCTTATGAAAGATAAAAATAAAAATTTTAAAGAAGGTATTCACGATTTCGAATGATACAATGATAAAATAAAAAAATTGATAATTTTCATCTGAATAAATACAAGTATTGAGTACATGACTATAATTCAGCATCACGAGAAAACCGATGCGTAGTATAGGTAAAACTATGATTAAAGGATTTATTTTGTTCCAAAGTATTTTCGACTGCAGAAATTAATTAACTAGAAAATAATTGAAAATAATGAATAGAAATCAGGTTCTATTTTCATCGAGTAATTAATTAATAAATTATTTGATTTAGTTGTTCCCTATAGCCCAGAAAAGTTTTGTATGGAATATTATCCGCGTAAATACTTTATATTAATAATTTAAATAATAACTAGACAATTAATTAATTTTTAAATTTATAATTAATTTAGGTAGATTTTCCAGTAAGTAAAAATGTTTGAGATTAAGTAATATTACTCAAAAACAATACAGTTTTCTAATTAATTAATAAATAAATAAATAAATAAATAAATAAATATGTATATATGTATAAATATAGTTTAATAATATATATAAATACACATATATCGTTACTTTGTTTACTGATCGTGTTTAACTGAAAAACAATAATTGATGAACATGACACGATATTAAATACTTTTTACCACAAAATCAAATTATGACCACTTGTTAGAAAGTAACTTATCCTTATGAAACAAATAATATTTGAAAAAATGTGAGTTATCCTGCGTAGATTAAGTTGTGTTTTGTTACGAATAATAAGACATCTGTATAATTATTCAAACTTTTGGAATAGATAGATTATACACAAATAAATACATTCACGCAATACAACTTTGAAGTTAAAATCGATCATTTTCGCGTAGAAAAAAATGTACATTTCGATAAATTTATTTAGTTTCGTTTATTTTCAAAATAAAAATCAGGAAAACAAAATCGAACCACAGTAAAAATTTGAATGTTCACAGGGTATTTATTAATACATTTGGTTACTTAATAGGGATTAATCATATCCGTATAAATTTAAATTTTGGACGAGTAATTTTAGGTTGTACTCCGTAACTATAAAAAATGACGAGAAGAAAATATGAGTCAAAATATATAGATATTCTTGTAATGATATTAATAAAAATGTTTATGTGTTACATTCTCTGATGTAGAGTGTTACAGTAAGTATTAAGTTAGATATATCGCAGTAATTATCAATTTGTAGTTGGATCTTTTTCTGTGATTTTACTCTCCAAACTTTGTTGTCACATTAATAATGACAAAAATAAAATGTACAAAAAACATTAACGTAAGATAAATACGACATGTTTTACTTCAACCAAAGTCTAAACATAGTAACATTTTCATGTTTACAATTAAGGTTTTAAAAGAAATTATAATAAAATAAACGCACTTTTAAATTAATGATATATTGAAATTTGTATTGGGTATAATTTATCGACAGATGCGATGAAAGAAGCTTTCGGATATCTCATCGGTAAATATTGTAATCCTAATTTCAAAGAATGTGATAAGTTTATTCGAGTTCTTTTATAAACCCACTTTTACTGTAAACAGAATTACGTATGGTCACCGAGATATCAATTCATTGAGCATTTAGAGTTTAGAGTAATATATTTTGTACACATAAGGGTTACAATTATTATTAAGGAATAATAAATGCTGGAAATTTCAAAATAAAATTTAATTATAAATATATTTTTTGAATTATCGGTCCAAATATTATTATATTATCATTTCAAATTGTTTGTGTGAGCATTTTCAAAAGCACTATTATCGTTCAGAACTCAAAGTTAATAAAACCTTTTGAAAATTAAGAAAACTGAAAGTTCAATAAATCAAATCGATAAAATCAGGAAAAAATCATATTGTCTCATAATAGGTAGGTCGTTTTTAATATTTTTAATTTTAGTGTTTAAATTCGTTCACGGGCAAAGTATTATTATAAGTATTGTGCTGAATTATTTCACTTTATTCACGTTGGGCGAGGCAAAGAGAAGGAGAGAATCAATATAACTAAGACATTTATCAAAAGGATACAGTATAAAACCAGAATCATATGCATGTGCCCAGCCTAATTACATTGCCAGAATGACTTATTTCTTATTTGAAATATGTCTCGTACAGTCGATGTGAATACGATTCAGATAATGATTGTAATATTATTCATGATGATTTTTAGATAAGGGTGTTGGTCAAATCGTTAAAGAGTTGTTTTATAATAAGTGTAAGTTAAGTTTGATAAATTGTTCATAAAACTGAAATAATAATACTCTGTTTGAAAGTAATAAAGTTTTTGCACACGTATACATAAGTAATGACGTACGTAATTTTGTTCGATATTTAACTCAATAACATGTTCACATCGAAATCAGAAGGTTTACTAGATAAAATAAATAACCATTTTAGATTCTGAGTGTTGCTATAATGGGTAATCTTTAGTGATGTTTATTTTTCTTCTTCTACGTTTGAAAAAAATTTTGGGGCAGTACACATAGTCAAAAAATTACATTCAGAAACTTTATACATAAAAAATTGATGTTAGGTGTTATTTAAATGTTTCGTTTTTTCCTTTTTTTTAAATTGTTACATTTTGTTTTTTTTTACAAAAAAAAAAATTCTGAGATAAACTGTGAAAAGCGAGGGGTTTTCAATTTTCTATTTGTAACATAAAATTTGTATATTTTGCTTTGTTATTTTTTATTTTGAAACTTTGCCGAAGTATGTAGCAATACGTAATTATTTTATTATTTTATATATATATTTTTTAAAGTCTTCGCCCTGTCGCTGTAACCATTCTTCTCTGAGGAAGTTGTTACATGGGAAAGAAGAGTTTTTACTGTACAGTGGTTTCCCGCTGCCACGTCATTATTATATTGTGAAAATTTCAAGTTTCTGATGACGTGACTTTGGAACTATGATTATGTAACTAAATAAGATAATAGTTACTCAGTTTAATAAACATATTTTAGCTGCAAAAAAACAAATGACGGTGGTTTTTTTCCGCTTCTTTAGATCAATAAAAATTCGTTTTGAATTGAAATGTCTAATATTTTTCAATAAAACTAAAACATTCATATCATTATAGGATTTATTTTTTAGCACAAAATCATATCAATAGGCAGTAACATTAAATGGATTAAAAAGATTACCGTTTGTTCATAAATGTTCACACTATATGTATTGAGTTAGCAGTCATTCATAATATAACTGACTATTTTATAACAAACTCTATTTTTTTTTTTTTTTGCTCGTGTCAAACTGTTTTCACATAAATGCCGTTGAAAGTGTAAATTAACATTAAGTGACATTTCATTAATATATTTTCCTAATTTTAGATAAGAATTCATTATAATAGGATGAACCAAATTTCATATATAAATACGTAAATTTGAAAATTAATATAAAAACAGTTTATTCTGTAAAAATCGTGATAATAATTTACTTAAATGCTTGGAAAAAAATCTTGAGTAACGATTATTGATATTTTTTCGGTATTGATAGTTTAGTATAAGAGTAAACTTGTATTAAAATTTCAAAACTTTCTAACAAATACTCAATATTTCATTAGAAATAAACTTAAAAGAAATCAGACAATATCGTAAAAAATCGTATAATAATTTATTATAGTGTGTATAAAAAAAAAATCCTGAGTCACGATTTTTGAATTTTTGTTAGGATAATTAGGTAGGTATATGAGTAAGGTCATATTAAATTTTCAGAACTTTTTGTCAAATATTTAAAATTATATTACATAAACCTTTCAAACAATTTGGTAAATTAAAAGTTCTATATTTAAGTCAAAAGTGCTATAATTGTTCTGAAAATGTTGTCCAATATAAACAAATATGTATTTGGTATTGGATAAAATTTTCAAGTTTCTAGCTTTAATACTTTTCGATTTATGACTAAATACTTAAAATCTGAACAGTGAAAATCTCGTTTACGGCGGATTTTTACCGATTTTACCGTTTTTACTCAGTTTTTCGATCGTTATTCTTGATTACTGGAAAAACTATGGAGATTTTGGAAAAATGACCCCTTTAAAGTACCATCTCAGTTCAATTTCGAATCTAAAAAGTTGCTGGACGAAACTTCTGGATAAGGATTTCTATACGAAAAAGTGTTTACAGAAAAAAAAAAAATAAATAAAAAAAAATAAATAAACATCATTGTAAAACCATAAGATCCTTCGCGTCACTCAGAATCTAAAATGGGATGTAGATGTTACTTCAATGATTCATTTTTTCCTTTTTCAAAATTGTTACAATCTTTATGAAAGTGGCATTTTTGTAGATTTTTTATTTTTTTTTACTAAAATATTCAGAACGTGTCGTTATACCTTTATCAAAAGTTACAAATTGATTCATGGACCAAAAATTTCGTATACACACTTAAATTTAGAAATTGTTGCAACTATTATTGAATCTGTAATAACCGTATACAATATTTAGTAAAACCCTTTTAAAAGAAATCTCGGGTAACGATTTTATATTAATTTTATGCTATTAATTTTAGAAAAAATAATAATCGGGTATTAATAGATAAGTTTACTTATATGATCACATTAAATATTCAAAACTTTTTGTTAAATATTTCAAATTTTATTAACATTGAATAGCGAGGGTTTTTCGATTTTCTGTATGTTTTACATATTTTATTTTGTTATTTTTTTGTGAAACTTCCGCAAAGTATGTAGCAATACGTAATTATTATATTGTGAAAATTTCAAGTTTCCGATGACGTGGATTTTGGAACTATGACTATGTAACTCAAATAGATAAGTTAGTAAAATTGTCATTTTCGACCATTTTTACGTATTCGCATGGTTTTTCAGAAACGTTTCTTCACTTTTGAAACAAATTTAATATGAGAGAAAAACGAACTCTCAAATTATTATCTTAATTCGATTACTGATCTATAGAGTAGGTGGATAGAAGTTTTGAACAAAGTAAAGAGTACGTATTAAAATGTGCCCAGAGAAAAAAAAATAGACGTTTAATATTCGTCTGAACTTTCCACATTGGTTAGTTTTTCGTAAACACCAATATCCTATTGCTAAAGCACATCGTTTGAAGCATCGAATTGAGCACAGTGCAGTGAAATTCGTATTTGATGAGAAGTATTATAGTTACTCAGTTTAATAAACATATTTTAGCTGATGATGGTGGTTTTTTTCATAATCAATATTAAATTTATCAATAAAAATTCGTTTTGAATTGTAATGTGTAATATTTTTTTTAATAAAACTAAAGTATAATTAAATCATAGAATCATGTGATTTATTTTGTAGCACAATATTGCTTCAAAAAATGTGAGTAACATAAAGTGGATTAAAGAGATTTATCGTTTGTTCATAAATATACTCATTATATGTATATAGTTAGCATTCATTCATAATATCACTGACTATTTTATAACCAATTCATTTTTTTTTTTTTTTGCTCGTATCAAACCGTTTTCATATAAACGCCAATGAATGTGTAAATTAACATTAAGTGATATTTCATTAATATATTTTCCTAATTTTTGATTATAAAGGATACACTAAAAGTGATTTAATTGTTATTGTCCAATAGACTTTAAGGATAAATTAATTAATTTTGTTTTTCATTATGTATTTATTCCGATGGATAATTTAAAATATGTAATCGTGGAAATTATTATTATTCCGAGGAAATTATCTATCAACTGTGTTTTCAGGGTATTTAAGTGACTATATAGAACACGTGAGGACGAGCATTGGTGTTTATAGTATGTAAAATCACAAATAAATAATAGATAAATACGTATTGAAATAATCACTTGAAACGAAATGTAAATCGGTATCATTATCACTAGCAATGTTTTTATTTTGTTTCTTTCTTCGATAGAGGTATCAGCACCTTGTTAGAAATTAAAGATGACACTTAATCAATCTAAGTAATGCACAATGTTTAATATGAACTCTGTATACACCACATAGGACATTTTCTTACGTCATAGATCTAAAGGTTTATTTTAATAGTGACATGTTTACATAGTAGTCATCGCGTGAAAAGACTTAAGTAAAAGTGTTACCCGAAATTAGATTTCGTCGAAGGTTGAATTTACTAACTTTGAAATTATTTATTATTTCCGATTTTTTTTTTAAATGTATCTTCGGACTATGGTCTGATCATTTTTCCTTATATTTTATAACTTATATCTTATGTAAAATATCATTCTGTGGTTGTTTTTGATTATTTCGACTTAATATTATAATGCTTTAATAACTAATATACACGAATCATAAAGACGAAATACTTTTTCCAAAATGTATGCACCATGGTAATCTGGGTACGTATTAAATTATAGGTACAAAATTGAAATATGGAGCAACTATAGAATCATTTTGTGCTGGATTAGGTAAATGATTTACATATGTATTTAGTTAATGTTATGTGGATTTTGAAAAAAAATTATTTGAATACAATAATTAAAAAAAAAAAAACTTTATAAAAATAATGAAAAAATCAACTGGAATCCGTTAAACTAATTTACTACAAACACTCTCAAATTTGTAACTGAATTAAACCACGTAAGTTAAGGAAACTGTAAACAAGTCAGTTATAACACTATCACGGTTTCAATGGAATTGAGTAATGAATAAAATGATTTATTAAAAAGTATATCTTAGCACTATGTACTTAGTGAATAGTAATAATTGCGTTTTTCTATTCTCTATCGGCCTAGAGATTTCGGCGATGTGAGGTGTATAAAAATTATAGGACACGCGACTCCGATTGTCAGTTGATCGAGGCGCCGGTAGCCGTCAGTGTTTAGTCTTTAGCAATACCTGTAGTGGCGCATTCCAAGGGGTGTCAGATGTTTGTATAATTACATTCCGTTCTAGTTCATCTGGTCGCCAATATATATTTCTAGCCTGTGGACGTATGCTAGTCTAATAAGCAGAAACACTAATAAAATAATCGCATCATTACAGTATCTTAAAGAAATGGAAACAAATGAAAAATATACGTTAAAGTGTGTAAAAGAACGACGGGCTATTCGTGTTGGTAACTATTGAACACCTGTTTCATTGAAAATAACGCACGTGCACATACGTCTCAATTGTTAAAATTACGCACGACAATATTAGAAAATTAATTGTACGCACTCTTCAAAATAAAATAATTTACGCACTATCCAATACGTTGTCAACGAATGAATGTATGTTGAATAAATATTATATTTTTAAAATTGTCCAATTGTTGTATTTTGTTAAACCTAACCTAACTTAACCTCCATGTCAACTTTGGATCCATATGCTGCTACCAAAATGGAGCCACTTTTTTCTACTAGCGCGTTCTTCAGAGGGGTGGCAGCCGCCTTGGACTTGCCGCCCCTACCTTTGTCCACGACAAAGTCCCCTCCCCTAGTCTTCCTGATGCCGGTGACATCCGAAGTCATCGGGGTTTATGCCTGACTGGTGTATGGCTCTGACTGTTTCCTCAAAAGAGGAGCCCGTCGGCACCTTGATTATCAGAGCCGCATTCTTCAGTGAAGGTAGGCTCCTGGGCACGTGCTTCGGAGGAGGGAGAGGGGGGAAATCGGTATTGACAGAGTTGTCAGGAGCCGCTGCACTCCTGGCCTTGGCAGCTTTTCTCCCCACCACTTCGGTCCACTTTTCTTGAGCATCGGAGGTGGACATGGAGGCGCCTTGGGTACGTTGTCCGGACTGCTGTGATGTTGGCCCAGACTGGATAGCCTTGGTTTTCTTGTCCTTAGTTTTTTTCCTCGAGAAGGTAGCGTCGGAATTTACCTCCATGGTGGAGGTGTCAGCCTGAAGGTGACTGCACGTTGGGCAGGGCTGTCCCAATCCCGCCTGGTATGCTGGGGCATCGTCGGTGGGCTTTTTGGCCTGCTAGTCTGCGTCTCAGAGGCCACTAGCGTTGGCGGAGAGAGAGTTGGCCTTGCACCTGGGGTTGGCGTGCTATTGTGGAGCGCATTAATTATGTTGGCGATTTGACTGGCTTCCTCGCCTAGCGGGCTCCCACCATGTGACTTGGCGAGTGCATATAGCCTGCGTAGCGAAGATAGTGATGTAAGTCGGTAATATTACTTTTGTAAAGTATTTTAAAGTAAGTAATTTATCGGTTAAGTAAGAAATATAAATTACTTTACCACTGTCACAACACCACAAAGGGATCTAAGAGTACCGATAGGAGAGGAAAAGAAATTTACTAAGTATTTGATAACGATAACATAGTATTTTTGAATAACTATGAACCCAGTCACATAAACATTGCAAACGGACTAATGTCCAACATTAATTTATTACTTTCTAACTCACCACTAGCACAAAGATTGTAATGAAACGTATACAAAAACATAACTAGCAGTGACCATTATTCCATCACCATCAAATACCTATAACGGACCAACGACCCCACCACAGGTGAAAGGTGGAACTCAAAAAACCCTAATTGATTACTCCGAACTATTGGAAGAGGAAATTAAAAACATAAAAGACGCTGAATCAGTAAATATCAATGCACTACCTAGTAAATACGTTTACCAACTCAATCATACAAACAGAAAATTTAACAATAGGCAAATCAACCACCAAAAACCGCAAACCCAAAGTACCCTGGTGGAATCAGAATATAAAATCCGCAATTGAAGATAAACATAAGGCATTAAAACAATTCAAATTCTCAAAAACTCCAGAAGACTTCATAGAACTTAAAAAACTTAAACAAATATTTCATAAAAACCAGTAAAAAGTCATCTTGGGAAAATTTCACAAGTAGTATGAATGAAAAAGCCGACACGAAAATAATATGGAACAAAATCCAATCACTCAAAGGACTAAAGAGAAATCAAAAATTAACCTTATTAATAAGAACACCGACTCAGTAAATAACGAAGAACTAGTAGCAAACCAATTGGGGGAGTATTTCTCTCAAAATAGCAGTAATACCAATTATAAAACACAATTCCAAACTTACAAACGTAAATGTCAAAAAGAAAATATTCCTAACACATTAGACCAAAACCAAATAAATCAAATCCATTAAAACTTACCAATCGCTATGCAAGAACTTACACACACTCTAACCAAATGCAAAAGCCATAGCCCCATACGGCCCCGATAATATACCTATATTGAATGGGTTTACCCCCGCCGGACCCGGATGGACAGACTGCGCAAACAGACGGTCCCGCCACTCCAAACCGACCCCTCGATGTGTCTCACAGGCATTTCTGCCCTAATTCACACACGCGAGACCGGCATCAATGGTCCCCTTCGTGGGGGGACGGAAAATATCACAATGAGTGTGGGTTATCCACGTTCATTTCTACTGGTGCCTTATAGATGGCACTGTAAACAGGGTTAGAGGCTATCCGCCGCGTACCGTTATAATTGTCATTGGACATCTGCAGGCCTGCCTCTTCCTTCTCATATTCGGCTCAGCGGTACTTAAGCGCCTCTCTCGGGCGATCTAAAAACAGTGTGTGCGGCGAGTCAGCCGTGGAGTACCCGTCGCAGTCGCATACATTGACGTCACTCAACGCAAATCGGTGCAGATACGCCTGGAACGCACCGTGCCCGGGAAATGGTCCACACGGAACCACCTCTGCGCGAGTCGCCCGCGGACGTCGGGGACCAAGGCGTAGGTAACTCGACCCTCGGTGGCGGTATCCCACCGATTCTGCTACACTTCCGAATAGTCCTCGAGGACTTCGGCGTGAGTCCGATAAGGTTGTTGTCAAGCCACCGCGTTACGGCGAGCGTAGTTCTCGGATCGTATGCGGACTTCTAGATCGAGTGGTTTTTTACCAGCTAAGACCTGTAGTGCGTTCGAAGGGGCAGTTCGGTGGGCCCCGGTGATGGCTAACATAAGAGGCCTTGGAGCCCTGTTGAGGGTTTTCGTCGGCCCCGCGTTATCTCTCAGGTGGTGCGCCCATACGCTCGAAGCGTTAGTTACCGTTGGCACGACCACCCCGTCATAAAGTTCTGTCTACTCCTCAGACCACAGCGTGTGGTGGCGAGAGACCTAAGCATTACGGCCAAGATTTTTGCCTTTTCTGACACGTACGTGACGTGTGCATTGAAATTCAGTTTCCGGTCAAGAATTACGCCGAGATATTTCACTTGGGACTTAGCCATCACTCGATCGCCGTTCATCCGAATCATCGGGGAACGTTTATACGGACTCTTAAACACTATGGCTTCGGTTTTCTCCACGGAGAACCGGAGTTTGTTTCGAACCGCCCAACTCGATGCGGCGGCGAGCGCGGGGTCGGCTCTGTGCTCCACCTGCTAGCGTGAATCGGTTCGATCACGATTGCCCCGTCGTCCGCATAGCCAAAAACGTTGATGCCCGATAATAAACCGTATATTTTTGTATACAAAACTTTGGACCAAACACCCTAAAATTAATATTAACAATTTTCAATAGAATCTTCACGGAAGGTCGTTGGCCAAGTACAGTTAGTAGTTGAATAATGGTACGGTAATACCAATTCCAAAACCTGAAATAGATAAGTTTAAGCCCTGATGGATACAGACCAATAACGCTCCTAAACACCTTGTGTGAATTATTGGAAAAAATTATTAACTATAGACTTACTTGGATATTAGAAAAACACAAATACTTATCCAAAAAACAATACGGTTTTTAGAAAAAATAAAAGCACAATCGTTAACCTAACTCAAATCAACGATGAAATAAACCAGACTTTTACAAACAAACAAATAATGGGGCTAGTAAACCTCGATATCTCAAAGGCATACGACACTACATGGAGACACAACATCATAGTTAAACTCAACCAAATCTTATGCAAAGGCAAGATACTTAATTTAATATCCTAATTCTTAAAAGGTCGCTCATTCAAAATAAAAGCAAACAATCATCTGTTTAAAGAATTTACCCAAGAAAACGGAGTACCACAGGGTTCAGCACTAGTCAACAGTCAACACTTATCAAGATCCACAAATCAATCATTCAATCGAAAATACACTACGGTTCAAATATATACAAATCGGCATCACAATCTATTCTAAAAACAATAGACAGTACAAACAACACCGGGCTCAGGCTACCAATAGGCGCCTCCCGCAGCAGCCCAATTTATAGTATTTACAATACAGCTGGCGAACTGATACCCGAGATTAAAAGGAATGATCTATCAATTAAATACACAAATAGATACTACAGATCAAACAATATTCATCTCCCAATTGAAGACACTGAATCATATGATGAACTAGAAAAAAACGGAATTGGTTTCACGCAACTAATTGTAAGGGAACAACTGACCCTACCACCGTGGACTTCTCGATACGAGATAAATACAGAACTCAGGTCTTTCTTAAAAATACAAACTTCCCCAGAAATGTTCAAAAAATACTTCCTAAATATAATAGAAAACTATAATGAATACCAAGAAGTTTACACAGATGCCTCCAAGTAGGAATCTCAATAATACTCAAAAGCAAAAATATAATATTAAAATTACCAAACACATGGTCCATATACGCGGCCGAGGCCATAGCGATACTTGAGGCGATCAAAACAGTCATAGACGATGAACATCCAGGGCATATAATACTCAGAAATTCCCAGAGTACACTCAACAGCTTAAAAAACCAGTTCAAACCCGGAGAAATCGCAATAAAAATACAGAACAATTTTAATGAAGCCCTATCCAAAAACAAACAAATAATCCTCATGTGGATCCCCGCCCAGACAGCAAAATAATATTCTAAAAATATTCTTTAAAAGTTATCCCAGACAGCAAAATAATATTCTAAAAATATTCTTTAAAAGTTATAATTATAATAATAATATTCTGGTTGAATTTAAATTTGCTTAGATTAATATAATTTTAAAGTTCTAAGAATGTTCTATCGTCTTTATTTGGCCGCTTTATAACTGGTTGTAAGAATATTATGGTTTCAATATTTTGAAAATATAATGGTCTCAATATTATGAAAACATTATGGTTTCAATATTTTGAAAATCTAATGGTCTCAATATTATGGTTTCAATATTTAAAACTTATTTTGGGTTTAATATTATAGAATATTGTAGTTTCAATGTTCTAAAACTACCTATAGTTATAACTTATAAAATATATTCATAAATTATTTTATTAACATATAGGCTGAAGAAGGTTTTAAGTACGTTTTAAAGTAATTTATATACATTATATTACTTACCAACTAGTATATTTACTAGCCAAGATTACACCATTATGATATTCTAAATGTATACTATACAGTATAGTATTAATTATTATTATTAACTATATAGTATTTTAATATATTTATCAAATTTTTTTTGATTGATTCTATGTAATTAATATCAGCAATTTATCGGTACATGTTGATGATACAAAGAAAAGTATATGGAATTATATTAAATTTGAGAACACAGATATATTAGGTTATCATTTTATAAATATATAATATTATTACTAAAAAATATTAATATGAGTTCCAAATAAATACTTTAAAAAAAACAGAAGGTATTATTTATCATTAGTAATTTATTTACAAACATGTATATATTATGTAATTAGTAATAACAAAAAGAAAACACTTTTATGAATATATTATGCATATATATAAAATATTAATTTTATCTTTAAATTTAAGCAATTAAAAATATTATTTTTTTTCAGTATTCTTGTTAGTTAAACGAAATTTTGCATGGGCTAACCAAGTTGCTAATGGCACATCAAATTCTTTAAGAATTGTAGATTTAAATTTTGGGTGAACTCTAATAGCATCTATAAAAAAACAAATTAAAATAAAATAATTTTTATAAGAATGAATAGTAGAATAATAGTAGAATAATAATGAATAATAACCTATCAACAATTGATAAACTCCAAGTTTTTGGAAACTTTTCTTCTTTTTGAAACCTTGTAATGAGTATGATAGTAAAACATTATCTTCAAACATCTTGGACATTAATCGTCTCACACTATCACCAATACCTTTTGTTCCAATTAACAATGATAATTTTGAGATCTACATTTAACACAAAATAATATCGAATTATTAATACAATGAATATAAATTATTTTGTGACAATATCCATAATATATATAATACATATGAGTAATAAATGACAATAACATACTAAATATAATCTGTACTGTTTATCATTTTCAATTTTCTTTTCAAAATCCTCAAGTTCATTATTTGATTTTATAGGAAATATTTCATCAAAAATAATATACTCATTTTCATAAGTATTTGATAAAATTGACTGTCCATTAATACTATTATTCTTATCGCTTTCCAATATCATATGAGATGCATTAATTGTATGAGTTAATGCAGCTATATCAAATTTAATTTTTGTCAATGAACTAATTACAAAGTTTTGAAAATCTGAAATGATAAATAAAACATTTATATTAAAATATATATGTCATATTTTATTTATTTACTATCCTTATCATAATATTACATATAACTATTATAAATACCGGAATCTAATCCAGCTTTGGATTATCCTAAAAAAAGTGCCCAAATATTCATTTGTTAATTCACAAAAAAATACATTCTACATACCTTTAGTGGGCATTAAGAAATCAATTTCATTTTGTTTATTGCTTTTGGAGATTTTCGAAGTAGATGCAGAAAATGTGCCTACATAAAAGAAAACAAATACTATATAAATGAAATATCATATCATAATAATATTATAATTTATACTTTGAGAGAACGTCGCACCGGTCATTTTCAGTGCTAAAAACATATTTACGCAAAACAAATGAAATAGCATTTAAAAATTTAAAATAATTTCAGAGATTTTACACCTATTATGATGAATAATTAATAATTGATAGAAAATAAAATCTGGGAAATAACCTTGTCGCCGTTTTTTATAGCTTTGATAATGAGCCTAATATTAGAAAATTAAAATACTCTAATGCGATTATTTCCCAAATGCTGTCATCTACAAATGTTATAATAGGTGAAATAATTTTAAAATGCTATTTTATTTGTTTTGGGTTAACATATTTTTTTAAAACAAATATTGTGATTATATTATATTACAACAATGAAAATGATATTGACATAGAACTATTTTTTAAATATATTTTAATATATTTATTTTATAGTTGTTGAATTTTCATTATTCCTAATATATCTAAAAAATTGCCTATATATAACTCTTGAAAAACAGCCTGTGACAACATCTTAATATAGTAGATCAAATTCTTATTTATAATAATATATTATAATAAACAATAATAATAAAGTCTTGTGCAGTTATGCAGGCTTGCTATCAGCATGGTAGTAGCGATAATTATTTAGGGCTATTTACTTAACTAATATACAAATTGTAAAAAATAGGTCAATAAATAATACTAAATATATTAAATACATATTTAAAAATAATTGTATTTTACCTGATTTTAATCTTTTTGAAGATTCACAAGAAAACAAAGTTCTTTTCACTTTAGTTTGTGATGTTTTACAAGAAGACGGCTGAGAAAAACATTCAGATACATTTTGTTCAACTAATATTTTCCCAATTGGTGAATTAATTATAAAGACTTCAGAATTATTTTTTAGATTTTGTTTGTCTGGTGTTTCATTTACTATGTACAAATTTAAAAATTATTATTAGTTACACTAAAATAATATAGACAATGTTAAACTTATTCATATCACACATATCCCCGTCCCTCACTTAGAATAGAGTACTGTCCTGTTGTGCGTCTTGGGGCAAGTAAGCCATATACCAACATAAATTAAATTGTTTTTAGAATTAGTTCTAAGTAATTATGTGTAGTCTAGAGTTTAAATTCCTTATTATACGTTTAACTAAATTTTTCAAAACATGGCCATTATATTTTCCAACATATGTGCCACATAGAATATATATTAAATAAATTTACCAGTATCAATAGTTGCAGTAGTATAATCAGGATCTTTGTCTGTGTCATCCATATCTTCTGATTCTGATATATTAAAATTATCGTATTTTATTTCCTTGACATCGTTATCTGTTTTAATAAGTTAAAATATATATTATTTATAATAAACATATATGTATATATATATATGTATATATATATATATTCATATATATATATATATATATATATATATATATATATATATATATATATATATATATATATATATATATATATATATATATATGTAATATATTACCTCTTATACAATATTATACAAAAAATAAGTAATTATTTATATTATGCATTTAGATTTATAACTAAATATTATAATTATGATACTAGGCTGTTTACAATTTGGCGGTGCTCAGGAAAAACATGCTAAGTGTCAAATGTAGATTCAGAAAAATGATACCGTAATTTGGGTAAAACAATCTAAGTCTTACAATAATGTTATCAGTTGTTATACATTTGTGAAAAATAGATATTTTATAAAATTAATTGTGATTGAGAAAAACCAGTTATGTCATAAAACACACATATATATACATTTTAGACTTGTGAATTATTCCTAGCACCACCAAATTGAAGAGCTGCATAGAAAAAAGATTATTTCTAAACTCATAATATTTAAAAAATAAAAAAACTGTATAATTCCGTTTTTTTTAAATTAAATTAAACACTTGTCAATACAATAAACATTACTTGTGTCCTAACCTTTAACCTTTCAATATACTATTTATTATAATATTCAAATTTTCTTATATAAATCATTTTAATAAGCAGGTATGTCATAATTTTTCCACTCACTGTCACTGTAATCTACACTACAACCATAATATTAAGCTTTAAAAATAATTTAACACTCAATTTTATTAAGAATTAGAACCTATTTATTTAACATATAATAATAAATTTTATAATAATATAAGTTTAAATAATTAAATAATTTTAGTTTTTAAAAGTTAACTGAGATAACCATTTTGTTGCATACGCTCATAATATAAATTACCTGTTACCTACAAAATGGCTATCTCAGTTAACTTATAAAAACTAATATTTATTTAATTATTTAAACTTCTATTATAACAAAATGTATATTTATATATTAAATAAATAGGTGCTAATTCTCAATAAAATTGAGTGTTAAATTATTTTTAAAGCTTAATATTATGGTCGTAGTGTAGATTACAGTGAGAGTAAGTGGAAAAATTATGACATACCTGCTTATTAAAATGATTTATATAAGAAAATTTAAATATTATAATATATAGTATATTGAGAGGTCATTAAAATAATGCATGTAATTAATATTAGTGACAAACTTACCAATACTTAACATACCAGACTGACAATATTCTTGATCTCTATCAGAACTGCAATCATCAATGTCAATATCATTTAAATTTAATACAGGAGGACTTGCCATTTTTCTCTCTTTAAAATGTCTTTTACTAACAATTACATCATCATTAGTTGATAGATCCGATTGAAGAAGTGCTAAATTAGCTTTTCTTCGAGCCTTTTCTAAACTTTCTATAAAAAAAATAAGAAAAATAAAATATTTGTATATTAAAATCTAAAAATATTAACAGTTAATTATCAAACATATATATGAATTCTTACCATAATTTTTTCCTAGTGTTCTAGCAGGTAACCACTC
Organism: Therioaphis trifolii; assembly: GCA_027580255.1. Taxonomy (NCBI): domain Eukaryota; kingdom Metazoa; phylum Arthropoda; class Insecta; order Hemiptera; family Aphididae; genus Therioaphis; species Therioaphis trifolii. The sequence continues at coordinate 10,604,409 of CM050404.1, read as the reverse complement.
AAATTCAAGTTTATTTGGTACTGTTCTTTTTTCAATTAGTCTTTTGGCAGAGTTTCTAGCTAAAGGCCAAGCACATGTTAAATTTTGTTTCTTAAACCATGAATGAGGAACTGCTTCAATGGAGTCTTCGTTTAAAAAGTGAACAACAAGCCACATGTTGCTATCAGCTATTATAGATGTTTTTTATTATTATTATACAATAGTAAGGTATATGTAATATATATAAACAATTATGAGCAAAATAACATATAATTCTAAGTAAAAAAAAAAACATGGATATAGTATGAACTATATTTAAATATGTTTTTTTTAACAATAAAAATTTTTAACAGTAAAAAGAAAAAAAAGATAGGTATATTATATAGTATGAACTGCATTTATATATTAGTATATCATATACAAAAAAATTAAAAAGTAGATATTAATATTTATTATTTAGTGTTTTGATGAAGTAATTATTTAAATTTCAGTATGCATTATAGGCATTGCAATACAGCTATTATCATGTTCAATAACCATCATTTTTTTTTTAACTTCAAAATCATTCCAATATTTTAATTCTTCAATTAAATTATCGACAGTATAAATGTCTAATATTTTTGAATTTATGGGTTTTTCATAAAAAGGAGTTTTTTTTCAAATTGTTTTCCTATTAGCATTACTTTATTATTCTGACATTGAATAATATTCAAAACTTTAACTACATCACCAGTTTTAGTTAAAATAAAACTTTCATTATAAAATTTAACATTTAGTTTTATATTATTTAGTATAATTTTTTTATACTGTAATCCTTTTATATTCTCAATTAATGGGCCATCGTGATGTTGTATAGATAATATTAGTTGTGGTAAATTACTAAATGAATTAAATTGATTCTGATTATTAATCTCTCTATACCTATTAATTAATTGTTCAATTGGTTTCTCGTGTTTTCTAATTTTAGATTAAAGCTCTTTCATAAAATTCTCAAATGGATAAGCACTACAGTTATCAAGAGGTCCATAATGTGTGTAATCATCAGATAGACGGAGGAGGCCATGAATATTATGAGAAACATGTTCACGGCCATAAATAAATTGAAATGTCTTCACAAAATAGTCTAATAAGTCTTTAGCATAATTAACACAATTTTGAAGGTTTGGACTAAGCAATATGACCATAGAAACATGCAAAGCCATAAAATTTGTATATATGTCTTTAGTGACAATGTTTTTTAGCACAACTGGTCCAATATAGAGTAAAAATAGTCTTAACTCTGTGGCTTTCCATCTATTGACTTCTTGAATTTCCCTAGTCTTTCTTACAAAATCAGAAGGTATAAATGATTTTATAGCTAATAATGATGCAGATAACTTATTAACACTGCGACTTGGGAGACGAGTAGTAAGAGGACCTTTATATAACCAAAGTAATATGAGTTTACGTACTACACCAAGACAAACCAGATGCATATAGTCGAGTGGAAATGAATGGACCATATTCATTCCAGGAACCTCAACTAACCGTGATATATTTGGTCCTACATGATATTCTTCATATTTCTTATTTATATAATCATAGTGAGTTCTTTGTATTGACTTAATTTCTGAATAAGGAAAACATACACGATTTAAATAGTATTCTCCTTCTATAACGCATCGAGTACAAGATGAAAAGCCGGAATGACCCTTAATTTTCATAACAAATGCTTTAGCTGGGGCATCACAAATAAAAATATTAATTGAAACTTTTTTTAAAATATTATTTAAAACAATACCATTTGCTGAAATTTCTTTAGCCTCAGAAATAAAATCAGTTAAAAAATCATCACTACAATTTGGTTTTGAATTTCCATGATAGATGCCCACAGGAAAAACAGTTTTTGGCATACCAACAATATAAGCCAAAATAGGCCACAATTGGCTATTACTACTTTTAGCCAACGGCAAACCATCAATACCAATAACTACTTTTATTTCTGATAAATTATATGACGCATGTCTTAAGATGCCTGTCTTTAATCCAAAATGTGAATATTTTCCTGGGTTAACACTTCGAATATTTGCTCTAACTGAACTAGGAGTATTCAATAGTGTACGGCTATCAAATGGAATATTTTCAGTATTAATATTTGTGTATTTTTTCATTACTTTTAACAATTTATCAATAGTAGCATGAGGGACATTACACTGAACTGCCCAAATACTTAAACCCTCCTTAAAAGAAACTAAACTCTCCACAGTTTCTGATGTAATTGTTATATTATTGCCTATTTGGTTTTGAGATGTACAGTTTATTGGCTGAATTAATGGTTGAATAAAATTCAAATTTTGTTTGCTAGATGGTAATTCTAATGGCGATTTATTTTCTATACTATAAGATGGCATCTGTGGAGATCGAGGTGGAGATTCATTAGAAGAAACAATATTATTCTCATTATTTTCTATTAAATTTGTTTCATTTATGTCATTATTAAAATAAATATTATGTATTCTTCTCAATTCTTCTTGTTTTTTTCTTCGTTTAGAACGATCACTTTTAATCATTTTGAAATTATTTATGGGTAAACTATACTTCGGAATAGAAAGTAGGTATCTATAATAGAAAATTTGAAAAATTTAACAAAAATAATACTTAATAATTATAATTAAGTTAAACTATCAATGACAATTACACTTGAAAAATCCTGTTTAAAAGAAATATAGTCCTACCAAAATTATAAATATGAATATTGTATTTAATAATGTATATTGTATACATTGTAGTTATCCACCTTATGAATAACATAAAAAAAATAAGGCATTTTAGATAAATATAGGTAATATTTACATTGAAAATATAAACTAGTTAATTTAGTAAATAGGTACATAATACAATTAGATAACTAATTGAAATGAAATAAAAAATAACAATATAGGTCCTATTTACCTAAAACATATAATACTTAAGCCTAGATTCTAGAATATATTTGTAACCTGATGATGACTTAAATGGTTTTATAGTTCCCTTAATAAATATGCTTATTTTCTTTTTTAAATACCTATACTCTATCCTATATATACTTATTATGTTTTTATAACCTATTTTATTTTTATAAGAGCATTAGGTACATATTTTATAATTATAAATTAATTGAATTAATTAAAATATATACATATAAAAAATACAATATTTACATTCAGTGTAAACAGGCATTTGATTTGTCTGCATATATGTTATAGGTAATTTATATAATTTCATGATAAAAATAGATAGGTAGGTTACTTACCGAGTAAAATTAATTATACACGGGTTCGATATTAAAACAACAAAAACCTGTAGAGAAAAGACAATATTTTAAATACCAGTAGCATATTATAGTAGAAACATTAGAAACATTCAAAAATACAGAAATTATTTTATTTTCAAACATGAACAGACGTTCTCCCATTATAACGAAAATATATGAATCAGTTTTAAACGGCACATAATTTTACACCATCAATACATTATATTGTAAGAGCGGCCGTGGTAATAGCAGCGTTGAAATGTTGAATGAAATCGCGAAAATATAGCGAATAACCACGTGATAATGGTATATAATAATGACGTATTACATAATAATAGTAATAACTCACAATATATATATACACATAGTAAACACGTATAATATAAGTATAAAATATATAATTAAATAAATAGGTAATATTATTATATAAAAACACAAATTTACTGACATTTTAGGCGATAGAAATGCACTATGTAACTATTAAATACAGGAGCCACTACTGGCTTTTAAGAAATACTATTATATAAAATTTAAATCAAATTTACTTACTTGAGAACGGTGTGATAACTCGGTAGCTGTATGGCGTATGCTATAATGTATGAATTTCAATAACGTAAATAACTAATACCTAAGTATAGTAAATACCACAGGGCACAGAACAATATAATATTAATAAAACAAAAATAGTAAATTACGTAGGTAACACTAAACACATGACAAGAGTACGCATCAACGCATGTAAATATGTAAATATGTAGTTACAAAATTGAAAATACAAAATTGTTATTCGCAACGGGCAACGCCGCAACGGCTAACTGTGCAGTGTGCGCGGCGCGCACGCACCATATCTGATATCAGTGGTACCACTCCATTGGCGTTTTTATCGGTTCACGGCACATATAAATAACAAACTAAAGTAATAATCTAAATATATCTAAAATAATAAAATATATAGTCACTGTGACTGTAGTTCACGAATTCACGATTGAATTTATTAAACAACTTATTCTTATATTTTTTGGTGTTTCGGGTTTCCTCGGGATTTTTAACAATGACTGTAATATCACTGAATAGATTAAATCTATTCTGTGGTAATATAATTATCTTTATAATATTATTCTTTATATATTATTAAAACGTGAGACGATTTCTTATGACAGTAATACAGTATTATCATTGATTAAATACATGTATTATCTATGTATATCAGTATACACTATTATATGTATTTAATCAATGGTATTATATATGAAGTTCTACTGGACCGATTTTCATGATTTCTTTTTCTAACGCATGTACTCGGGTGTTCAGATGAGCAATAAAAAGAAAAAAAACCAAAAAATTTATTATTTAAATGGTTATTAAAAGACAGAGATATAAAGTTTGCGGCCGTATTGTTACATAGCGGCATTCGTTGACGACGACGGCTGCCGCCGACATATCCCCCCCTGGCCCCCTACTCAAACGTCTACTTCAGTCTGCTGAGTGCTGAGTGCATTACTGCAGCTTAGTCCTGGTCATCGGCTGCGATGTAGTATAATGTACATTATTTATTGTATTTTTTACATTGTGGGCTGTGGCATAGTGTAATGTTGCGTTATTAGAATTAAAATCGGACCATAGCTAAAGTATACTTTAATTCACTTTCGCTTATTGATCTAAACATTCTAAACGAGGAAAAATTTCGCACGTTTGCAGATTCTTTAATGGGACGTTGTCCATAAATCGACAAGCTGCGGCGCGGCGGTGGCGTTGTCGTATATATAATATTTTTTATGTTACACGCGAAGCTCCGCTCATAATCGTTTTATTCGAATTATGCAAAGGTTAATTGTTAATGTATTATTCAAATTTAAAATAATAATACACTTTCCGGTCCGAGGACCGTAAGGACGATGAACCAATATCCACCACCACGAACCGGTCACTTTATTTTATTATTATTGGTGTTTTTAAAGCATAATTTTATTTAGGTCAAAAAATTCAAACGACATTAAAAAGAAAATATTTAAAAAAAATTATTTATTTTATATTATTGAAATGTTTTCTTATGATTAAAAACGAAATATTAATATATTAACTATCTTAAAACATTAAAAAAACATTTATAATTTAATATTACTTTTGTACCTTTTTTATAACATTATAGGAACATTATAATTTCATATTACTTTTGTAACTTTTTTAAAACATTATAAGAATATAATAATTATAATATTGGTAATTTAAACTATTTAAAACATTATTAAAATATTATTGTTATGAAATTGCTGTCTGGGCGGGCACTCCGTCATTGAAGGAAACGAACTAGCCGATAAACAGGCTAAGATCGCCGCCACAAATCCCCAAGTCACGACTATATCAGGTCCCTCCTATAACGACCTTAAAAGGCACATAAACGATATAACCAATACCAAATGGCTCAATTCTTGGAAACAACAAAACACCAAACTCAACACCAATAAAAATAAGTACCAACAGGTGGATTAACAACGCTTGAAAAGAAGAATCGATTCTAAACCGATTGAGAATCGGACATACACGACTTACGCACGGGTATAAAATTATAACTTAAATAAGAATTAAATTTGTTATTTATTAATAAATTCCAATTGATTCATTAAATGTCACAAAATAAACAACACACCTGATTATTTATGTTTTTTCTGCTATATTTTATTATGCATACACAAATTAAAAAGAAAATTGTACAGAAGATAAAATTATAATAACGTGTAAATATCACCAAAACAAGTAGGAGTGAAAATGTCAAGCCTAAACAATCCAAGAATAATTATTTTAAGAGTTACAGTCAAAAAACCGAAAATCGCGCGCGTTTTGCAGTTTTTAAGTAAAATTTCTGTAATTTAGTCAATTTTGGACTTCGGAAAGTTGGTTGAATTACCAAAATTCATTAAAAAAATAGACAAAAAATTATGAATGGTGAAAATAGGTGGTTGCCATTTAAGAAAAAAAGTGGTACTGCGCATGCGCAAGTCTAATTTAGTTAAACAATTTTAAAACTCATAAAAATGTGTATTTTATGTCATAAAAACCAACAAAAAATCAGAATTCAAATTGCAGGGTTCTACGCAAAAATATTGATTGTTTTCAGTTAGCGTTTACACACTGTATGTATAAATACATAGCCGAATAAAAATATAAATACATCGGCTCTACAATTAATCAAAATTCTCCACACTCATTCATTCGAAAAGTGTTATTATGATTTGGGAAATGGAAACGTGTGCACATAAGAGGCCATAACTCTAGAACCACTTAATGCGCAGCGTACAAACTTCACAAAAACTATCTACATATCAATCTTAATATACCTTGACATTTTTATCGAAATCGGTTTGGTGGATCTAGAGTTATAAATTGTATTCAAAATGTACACTAAATTATATATATTATATATATATATATATATGTATAAATATAACACCTTTAAACATATGAAATATGTTACAATTTGTCCAACACATGAGTTTGTTATCTTCTATTTACTATTACAGTGGAATATGTTCCTACTTTTTTTTTGCTTTTGAATCGATGATCGGGCTGATATGTTTTCACAGTACTTCTGCCGGCATGTACCTAATTAAATGAGTTTAACATACAAATTAATTTTATTTTATGAATTTTTCGAATATCGTGCTGCGTTTCCATTGGGTACATTTGTTTAATTTCGGCGTCTGTTTTCGGCATGTGCATATAAAAGATTTGCGTGGTGCGTCGATTGTCTGTTGACCTATTTACAGACAATATTTTAGATATTTTTCATAATGTGTTGATTTTCAATATAATAACACCTTTATAATATTTCACTTATAAAAAACCGTTAATGATATTGTTGGAAGACTTTGTCCTTCGTTTTTTAGGTTTTCGGACAAGATCATGGTATGTCAGGATGCCCCTGTTACTCACGGAGGAGAATGGAGAAATAACGTTATTTAACAGTTAAAATATGAACACTTTTAATATAGTGGTTACCACTATGCCAGAACGAATCACAATAAATACGCATAATTATATTATTAAAACCAACCATTATTTTTAGTGCAAAGTGATTAAACGAGTAATCATTTTATTAGTATAATATATTGAAATTGACGTAATCGTTGAAAAATTGATATTCTATAAAATACTCATCACTAAAACGAAGACATTTATAACCATTTGTTTTCGTTGAACATTCTCGATTTTTCTTCCAACGTCATAAAAACTTCATCAATATCATGCATCGTTTTATTTAAATTTGTTTAGCTCCGATTAAATCGATATTGTCTTTTATGAAAGCTTTACGCAATATGAATGTTTTTAACTATCACCAAAGCCATCATGTTAAATTTAAACGAATGAAAAAAACAAAACAGGTATTTAGTAAATATTTATAAAACTTGGACTGTTAATTGATTATTGGTACCGGGAATTTTCATGGATGATTCAATGGATGATTCATATGAAATTCGACAGAATTGTATGACCAAATATCATTCATTTTCGCGTGAATAATGATTTCTATCAAATTCTACATGCAATTTCAGTTTTTTCTTGAAAAACCGAACATAGTTTGAAATTATCGATCTGATAAAAACTGTCTTATACGATAACAAAGAAATAATGTATATTTTATTTCGATATGGAATATTCTATAGCTAGAGTACCAGAAGGTTGTTATGTTCGACTGCCGTATAATATTGCAATATTTACCAATACAAATAATACAGGAATAAAAAAATAAATATGTTACTTAAAACTAGCTAACACAATATATTTTTCTTAATTATCAGACGTGTCTTCTCGAAAATCTTACTAATCTGTACAAGTTATAACAACAAATTGAGCCATTAATTAGTTTTTGTAACATATCTGGTTAGCAGCAATACGTGTGTCTGTAAGGTTCGATAATCCTAGAAGAGTACGGACTGGTTCATAATCATGAGGTCTATGCTCAATATGAAGGAATCTAGCTGCATACTTTAGAAATTTACGTTGAACCTTTTCAATTTGATTCCTATTATAAGCTGTATAAGTTTTATAATATATGAGACTTAAAAATCTTGAGTGTGGTCATATTTCTTTGATTTTGCGTATACTGTCAAAACATACTTGAAATCATATATCAATGGTCAAGATCATTGAAAAGGTTAAAAAAATTCAACATTCTTTTTTTTATTGATCCTTAGATTCGGTGCGGAAGGCAACGGGAAACCACTGCACAGTAAAAACTCTTCCCAAGTGACACCTTCTTCTAGGTGCAAATCAACCCTCGGGTTGATGACCCTTAGAAGAAGAAGATTCGGCGTAATGAGCCTTATTATTTATGTTATTTTTAAACTTTTTTTCTTTTAAATTTTCATAACATTTTTAGTACTTATGTAATTTGAAGTCAATCAGATCTTTATGGAACTTAATTAGTATATTATATTATTTCGATCATTGAAAAGAAATAATGTATTTTATATTTCGATATGGAATATTCGATTGCTAGAGTACAAGAAGGTTCTTATGTTCGACTGCCGTATAATATTGCAGTATTTACCAATACAAATAAGACAGGAATAAAAAATTAAATATGTTACTTAAAACTAGCTAACACAATATATTTTTCCTAATTATCAAACGTGTCTACTAGAAAATCTTAATAATCTGTACAAGTTATAACAACAAATCGTTACTAAAACTAAATAGCGGAATTAGAATAGTTAACTTTTGCCATTTGACGTAGGGTTCGAACACATATAAAACTCTGATTTCAAGAATAATGACTGAATTCTATTACTGAGTAGAGAAAACTAGTGTGAATTCAACCAGTAAATAATCGTGCGTGTATTAATAATAATCATAACAGAAGAAATAAATCAAACTGCATTTAATGGTGTTTTATTTTTTATAAAATGTAGTAAATTATCGGTTCGTTGTATCGTATGTAATGTTTGCACACGCACATGCAACTGGTATTTGGTTTTATGAAAAAAAAAAAAAAACAACGAAAATTGTGATATAGATCATAAAATATTTGAGATTACTGATTACAAATTAAAAAAAAAAAAAAATAGCTTTGCCTGGATTAAAATAAAATAAAATAAATAAATATTCATAAATTGAATATAGTATCATGTTATTATCATATATTATATATTTAAAATTTAATTACACGTTTCAATAAAAAATAATTGATAAAATTTGCTATTGTTTTTTTTTTGTTTTAATTTGCAATATTGTTTTATTCAAATTTAAGATAAGTATTTTTTGTTTCGTTATATTTTTGTTCAACAGATTTTTGTATTTTGCAATTTAATCATAAATTCAAATTATTTATTTAATTTTCAAAATTTGAATGCATTTTGTATAGTATTTCAAATACACAATGTGATGTGTTTAGCCTTTCCCTATTATATTTTAGTATTTTGATGTAAAAAATTGTAACGCCTTCTTCTATATTACTGAGTTTATCCATCATTTTATGAAGTGAGATAGAATCATCATGGCTAATGGAGAACATTGCCAAACCGTCAAGTGTATTTGAAAAAAAAAAACCGTACATTTTTCTGAAATAAAAATAAATAAATATTTTAAAATTCAGTTTAATGAAACCATAGACATCGGTACCCATATCCAATATACACATATAATCTGCAAGATAACAATTTTTAAATCAAAATAATCTGGATACCTAGTCATTCCAATATGAAGGGAAATTAACGTGCCGACTTTGCCGTCAAAAAGCAATCACGTCCAATCGTCCCAAGTCCAAATCGTCTCACGAAATGATATACCTACAAGCATTAATTTAAAACAAATGCACATTTGCATAGCACCATCAACGGTCATCTCAATCCACCGAATTATTCAAAGTCAAACGAAACATACATCATCAAACTGATGAAATTGATGACGGGATTGAATCGTCGATCAAGTCAGAAGTCATCATCACTAGACTCAGAATCAGCCAATCAAAAAAAAAAAAAAAAAAAAAGAAAACAACAAAACTCTTAGCTTCTTGATGGCTATAGAGGACATTCCGAAAAGCACATCGTATCACATTTCATCAAAGTTGTATATTTATTTCGCATTTGTATTTTATCTTAAACAAATAAATAACTGTGAACAGTAATCATTGTGTTACGTCTACAGATATATATCTATGAGTGTAAATGTATGCCAGTGTTTTAAAGTAATAAATACTTTTTGTTTTTGAACACTCTGAATACAAGATCGTCGTTAAGGTAGACAGTTCGATGGATATGAAAATCGCGAACAGTCATATTCAAAAAGTTTGAATATTTATAGAAAGAGGAAGCGCACTAAACAATTGTGACATTCGTGACCAGAAAACCTCACACTTGAAACGCATTATGATTTTTTTGTTTTTTTTTTTTTTAATTTTTACCATAAGTTTGATTATACACTGTAAACTAAGTATTCATTCTATATGATAGAGTAGCGGGAGTGAAGTACCCTTGATTGCTATTAAACGATTTCGGTGGTGATACTTCTTATTTGATATTAATTTTACATAATATATCAAAGTAGCTGGTGTGGGCTTGGTTTGTATTCAAATTTTTAAATAGTTCGATATGGTGTGAATGTTTTTGAGTTATTCTATTTAACTAAGAAAAAGAACACTCTTATTACACCTGCTGTTAAATCAAATTGCATTTATTCAAGTGATAAAAAAACAAAAGACTGTGCACACTTTTCACAAATTATTTGCATCTATTCGGATATCAGGTTAAATATTAAGGGGGGCGGACGACCAAGGGATCAGTTAAGTTCCCCCAGAAGCGCCGTGATTTTACTACAAAAAAAAAAAAAAGCAAATATTAATATAAATAACGTCGGTTCCCGCAATATTCCGTCAAACACATTTGATCCATGCGCCGTTTAATTATTTTGCATAAGTTAAATTTCATCATTTTACTATAAAAGTTTAACATGACTTTTTTGCTAAAATATTTGATAATAGTTTTTATGGTTTTTTACCTTAGTTTCGACAACGGCTGCCTGGCTGGAAGTATGATTTTACTATACGTTATTTGGCTAACTCAATATTAATTATTTCACTATGATAAATCATTATAGAGATTCATCTTTTTCAAAAAACGATTCGCTTTAAACGACTGTGTATTGTTATTATAATTCATTAATTTCGAAAACACAGAACCGTTAAATAATTGATACGACTAAGTTTGAAAAATATATATGTAAGTGTGATTAAGTGTGTGTTGCTGTAGAGGGACAGGGTCGACGAGTCGACCGTCTCCTGACTTAAATGTATTCAATATATCGTTCATTTTTCGTCACATTTTTTTATTAATAAATCAGTCTGAACAGCACATTATGATATAATTTTAGGTTAAACAATAAGTATATGTAATAATATTTTATGTTCCATTTAAGAATGTATGAGTAAGTGTTAAATACTTTATTACATTTGATAATTCAAATATATTATCCATTGTTTGATGGTTATATTTGACTAAATTGAATTAAAGCCCATCGTTCCAACTGAACATTACTATTTAGTATTTTTTATTATTCAGCTTCATTGTGTACCGAACAATAGTATCTAATATTTTACAACCATTTTTATATTTATATTTTCTTTATATTATACAATCGTATAATTAAAATTTTTAATATGTAATATATACTATGGCAAGTACTGTCTAAGCGATAAAAAATCCTGTAAAACATGAATCCTCGTTTCACAGTTGTTCAAGTAAGTAGATACTTGTGAAATAAAATTTCGGAACCATTATTATATACATGTTAGACAAATGTTATCATATTTCCAATTGTTTATGACACCGAACGATGTAATTATAACTTTACCAGGTAGACACTGTAATAATATTTTTCGTAACAACCATAAAATTAAACTTAATGATGTTCAAAACAGTCTAATTTCCTTAATTTTGTGCACTATGTCTAAACAAACTTTAAATCACACATCAAGAGCCAAGATAATTTGACAATTTTTAAATATTACAATTTGTTTTATTGATCTATATTAAAAATGAATCATTTTTTTTACTGATCTACATATTCTACTACATAAGTCATAACCTTTACATTATTTTCGATTTTTTTTTCTATTAGAATTTCCATTGAATTTGAGCAGTTAAAATATTCGAAGCTTTTTAGATCTTTACAGAACTTAATAAGCGTAATATTTTATTTCGGTAATTAACGAGAAAAATTTAACATTATATTTTAATATTCCATATTCCATATTTCTTGTAGGTGAGAAGGTTTTACGCGGTCGCCGTATAATATATTAGTACTTACTTACGCAATCAATACACGGATAAGAAAACGAAATGTATTATTTAAAACTAGCTACTTCCATATAATTATTTTTCATTATCAGACGTACCTACACGAAAGTATTCATAATTTATTTGAGTGTTTTCAACGTGTTTCTAAAATTGAATTAAAAAAATAATTGTGTGATAATACGTAATAATATTAAACTGTTGCCATTTAACGAACGGTTCGAACGTTTTTTATTAATGAATTATATATTATTCATTATATAATATATAATTAATTATATTATTTAATAATTTAAATAAAAATATTGTATTATTTTCCCATCAACCCTTTGATTACATCATTATTAACTGAATCTCATGACTGAATAGAGAAAATCAGCGTTCGTTTTGAACCGAAATTAATCGATAGGCCGAATAAGCTGCAGCCTAGGGTGCCTACCGCCAACGTCAAATATAGGGTGCTAAAAATAATATTTTTTCAATTGATTTCGTTCGACGATTCGTAGCTCTCGATCAGTGGTGCAATGTGTGCGTGCGATTTGTATTTGCGTACAAGAAAAAAGACATAAGCACGGCTGAGAAAAAAAAAACGTAAAATTATCGCGCTAATCGTTACGCATAAGTTTTATTTTTTATCTAACGAGGAATAAAAGAGAAAAAGGAACGGCAAAATAAAATCGTGTAGCATAACGAAAAGCTCTTCGAAATTATGGTCGTCGGAATCGATCGAACCGCAACGACTCGTCGGAAATAACGTTTTATCACACTTGCGTAAAGAAGTGTTATAGCAGTCGCATGAAACGTGTTTAAACCGTGTTCATTGTGTACGCAGTGTGTACGTTAACGTCCGTACGCCGGTGTCGAATATTCTTGGTTTCACAGTAGCCTATATAAATAATGGATTCAATCGAACATTTGAAAATTGTTCTTTGTCTCGAAAGAATATTCTACCGAATATTAAGTAAATTTTGTTCTATACACAATGCGAGTTTGATGATAATAAATGTTTTTATGGACTTGCGTACCCCCGTCGGTTACCTCCAGGACCTGACTCGGGGGCCCGAATCGATCCGAGCTTAGTGGTAGCGAATTTTTCAATCGGACCCCGAGCGCATTTAACGAGTAAATAATAATACCTATATTAACTATTCCAACAGAAGACGTATATCCTAAATTCAGTAGTAAGTAGTAATTATATTAATATGAACGCAAGTTAATAAATTATCCTTTCCTTATTTTCAATGTAATATTCACGTACATAAATAGAGTCACTACCTACAGTTATTATTTGATACGAAAAAAAAAAAATAAATAAATATTATATAAATAATTAAATAACAATTGTTAGTCAGATTATAAAATACGTTTATGCTTACTGATTATTTTCTGTTATAATAATACTAGCTGCCCGGTGGGATACAGGTGAATCGTAGAGTATTTTAATTGTGAGGTATTAAAATGCGAGAATCGTTAAAAAACCAAGTGACTATGGAGAGACTTAAAAAAAAAATTGTGTACAATAATTTAAGGAAATCACTTGGTTTATGGGATACTGGTGGTGGCAGACTGAGATTGTAATCAATTTTATATTGATAATACTGTATCGGATTCGTGGGAGATGGCGCCTATGGCGGCCAATGGCGTTCGCTGTCTAGCAGACACTCATCACTCTATGAATTTATCTGTTTGAAATTTGCGTTTGTTAGATAATTTAATATTTTATTTAGATGGTAATAATAAGTTCTTTTAAATATGACTTATCACCTAGGCTAATTAAATTTATTTACCAAAATATGCATTTGATTTTTATAAGATACACACAAAAAATAATAGTTGAAATCAGTGATTTTAAACGATACAATAGAAATCAACGAATTATTTATTTATTCATTTATTAAAGCTCATCGCCTGGGCTAAGATTTGTATGCAATAAAAAATTGTAATATATTATGCATTTTATCAACCAAAATATGCAAAAACGTGTATTTTAATTTTCATGAAGTGTTAAATGCTGGTTTTTTAGTTCAAAACAAATAATACTTTTAATATACGCTAGATCAAAAATGAAAATTTTACAACAAATCACAATAATTGTACTAAAATTACACTGAAAAAGTCTATTATATGATGATGCACGGGAGACGATAAACGAAAGAAAAAAGGAAAAAAAAAGCAGAAATTTAAAGTATCCGCCGCCCGGAATCGAAACCGGTGTGCACTGATTGCTATCATTATGCTACCTAACGCCTAAACCTACCTAGCCACCTACTCAAGTTGGAAAAACTCGAGCTGTTAAACGGTTCGTGATACGACGTACTATTATCAATACGAGCAAACAAATCGAGAGAGCGGTCGGCGGGAAAGATAAGAGATAAGCCGATCGGTATGCGAGGGAAGAAAAAAGGCGGAGGGAATTTGGACGAACGCGATTGGAGCCACTATTCTTTAACCTAAAAAGATTTTCATCCGGTCGAATCGGGAAAACGGAACGGAGAAAAATCGGGAAAAAAGGCGAATTGAATATAAAACGATCGAGAGAAAAGGGGAAAAATATAAAATAAGCGTAAAAAGAACAGGGGAATAAAATGGAAAAAAACGCGTACCCCCTGTAATATCCCACTCGTCAAGAATTTGTTTAATATATTAGATGTTATGCTTTACAAATTAAAAAAAAAAAAGAAAAGCCTAGTTTGAAAATAAAATTATCTCATTTACTCACTTAAAACTAACAACATACTCGGTTATAAATATATATTTATTCATTCATACATATGTATATATATATATATATATATATATTATATATGTTATATATATAATATATGTTATATATTATATATATACATATGTATATACATATATGTTAAATGGCATATTAACTCTGGACTAAGAATTATTAGAAAAATCAATTTTGAAATTGTTACGACGAATTAATAGTTTCAAATTTTACTGTAAATAAATTTTAGGCAGTTTAAACTTCTTTATCTAAAGTTTTCGAGTGTTGATAAAATTACTTATATTAAAATTAGAGTTAAATATCCAAAACTGGTTTTGTAAATAAAAAAAAACATCATCTAGTCTTCATTTTTAAAATAATAAGCTGTATATTAGTTTATTACTGTTTTATAGTAATATTGTAAAACTATTTCACGAAAGTAAAACTAAAGTCTAAATATCACTTAAATTTTGTATAATTCTTTTTTCAGATTGTACTGCTTGTGTCGGCAATAACTCTATGGATCAAACGGAAAGGGCTAAACATTTTTTGGGTTATATGCTTTTAAATATAGGTAAATTAATAAATACAAACAGACAGTCTTGTCTTTGAAAGTTAAATACTTTTGTACAATTATTTACATATATAATGCGATTGTTTTAAATACTTTTTGATTCTTGTATTTATTTATTTTAAAGCAACCATGAATATACATTAATTTGCTTAATTTAACGGACCGAAGTACTTTACATAGTATAAGAGAGACATACAATTGACAATATAACAGGCGGTTTAAAAAAAAAATAAAAATGATTTAACTGCACAATACATTTTAGCATCATCAGCAAACATTAGCAGTTTAATAGAATTATCGAATACCTGGGGGTAAATCATTATTATAAATGAGAAAAAGCAGAGGACATAGGTGCGAGCCTTGGAGGATTCCAGAACTTACATCAAATTCTTCAGAAATATGGTATGAAAGTTTAACTGACTAGAAACGGTTTGTACGATTATAGTTGATCCAGTTTAATACTATTCCACTGAAACCAAGGATTTCAATTTGTATAATAGAATAGTATGATTTAATTTATCGAAAGATTTTTTGATATCAGTATACACTGAGTCAACTTGTATGTTATTTTCATAAGATTGCAGGAGATAAGTTTGATAAGTAAGTAAATTAGTAGAAATATAATGTTTAGGGAGAAAACCATGCTGGAAAGGACTAATATAGTTAGATAAAAGTATTGTACATTTCTTATTAATGATAGCCTCAAAGAGTTTGCGTATGATTGATAATTTAGTTATGGGTCTGTAATTTTTAATATTATTTTTATCTCCAGATTTATGAATCGGTGAAATGTAAGATTTTTTCCAAATAGATGGAAAATTACCATCTGAGAGCGACAAGTTAAATAAGTAGTGCAAAGGTTTAACAAAAGCCAAATTACAGGACTTTAAAAATAAGGGAGGTATACCATTTGGTCCCGTGCCCGATCCAACATTAATAGAATCAAGCATATTCAATATTTCATCTTCAGATATATACCAAGAGTTTAAGTTGAGATCGAAATTACGCAAGTGAGAAAATTGATAAGGGTTTACAATAATATTATGTTTTACATAGACAGTGGAGAAAAAAGTAGCAAACAAAGTGGTAGAATCGCTTAAGTTTTGAGTGGACCTATCATCGAGATATACAGTAGAAGGGATACCGGTTTTGTTAGACTTTAAGGATTGAATGTATTTCCAAAAAGATTTTACATTAGTATTTATGTTATTTTCAATTTTTATTATAAAGTTTGCATGTAGACGACTAGAGAGGCATTTACATTTCTTACGTAAGGCAGAGAAAGATAGATAATCAAGATGAGATTTAGATAATTTAAATTTTTTATGAGTTTATTTTTTATACTAAAACCGTAATCCGACAAAGTATATCTTGAGTAGAATTTGGTTTTAATCTAGTTTTTGGGATGTGCATATCAAAAGAATGGAAGATAATTTCATAAAATTTATCAACTGCATTTACAAGATTGAGATATTTGAAAGTTGATAAAAAATCAAGGTTTGTTAGAAAATTGCTCAGAGCATTAAAATCATAGGAATGGAAGTTGTAAATAATAGGATTATGATTCTCGGAAGAGTTATGAAATGTAGGATCCGAACAATGAAAATCTAGTGGTGGATGATAGGAATCGTAATTAGGTGTCAGAGATTTCAAATTAGGCAGAGGAGAAGGATTCATCCGTGAAAAATTAGGTAGATTAAAATCACCAATAATAATAGTATTAGGAATGTTATGTTGAGGGATTATATTTTCAACTGACTCGCAAAATGAAATATAGTCGTCCTTACTTGTATTAGGAGGGATGTAATCACAATTTTATAGTAATTTAATATTGTTAAGGTAAACGAGAACAAATACTTGATCAATTGAAATAATTAAAATAGAATGTATACGAACACAATTATAACTACGTTCAATTGCTAAAAGAACTCCACTAACTCTTACTGTAAGGCTTAATTTTCTATCAAGTCTAAATATATTAAAATTGGACAGCCCTAGTTCTTCATCATTAATATTGACATTAAACCAAGTTTCAGACAAATATAAAAAATCACAGTTAAAATTCACAGTAAAATTTCGAAAAAATCAAATTTGGTCTTAAGACCTCTTACATTTTGGTAAGCGACATGTTAATTTAAAAATTTGATTGAGAATTATGATTGAGATATAAGACATAGTGGAACTTAGTACAAACTGAATAATAAGAAAACAAAAATTCGTAAGGCAACAGACGTCAGCACTGTATGACTGCCAATGTGCCAACTGATTATATTATTATATAATATGATTACGAAGAATAATTATCAGATAATAATGTACATATGAAAATAAAACCGAGTATATGATGAAGTCGAGGAACAATCAGAATGCAAACGATCGTCTAGTCAGTAATATGAAATTTGCAGTAGTGGACAAATTTAAGTGATTCGGAGTAAATGTCAGTCATATGAATAATTCGGACCAGGAAGTGAATGAAAGAATCATGCGTGGGAACACGTGAGATTATAGCACGGCCAAACTACTAAAATCAAAATTACTTTCACGGACATCGAAAATTTGCCTGTATCATAGCTACCTGCGCCCGAAAGTTACACATGCTTGCGAGACAGGGTCCTTGACAAAAGGCAATGAAAGGCAATTAATGATGTCCGAGAGAAAAATACTCCGGAACGTCTATGGTTCAGGTTTCAACCGAGGAACGAATGTACGAAAGAAGAAGAAACACACAACAGGATACAGAAATCATAAAATAGACTAAATATCTTAGAGTTCATGAGAAAAAACGACTAGAACGGTTTGGACGCATTTGGAGAGCAGATGGAAAACTGATAAAAAAGTACTTGTAGATAAAATGAATAAACCAATTTCCCTATGAAGACCTAGAACCCGGCAGGCAGATTGATGTAAGTATCACAGTCTCGGACCGGTAAGCCAAGAAGAAGAAGATCCAGAATAATCAATGATTATCGTAGTATTACTTTAAAATATCGTGATTAGTTGTTTCCAGATTCAGAGTAATTATCATAGTATGATAAAATACATCGATTGAGTAAAACGCTACACCGTTATAAAATAAAACGACGTTAATGTTAAACCCTTTTGAAAAGTTCTTCTGTGACATAGATAATTTCAAATATTGCACTGCCTAAAGTGGTGATTTTTATTTATGTTTAAAATTATTTAATCCATTTTTTTTACATATTAATATTCACTGTTTTATGAATATATAAAAAATTGTTTTTAATCATTCAGTCCGATGGTAAGATGGTCAATGAAAGGTTATGGAGAGCGAGGACCTGTTATACTGGTACTATTTTCAGATGTGGAGTACTTTTAAACTGTTTCCGGTCACGGGTGTCTGGCCTAGACTGTTAAAGGTTAATCTTTGAGAATTTCAAACCTCTAATACGCACAAGGAATTTTTTTCAGCCATTCCTCTCCAAATGACTATCATTCCATAAATAGTTGAAGTCATATTTTACGTTGTCAGTAAGTAGTTTATGTTTGTGTTTTAGATTACAACAGTATCCAAGATTTTTGTAAGCAAATTGTATTTTGACAAATTTACATTTCGTGTGGTAAACACATTTCATGGAAATACACTATAGGAAGTCGTATGACTTATCAGCGTCCATTTATAGGCCACCAAACTTAGCTAAACGCTACATGATCATAAACTCAGACCACCGTAACTAAGGATCATATGACCCATATATAATGTGAATATTCCAAAAGATAAACAAAAAGGGATTGGAAGGGATCAGTGATTATTACGTACACTTATAATGGTTTTAAATGACAAAGTCATACGATTTCAAAGTCTCAACGTGAGGAGTGTAATTTTTTTAGATTCTGAGTGAAAATAGATGACAATTGGAAAAATTCATTAATTAATTTACATATGTCACATAATGTCAATGATAAATTTTACTTTATAGATTTTCTTAGAGAATTTTTTAATTACATGTACAAAGCGATAACATTCTCAACAAAAGGTAAATATTAAATTGATATGATCCGATTGATTTTTATTATTATTATTATTTATTCGATTTGATTATGGCAAATCTGATTTTTTTTTAAACATAGGATATTATAGTATAGCGCAATTAAATAAAAATGATGCGTGTTATGGATATAAACAAAGTATGATAATAATTGTAAAGCAGATACAGAATAGTAAATATCATTCACTATTATAAGATATGAGGATTTCTATTTTGAAATTAATCAAAACGTTAAATGACACGTACATGAATACATGGAGTGAGCAGTGTGAAATCACGTGGCAATTGTACAACGAAAACATCCTTGTTTTTTATTTAAATGTTTTTCATGTCTAGCTTAACAATGATTTATTTTTTATCTGTTTTTCATCCTCTACATTTGCAGACACGAAACGGATTTGAGCTCTGCTTATTTCTCAATATATCTTACTGTTTTTTTTTTTATATTCCGATCAACTATGAGGTTTCATAGAGAAATATATTCTTGATGTTTGTTTGCTTTTGATATTTTCTGGAAAAACACTCACGAAGAATAAACTATGAATTTTATTCTCATGAAGAAATACCAATTGTTCATAGTATATATATATATATATAAAAGCAGGACATATTTTGTACCACGAGTATTTTTCGCTTCTCGGACAAGATAACGGAGATCCATTTATTGGACGTTGAACGGTTCTGAGCAAAACTACTGTGTATAACCGTTTATATATTTTACCGTTTGTTATCTCATTGATAATAGGTTTTATTTTTGATCAAAGCCTTAAATTTTCTGATCAAAAGAGAAGCATTTTCGACTGCAGAAATCAATTGACTAGAAAAAAAATTGAAAAAACAGATAGAAATATTGTTTTGAGTTATTAATAAATTAATAAATTATTTGATTTAGATGTGCCTTATTCTCCATGTATGTTTTGTCGGATCTTTTATCAGAGTAAACACTTATTATTAATAATATAAATAATAACTAGACAATCAATTAATTTTTAAATTTATAATTAATTTTCGTAGGTAAATTGTCCAGTAAGTAAAAATGTTTGAGATTAAGTAATATTGCTCAAAAACAATACAGTTTTATAATTAATAAATAAATAAATAAATAAATAAATATGTATATATATATATATATATATATATGTATGTATATATATATATATAGTTTAATAATATATATAAATACACATATATCGTTACTTTGTTTTCTGATCGTGTTTAACAGAAAAACAATAATTGATGAACATGACACGATATTAAATACTTTTTACCACAAAATCAAATTATGACCACTTGTTAGAAAGTAACTTATCCTTATGAAACAAATAATATTTGAAAAAATGTGAGTTATCCTGCGTAGAAAAAGTTGTATTTTGTTACGTACAATAAGACATCTGTATAATTATTCAAACTTTTGGAATAGATAGATTATACACAAATAAATACATTCACGCAATACAACTTTGAAGTTAAAATTGATAATTTTCGATAAATTTATTTAGTTTCGTTTATTTTCAAAATAAAAATCGAACCACAGTAAAAATTTGAATGTTCACAGGGTATTTATTAATAAATTTGGTTACTTAATAGGGATTAATCATATCCGTACAAATTTAAATTTTGGACGAGTGATTTTAGGTTGTACTCCGTAACTATAAAAAATGACGAGAAGAAAATATGAGTCAAAATATATAGATATTCTTGTAATGATATTAATACAAATGTTTATGTGTTACATTCTCTGATGTAGATTGTGACGGTAAGTATTAAGTTAGATATATCGCAGTAATTATCAATTTGTAGTTGGATCTTTTTCTGTGATTTTACTCTTCAAACTTTGTTGTCACATTAAAAATGACAAAAAGAAAATGTACAAAAAACATTAACGTAAAATAAATACGACACGTTTTACTTCAACCAAAGTCTAATCATAGTAAAATTTTTATGTTTACAATTAAGGTTTAAAAAGAAATAATAATAAAATAAACGCACTTTTAAATTAATGATATATTGAAATTTTTATTGGGTATATTTTATCGACAGGTGTGATGCAAGCTGCTTTCGAAAATCCCACCTGTAAATATTGTAATCCTTATTTCAAAGAATGTGATAAGTTTATTCGAGTTCTTTTATAAACCCACTTTTACTGTAAACGGAATTACGTATGGTCACCGAGATATGAATTCATTGAGCATTTAGAGTTCAGAGTAATATATTTTGTACACATAAGGGTTACTATTATTCTTAAGGAATAATAAATGCTGGAAATTTCAAGATAAAATTTAATAATAAATATATTTTTTGAATTATCGGTCCAAATATTATTATATTATCATTTCAAATTGTTTGTGTGAGCATTTTCAAAAGCACTATTATCGTTCAGAACTCAAAGTTAATAAAACGTTTTGAAAATTAAGAAAACTGAAAGTTTAATAAATCAAATCGATAAAAACAGGAAAAAATCATATTGTCTCACAATAGGTAGGTCGTTTTTTATTTTTTTTATTTTAGTGTTTAAATTCGTTCACGGGCAAAGTATTATTATAAGTATTGTGCTGAATTATTTCACTTTATTCACGTTGGGCGAGGCAAAGAGAAGGAGATAATCAATATAACTAAAACATTTATCAAAATGATACAGTATAAAACCAGAATCATATGCATGTACACAGCCTAATTACATTGCCAGAATGACTTATTTCTTATTTGAAATATGTCTCATATAGTCGATGTGCATAAGATTCAGATAATGATTGTAATATTATTCATGATGATTTTTAGATATGGATGTTAGTGACAGCGTTAAACAGGTGTTCTATAATCAGTGTAAGTTAAGTTTGATAAATTGTTCATAAAACTGAAATAATAATACTCTGTTTGAAAGTAATAAAGTTTTTGCACACGTATACAAAAGTAATGATGCACGTAATTTTGTTCCATATATAACTCAATAACATGTTCACATCAAAATCAGAAGGTTTACTAGATAAAATAAATAACCATTTTAGATTCTGAGTGTTGCTATAATGAGTAATCTTTAGTGATGTTTATTTTTCTTCTTCTACGTTTGAAAAACTTTTTGGGGCAGTACACATAGTCAAAAAATTACATTCAGAAACTTTATACATCAACAATTGGATGTTAGGTGTTATTTAAATGTTTCGTTTTTTCCTTTTTTTAAAATTGTTACATTTTGTTTTTTTTTTACAAAAAAAATTCTGAGATAAACTGTGAAAAGCGAGGAGTTTTCAATTTTCTATTTGTAACATAAAATTTGTATATTTTGTTTTGTTATTTTTTATTTTGAAACTTTGCCGAAGTATGTAGCAATACGTAATTATTTTATTATTTTATATATATTTTTTTTAAAGTCTTCGCCTTGTCGCTGTAACCATTCTTCTCTAAGGAAGTTGTTACATGGGAAGGAAGAGTTTTTACTGTACAGTGGTTTTCCGCTGCCACGTCATTATTATATTGAGAAAATTTCCGTGTATACTAGTTGCGGTCAAAACCAAAAATTACATACTAGTTGCGGTCACCCAACAAAAAGGTTACATACTAGTTGCGGTCACCCAACAAAAAGGTTACATACTAGTTGCGGTCACCCAACAAAAAGGTTACATACTAGTTGCGGTCAATCCACAAAAAGGTTACATACTAGTTGCGGTCAATCCACAAGAAGCTTAGGTACATACTAGTTGCGATCAATCATTTTATTTACATATTATTTTCAACATTTTCCTTCCCATTTATAACAGACTTAGGACTGTCTACACTCTTACTTATTGTGTAGGTATGGTTAAAAATGTTGGTACCTATCTACTTGGTTTTCTGTTTAAACTGAGTATGTCAAAAAATATATTATAATGTTTGATACATTTTTTTTTAAATTACATATGTTTAAATTAAGTGATTAAACTTATGTCAAATAATATAATATAATATGATGTTTTATAAAATTAAGTAGTTTACTTAATATGTAAAATAATATAATATAATGTTTTATAAAATTAAGTAGTTTAACTTATGTCAAATAATATAATACAATGTTTTATAAAATTAAGTGGCTGAAATTGTTTTAAAATTACGTACGTCTAATTTACAGTTTTTAAAATTTTGTGGGTACAAATTTGGAAGAAATCGATTTCACATATTCAAGACGATTAATTTCACCCTCTTCATAATAACTTATTTGTTGCGCTAGAAAATGCTCTTTATCGGTCGAAATCTTATTAGCACGCGTCGTTTTTGAACAATTCATTTTCAAATAATTATTACTTTGAATTTCGTTTATGGCTTCAAGAAATATATAAATATTAGGGTGAGAGTGGTAAAACATGCTATTGAGCTTTGAATGAAAACTTTCGCATGCATTGGTTGTTCGTGTAATAGAAGAAGAACATTCAGCCCACAATGATGGCGGGTATATCGAATCTTTCCTTATATACACTTCTAAAATATAGTCAGTAAAAGTAGTCAATTTCACATTATTAGGTGGAAGAAGAGCCATTATATCTGTGACAAAACAATCGTCAACTTCGTTTGGTCGTAGAAAGGGAAGCCCGAAAAAAAGTTTTAAATAATCAGAACTTTCACCAGTTTCCATGTATGTTTTTGCCAGACCTAATGATTGAATTTGCGAAACCAAGCTTGCCCTAGGTGAAAGCAACATCCTTTCAAATTTGTAGTGGGCCATACCTCTTTAACTGCCGTATGGATAGCTTGTTCAAAGTCACTGAAGACTCTATTTGGGATATAGTCAAACAAACAACTTTTGAGATGGTCTAATACTGTCTTGTACGCGTTATGATATTTACTAGGCAACAACGAAAAAAACAAACGAACGTATGAGCTGCTTTTGTCTTTGTATCCATGTATTACAAAAAATTGTTTAAAAGGAAAAGGACAACTTGAAAAAGTACCGTCCATAAAAATTGAATCACATTCTTTTAAAAAATTAAGGTTTATCTGAGTCGTAAAACATATTATATTGTTCTGAACATCGTTTATAAAAATCCAATTTTCATTATTTTTGGTTCGAATTTTATTAATAAAGTTAGGAAGCGTCAAATGTAATTGTGGAAAGTCACGTGGTAACTTCGGGTGAATATTCAATCGTGCAGTGTGTATATTTTTTCTTATCAATGTAACGTCATTTGAGTCCAGTACACTTAGTACTGGACTTGACATCTCTGCATGAATAATTTTGGAGGGACGCTCGCTCAACTGCTCCACTGCCTTACGTTTAACGCTGTTACTAACCTTTTGTCTTACTAATGATCGGTGATCATCTGGTTCGTGATTATGTGTTATATTTTGTTCACAAATGGCACCGTCAACATCATATTTTATAGCCGCATTACATGTTTTTTTACAACATACCCATCGTTGCACGTTATTCGCAAGAGTACGATAAAACCGAAATTTATAGCCATTTACTACCCGTAGTGTTTTTAATTTTTCACTTAACATTACATTACTGAGCGAACTCATTTTCACCACAAGCTTACTAAGTTGTAGGCAAACTGAATGCAATATTGAAAACTACGACCAGCCTATACAATTTAATCTATTTTATATATTAACTTTACAGATAAGTAGTGGTGTTTCCACAAATATATTGTATGTATGATAAATCGGAAAATATGTTTATCGTAAAAGATAATAGATAACATCCAGAGCCGTAGCAATGCTTATTTGCGCTCCTGGCCATTTAACATACTCCCACCCTTGTAAAATTGTTTTTACCCTCTCCTCCACCCTTGTACACACACTTACATATTATATAAAAGATTTAAGGATTTATTATTTTATTTTATTTCTTATTAGCAATTTTTAATAATTTTATATTATAAGAAAAAAAACACTGTTGGGTTCTGGAATTAACCATTTAGTAATGTTTTTTGCTAATTTTTACTTTGAAGTATTTGTTTAATTTTTTGGCAAATCACGAAACATTTAGAATCCTAATTTTAAATTAAACGCGCAGCTATGAGCTAATATAAGTCCCTTTGTGGACCGACGGGACTTTAAAGTCCCAGCCAAAAAAAAAATCATATAAAATTACGTGTAAATGTGGAACAGTTGTTATTGCCCTACGGGACTTCTATGTCCTGTATTCTACCAGAAAAAATTATCTTGGAAGAAATAAAATCAGTTATCATAGTTTTATCAGTGTTTGTTTATTAATACTTTTCATAAACACGTTTTTACAGTTTTTGTTTTACAGTAATTGTTTAATTTTTTTTTTAATTTTTTTATTAAAAGTCCTTAATTTTATAATTATTTTTACATTGATTGTATGTAAAAAAAAAAATGACCTTGATGACTGACGGGACTTTTAAGTCCAGACCGTAGAGGACTGGCGGGACTTTTAAGTCCCAGGATAAAATAAGGATGAAGGATAAAGAAAAACATATTTTTTTTTTCAAATCCTATCTTAGAAATAGGAAAAATTTTGAAATGGCCAAAAAAAATTTTACTTTTTTAATGTTATTAAGGTGCTGTCCTGAAAGGGTTAATGATCGAAATCATAATATATTTTATTATTGTGTCAACATTTGTCGTATGTGCTAAGGTAGGGTGTTGTTTAGCAGTAATATAAGCAATTATTAATAAAAATAAAAATCCACGTAATATCCGCAAATAATTATCCGCAACTAACAGTCCTTAAAATATCACTCAGATGCTCGGTGTAATATTATAACAACATTATTTCGTAAACACATGTGTTATGTAATATTTTTGTACAGAACATATACTATAAAGTATAACTATTTTCCCCATATACTATATACATATATATACCATATACATATACTATAAAGTATAACTATTTTCCCCATATTCTAAATAAATTTATATTATTAATAATTATGTATAATATAATATGGTATATTGTATTCTGGATTTTGCGCCCTTTTTCGATGCGCCCCTGGCCAGGGCCAGTCTCGCCAAGCCCTAGCTACGGCTCTGATAACATCTATGTATAAACAGATATATAACCCTAGGTACATGACCGCAACTAGGATATTACCTACATTTAGAGTGACCGCAACTAGGATATTACCTACAATTCGGGTGACCGCAACAGTTATATGTGCTTATCTCAAAAATTGTCTCTGACCGCAACTCGGATGCAGCCGAAAATTTCAAGTTTCTGATGACGTGACTTTTGGAACTATGATTATGTAACTAAATAAGATAATAGTTACTCAGTTTAATAAACATATTTTAGCTGCAAAAAAACAAATGACGGTGGTTTTTTTCCGCTTCTTTAGATCAATAAAAATTCGTTTTGAATTGAAATGTCTAATATTTTTCAATAAAACTAAAACATTCATATCATTAATAGGAAATCCTAATAATAGATTAATCATATCCGTACAAATTTAAATTTTGGACGAGTGATTTTAGGTTGTACTCCGTAACTATAAAAAATGACGAGAAGAAAATATGAGTCAAAATATATTCTTGTAATGATATTAATACAAATGTTTATGTATTACATTCTCTGTTGTAGCTTGTGACGGTAAGTATTAAGTTAGATATATCGCAGTAATTATCAATTTGTAGTTGGATCTTTTTCTGTGATTTTACTCTCCAAACTTTGTTGCCACATTAATAATGACAAAAATAAAATGTACAAAAAACATTAACGTAAAATAAATTTGACATGTTTTACTTCAACCAAGGTCTAATCAGAGTAACAATTAAGGTTTAAAAAGAAATAATAATAAAATAAACGCACTTTTAAATTAATGATATATTGAAATTTTTATTGGGTATATTTTATCGACAGATGTGATGAAAGCTGCTTTCGGATATCCCACCTGTAAATATTGTAATCCTTATTTCAAAGAATGTGATAAGTTTATTCGAGTTCTTTTATAAACTCACTTTTACTGTAAACGGAACAACGTATCGTCCCCGAGATATCAATTCATTTAGCATTTAGAGTTTCGAGTAGTATATTTTGTACACATAAGGGCTACTGTTATTCCTTAACTGCTGTAAATTTCAAAATATAATTTAATTATAAATGCTTTTTGAATTATCGTCTAAATATAATTATATATTATTTCTTTATAGTGTTATTTATAGATTCTTATTGAAAAATGTCTCAAACAGTAGATGCCGCATAAGATTCAGACAATGATTGTAATAATTTTCATAATTATTTTTAGATACGAATGTTGTTCAAAGCATTCAAAAGGTGTTCTATAATCAGTGTAAGTTAAGTTGGATACATTTTTCATAAAACCGAAATCACAATACTCTGTTTGAATGTAATATTTGCACACGTATATATTCGTAATACATAATGACGTAGGTACGTAATTTGTTCGATATATTACTCAATGACATGTTCACATCAAAATCAGAAGATTTACTTGATAAAATAAATAACCATTTCAGATTCTGAGTGTATCTATAATGGGTAACCCTTAGTGATGTTTATTTTTCTTCTTCTACGTTTGCAAAACTTTTTGGGGCAACACACATAGTCAAAAAATTACATTTCAGTAATTTTAAACATAAAAAGCTGGTAAGTGAGATGATGGTAGTACAAGTTCGTCCTTCGTCCCTTCGGTCCTCGGACTAGATATAGGTGATGAATGTACTAAGTTTTAAAGAAATGATGACTCATTTCATTAGTATAAAACGATTCTGAGCAAAGCTTCAGTGTAATATAATATATTATTATTTATATACTGTTTACGTATTTTACGGTTATTTGTATAATTTTTGGTGAGATTTTTTGAAACAGAAGATTTTTTTTAACAAGAGATTTAAACATGTTGTTATATCTGAATCCAAAATTTCATTATAATAGGTTGAACCAATTTTCATATACAAATATTTAAAGTTGAAAATTAATATAAAAAAAGTGAGATGATGGTGGTACAAGTTCGTCCTTCGTCCCTTCGGTCCTCGGACAAGATATTGGTGATGAATGTATTAAGTTTTAAAGAAATGATGACTCATTTCTTTAGTATAAAACGATTCTGAGCAAAGCTTCAGTGTAATATAATATATTATTATTTAAATACTGTTTTCGTATTTTACGGTTATTTGTATAATTTTTGGTGAGTTTTTTTGTAATTAAACCCTCATAAAATATTCAATTAGATATAACTCATTTAAACTTCAATTGTTATAACAATTATAACTCATTAGAAATAACTTTAAAAGAAATCAGACAATATCGAAAAAAATCGTATAATAATTTATTAAAGTGTGTATAAAAAAAAATTCTGAGTCACGATTTTTGAACTTTTGTTAGGATAATTAGGTAGATATATGAGTAAGGTCATATTACATTTTTAGAACTTTTTGTCAAATATTTAAAATTATATTACATAAAAATTTTTATACAATTTGGTAAATTAAAAGTTCTATATTTAAGTCAAAAGTGCTATAATTGTTAGATTTTTACCGATTTTACCGTTTTTACTCAGTTTTTCGATCGTTATTCTTGATTACTGGAAAAACAATGGAGATTTTGGAAAAAAGACCTCTCTAAAGTACCATCTCAGTTCAATTTCGAAAGAGTTGCTGGACGAAACTTTTGGACAAGGATTTCTATACGAAAAAGTGTTTACAGAAAAAAAAAATAAATAAAAAAAAAAATAAACATCATTGTAAAACCATGAGATCCTTCGCTTCACTCAGAATCTAAAAAAATAAATAAATAAACAACATTGTAAAACCATAAGATCCTTCGCTTGACTCAGAATCTAAAATGGGATGTAGATGTTACTTCAATGATTCATTTTTTCCTTTTTCAAAATTGTTACAATCTTTATGAAAGTGGCATTTTTGTAGATTTTTTTTTTTACTAAAATATTTAGAACGTGTCGTTATACCTTTATCAAAAGTTACAAATCGATTCATGGACCATACATTTCGTATACACACTTAAATTTAGAAATTGTTGCAACTATTATTGAATCTATAATAACCGTATACAATATTTAGTTAAACCCTTTTAAAGAAAATCTCGGGTAACGATTTTAGAAAAAATAATAATCGGGTATTAATAGTTAAGTTTACTTATATGATCACATTAAATATTCAAAACTTTTTGTTAAATATTTCAAATTTCATTAACATTGAATAGCGAGGGTTTTTCGATTTTCTGTATGTTTTATATATGTATTTTATTTTGTTATTTATTTGTGAAACTTCCGCAAAGTATGTAGCAATACGTAATTATTATATTGTGAAAATTTGATGACGTGGATTTTGAAACTATGACTATGTAACTAAAATAGATAAGTTAGTAAAATTGTCATTTTCGACAATTCTTACGTATTCGCATGGTTTTTCAGAAACGTTTCTTCACTTTTGAAAAATATTTAATATGAGAGAAAAACGAACTCTCAAATTATTATCTTAATTCGATTACTGATCTATAGAGTAGGTGGATAGAAGTTTTGAACAAAGTAAAGAGTACGTATTAAAATGTGCCCAGAGAAAAAAAATATAGACGTTTAATATTTGTCTGAACTTTCCACATTGGTTAGTTTTTCGTAAACACCAATATCCTATAGCTAAAGCACATCGTTTGAAGCATCGAATTGAGCACAGTGCAGTGAAATTCGTATTTGATGAGAAGTATTATAGTTACTCAGTTTAATAAACATATTTTAGCTGATGATGGTGGTTTTTTTCATAATCAATATTAAATTTCTCAATAAAAATTCGTTTTGAATTGTAATGTGTAATATTTTTTTAAATAAAACTAAAGCATAATTAAATCATAGAATCATGTGATTTATTTTTTAGTTCCACATGTCTACAATGAAAGTGAGTAACATAAAGTGGATTAAAGAGATTTATCGTTTGTTCATAAATATACTCATTATATGTATATAGTTAGCAGTCATTCATAATATCACTGACTATTTTATAACCAATTCATTTTTTTTTTTTTTGCTCGTATCAAACCGTTTTCATATAAACGCCAATGAATGTGTAAATTAACATTAAGTGATATTTCATTAATATATTTTCCTAATTTTAGATTATGAAGGAGACACTAACACTAAAAGTGTTTTAATTTTTATTGTCCAATACACTTCAAGGATAAATGAATTCATTTTTTTTTCATTATGTATTTATTCCGATGGATAATTTAAATGTAATCGTGGAAATTATAATTATTCCTTGGAAATTAACTATCAACTGTGTTTTCAGAGTATTTAAATGCATATATGGTACACGTGAGTGAGAGCATTGATGTTGATGGTACGTAAAATCACAAATAAATAATAGATAAATACGTATTGAAATAATCGCTTAAAACGAAATGTAAATCTGTGTCATTGTCACTAGCATTGTTTCTATTTCGTTTTTTCTTCGATAGTGATATCAGCACCTTGTTAGAAATTATTGTTGACATTTAATCAATCTAAGTGATGCAAAACGTATTATATGAATTCTGTTGACTTCACATAGGGAATTTTCTGACGTCAAAGATCTAAAGGTTTATTTTAATACTGACATGTTTACATAGTAATCATCACGTGAAAAGACTTGAGTGAAAGTGATACCCTAATTAGATTTCGTCGAAGGTTGAATTTGCTAACATTAAAATTATTTTTTATTTCCGATTTTTTTTTAAAATGTGTAAACCAGCTACGGACTATGGTCTGATCACTTTTCCTTATATTTTATTGCTTATAATATCTTAAGTAAAATATCATTCTGTGGTTATTTTTGATTTTTTCGACTTAATATTATCATGCTTACTAACTAATACACACGAATCATAAAGCCTAAATACTTTTCCAAAATGTATGCGCCATGGTAATCTAGGTACGTATTAAATTATAGATTCAAAATTGACACATGGAGCAACTATCAAGTCAGTTTGTGATAAATTAGGTAAATGATTTACATATGTATTTAGTTAATGTAATGAGGATGAAAAAAATATGTTAATACCATTTAAAAAAAAAAAAAAAAAAAAAATGAAAAAATCAACTGGAATTCGTTAAACTAACTAAATACAATTACTTTCGAATTTGTAACTAAATTAAACAACGTTAGTTAATGAAACTGTAACAAAGTCAGTTATAACTAGCACAGTTTCAATGGAGTGGAGTTATGAATAAATTGATTTATTAAAAAGTATATCTTAGCACTATGTACTTAGTGAATAGTAATTGCGTATTGTAGTAAATTACTACCAAAGTAGTATGTTCCAAACTATTCGGAAGACAAATAAAACGAAAACGGCGAACGTTATATGAATAAATTTCAATTAGCACCGAATAAAGCACATTAAAATGGATCCAGTATGTGATGCACTAGCGTATAAACGTTAAGTACTGTCGTATATAGTAGACAGTCATCAAAATATTACTTAGGTCAGTGAAGCATATGTGCTGAGACAGCGATTAAATTACGATATAACACCGCCGTACAGGCAGGCACGAGAGGTCCCGTTGTCGCTGAGTGAATCGGCGAGGACGTATGTACTCTGGTTGCACGTGAGAAACGTCAATCATAGTACGGGCCATTTTAATCGAATTAGTTAATTATTTTACTTGTGTTTTAAAATATAATAAAAGTGTCTCCGACCTAAAAACCCGAGTATTATTTCAAAGTCTTTCTTCGTTCTTACCCTTAATATTGGAACAGTGCTCAGACCCACACACCTTAATAGTCAATGAGGTTTTTATTAACCGAATAGTGCTCCGGTTGTGGTGTCCTAATAGTCATTCCAATTTAAGAAACGAACGGAGAACGACAAAAACGCACACCGTCGTACCTCAAAGGTTAACAGTGCTAATCAGAATTATTCTAGAGACAGTCATTAACCTAGAGTGTACGGGGGTAAGGTAAACAGTTTGGTTTACCGCGTATCATCCGATACGGGTGATACCACAGAGTGGCGCCCAACGTGGGGCTCGAACCCACGACCCCGAGATTAAGAGTCTCGTGCTCTACCGACTGAGCTACCACAGTACATTGTTTGTTGAAAATTCATCTCTTTTTGGGCCGAATGATTAATCAGGACTTCGCGGTAGCCACCCTTGAGTCCAAATCGGAGAACTATCTTCAGCGGCCTACTTGGTCTTTGGGATTTCGGTGTATATGTGAGGTGTATAAAAATAATAGGACATGCGTCTCCGATTGTTAGTCGATCGAGGCGACGGTAGCTGTCACCGTCTGACTTCTTGGACAATACGTGCAGTGGCACATTCCAAGGGGATTGTGATGTTTGAATAATTGCATTCTGGTCTAGTTCATCTGTTCGCCGATACATATATTTCTAGCCCGTGATCGGTTGAATCCCAGTGTCTCGTTCCGAACAGCTGAAGTCGTGGAGGTAGTCTTGCTTTTAAAACGGCTGATTCAGTAAAAATCATCAAGGTCTCTGAAGAGTGCCGACTCGTTTTTGTAGCGATTCACGAAAAACCGATATCAGAATTTTAGAGAGGACGATTGTAACGCAGAACGGCGTGTATGTCAGACTCGAATGATTAAAGTGCATATTGTATGATTTGCCTTGACCATTCTTGTCGTAGATTTATTTATAGTCTAGAATGTTTAATTTTTATTTTAAGGTGCTTTCCAAAAACTCTTATAAAATAATCGCATCGTTACAGATGCTGATTATGGAGGAGGCAACGTTTGAAGGGACGTCAAAGAGACCTGCGAATACAATCATCGAAGGGCAGCCAATACTCAAACAAAGAAAATTAAAATAAGATTTAAGTAGACTCGGTTGAGTTATATTCAAATAAACGTTAAAATATGTAAAGGAACGACAGGCTATTATGCTAGTCTAATAAGCAGAAACGTTCACCGTGATCGGTCTGAATCCCAGTGTCTCGTTCCGAACAGCTGAAGTCGTGGAGGTAGTCTTGCTTTTAAAACGGCTGATTTCAGTAAAAATCATCCAAGGTCTCTGAAGAGTGCCGACTCGTTTTTGTAGCGATTCACGAAAAACCGATATCAGGAATTTTAGGAGGACGATTGTAACGCAGAACGGCGTGTATGTCAGACTCGAATGATTAAAGTGCATAAATGTATAATTTGCCTTGACCATTCTTGTCGTAGATTTATATATAGTCTAGAAAGTTTAATTTTTATTTTAAGGTGCTTTCCAAAAACTCTTATAAAATAATCGCATCGTTACAGATGCTGATTATGGAGGAGGCAACGTTTCTGAAGGGACGTCAAAGAGACCTGCGAATACAATCATCGAAGGGCAGCCAATACTCAAACAAAGAAAATTAAAATAAGATTTAAGTAGACTCGGTTGAGTTATATTCAAATAAACGTTAAAATATGTAAAGGAACGACAGGCTATTCGTGGTGGTAACTATCGAACACCTGTTTAAATTAACGTACACGCACATACAAATCAATTGTTAAAATTACGCACGACAATATCAGAAAATTAATTGTAAGCACTTTTCAAAATAAAACAATTCACGCACTATCCAATACGTTGTCAACAAATGAATGTATATTGAAGAAATATCATATTTTTAAATTGTTCAATTGTTGTATTTTGATTCATTTAAAATTTTTGAAGTTATTTATTAAGCTAATATTAGTTTTAGTCCTTAGTTTTAGAGAGTCAAGGAATAAATAAAATCATAGTTATGAATTTTGAGTTAACAATGTATCAAACACTCCATCGAATAAGCATTGTTTTGGTATTGGTACCGATGGCAAAGAGACCGGACCAGATGAATTACGTCAATTTGCGAGGTTCGCCGGTGCTACATACGAAACTACCCAATAGCACCATCACGTGATTCCATCAATAACGTATAAAGATAACTAATCACAGATTAGTATGTTCGGTACGTACAATCGTATAATACACGTGTGTAGTGTAAACTATTGCGTCAATTTAACATCAAAAATATTCTTTTAGACTTCACCATACATCACTGACAAGTAACAAATCATGTAAATGTGAAGTCTTATAAAACAAAGTCGTTATCTTGTTTTTAATGAATAATATTTGATACTCACTCGGTTTTATTATTATTATATAAATCACGATGGAAAAATATACACGAAGAATAAAAGATGAATTATACTTGTAAATGTAAGGTAAAAACCAATAATGTATAGTAGGTATTTTTCGCTCTAAAAAATAAGTAACAGCAAGAGTTGAACTATTTTGTGGAAAACTTCTGTGTATACCATTTATCTATTGTACCATTTATAGTCTAATTAT
This sequence comes from Therioaphis trifolii, assembly GCA_027580255.1. Lineage (NCBI taxonomy): Eukaryota > Metazoa > Arthropoda > Insecta > Hemiptera > Aphididae > Therioaphis > Therioaphis trifolii. The sequence goes on along the minus strand of CM050404.1, from coordinate 10,569,364 downwards.
TATTTTAAATAAGTTTTTTTTTTTATCAAACAACATGCCTTTGTTTTTTGTACCAAATGATTCAAAGTTTGTTTTCGAGTCAATATCCCTATTAAACATTAATGTATTTTAATTAATTATTAGATAACGATCAAACAAAAAGTGTATAAAAGTAGCATTAACGTTTATATAAATTATTAAGAATAAAATTATGACCAAAAAAGTAATAACGTTTGGAAAAAATGCGCTATAAAAATATGTTTTATATCATTACATGTAGAACTAGGACTTAAAATTAATTTTGTATTTTGTACAAATTGTTTTCAACTTCAGAAATATATTATCTATGAAACAGTTTAGACGTGGATTCGTACATATTTTGTAGGAAAAATGATCGAGGTAAAAAAAGTTTGATATGATAATACAATTTCACTACGTATTTGAAATATTATTTTTAAAAGCAAAATCATTTTTATAGAAAATAAAACTCGTATGTAAAATTGTTTTTAATCAATCAAAAGTAAAGTAAAAAAAAAAAAAAAAAAAAATGAAAGTACTGATAGGAAATGTCCAGTTTTTGAACACCACATTAAAATTAAGTTATTTTCATTAAATAATAATTTGATTATCATTTTAATTTGTATAAAACGAGTGAAAAATTGAGATACTTATAAGAACTAAGGCATTGTTCAAAGTTTATTTTTTTTTAAATTTACTTACTATTTAGACCCATACATTTTATGATTTTACACACACTTGCGTAACATCATGTTTATTTCGATCAACTAATGCGTCAGTTTTACGAATTAATATTTATGATAACGCGTAGAGATCGGTGTAAATAAATTGCGACTCGAAATCTTCTTTCCACATAAAATGCGTCCCAACGATATTTGACGAATACGCGTATTGTGTCCCGACGATATTAAACTACTTCAGGAGTTGCGTTCCAACGTAAAAACATTATTTCCCTTCCTATTTTATACAGACTCTATATCAATAGTAAATTATTACTATCGGTAGAATAAAAATAATGATTTCTGTCGTTGTTATGCAATTAAAAGTAATGCAATATAATAATTGTCATAAAAAAAGTCTTAATTATAAAATTAAAAATTATTAAAAGACTGGTACAATTTTGATCGATACCATTTTCATAAAAAAGTGACGAGTTAATTTGCTATTTTCATACTTGTCATATTTTGTCTGTAAAATTTATATATTTGTGTATTTATTAATGTACATATCGTTATTTATATTACTGTAATTATCGAGTATTGTATTTGAAGTAAGATGATGGTGTCCGGTTTTGAAACTTACATGAGTTGGCAACCTAGTATAAAGTATTATCAATAGCTGATATGATATTTTTGTAAAGATAAATTTAATCTTTTGGTTACCTAGTACCTACCTAGTTAAATTATTATCCATGACAGTAGCTGCTAATCAGCTAATTTAATCTGATTTTTGGAGTGCAATACTGCAGTGTGACTTTGTGATTAATATAGAATATTTTTATAATGTTTTATAACAATACGTGCGTTTTTTTATTTTTTCATTTTTATTTTTAACTATTGCAAATTACAATTAATATTATATTAGCAAAAATTAATGCTTTATATTATGTTATTTATTTAATGTACCTAATTATATACTTAATATACCGAATACCGTATTATTATTTACTTTTCTTCAATTTTATAAGACTAATACACATTAAATCATGCTTAAAATTGCTTCATTTTGAAGGTACTATTATAAAAACTAAAAAGTAATATTATGCTTGATGTTTTAATAATTTATGTTTTTATAGATATTTATGACTTAAATTAATAATATCGATGATGATACCTATAGCTGGTCACTGTTTTGTTATGTTATGTATATATATAATATATATATATATATATATATATATATATATCGCACATGAATGTCTATGGAAAAAAATGTGCATTATGTCTAGCTCTAAGAAAACTTCTAAACGCCCCTTTCTATGTCTGAAACTTCACTATTCACTCTGATTGTCTGATCTCAAACTTAAATCTATACAGGACGAAGCCAAAATTTACTATAAATGCTTCCACAACCTTCTCTCATCCAACAACAATCCATTGATTCTTAATCTAGCAGTCTCCTTCATACTTGATAACCCACCTAGACGACTTAAACGAAAATGGTGGCGTGACCTCCTATCTCCTTCAACCTAATCTCCACATTTATCCTCACAAAAATACATTATATGTACTTGTAAAAATAACATAAAAAAGTAAAAAAAAACAAAATCAAGTCTGAGTGTCATCAATGGTTGACATCTTTATCTTGTTTTAAATACATAAAAAAAAAATGTGATTTTAGTCATTAATTTTGTTTTTTGTACTAAACCCATATGAATGTCAAATATCACATTTACTTATTGTGCCAAGTGTACAGATTGTAAATTCCAAATAAAGAAATAAAAGTATGTTTGCATTCTGGCCCGGCCCGGTTATTTTTTAAGTAAGCCCTTGGAGAAATGTTTCCTCAGCCCTCCCATTTAAAAAAAATCAATTTTTTATAATTTTTCTTTGACAGAAATTTAGTACGTTATTAGTATGAAATTGTACGGTCACATTTCGAATTTGTACGACATCAGTTTTCGCTTGCAATACTTAACAAAAGTTTTACAGAAGCACTTAACATAAGTACCAATATACTCATCATTATCGCAAATATCTGTTTTGTGAAAATCATATGTGTATTTCAAATATGTCAATTGGTTCTTAGAATGTTAATCAAATATTATTTAAGTAATTAAAAATTTTTTACAAATAAGTAATTTGAAATTTGAATTATGTTCAAATTACTTTGAATAACATGTAATTAAATTAATATTTAAATACCTACTGATAATAAAGATTATTGATTTAGCATTGCATTCTGTTTGGCTATACATTAATTAGATAATAAGCCCTAAGAATCACGCAAATTATTAGAAAGTTAATTTTTTAAATTTTTACAATAATTTTGTATCCGCACGATGTTATGTTCATTTTATTAATTCTATTTTGCATGCTGAATTCATAACCACAAAATCTGAAATATAATCTGAAAATTCCGCAATTTATGCGCAAAATAATTGCATAAGTACAAAGTGAGAAATTCAAAAATTTTTGCAATATTTTCTCAGCCCTTCAAACGATTATTTTATGTAGTGCGTAGAATCATCGTCCGCAAAATCAAGCAAATTTCCCATAAAATAATGATGTAATGAAAAGTGTGATTTTCGCAAGTGAACATGCTAGTGAAATTTTGCTGCTTATTATAAATTTATAACTGAATTTCTCAACAGATTGTCGAAAACAAAAAATATGACTTCTGATTTTCTATTTATGAATTCGTTCACCAAAATATTTAAGTAATATAAAAAAAATATTGTGACTAACGATTTTCGTTATTAACTTATTTTTTCACTGCAGTTAGTAATACATATGAGTATGATTGCATTAAATTTTCAGCTCTTAATATTCAATTAAAATTTTAGGAAGGAAAAACTCACAAAAAACGAGAAAATTCCAGGGCTTGAAACCAATTGATAATATTTCGGTGTCGGTTTCGATTTTGTATAACGGTTTTGAAAGTTTTCCGATTTCGATTTCAATTTTTCAATACCGGTATTAGGAAATTTCGGTTTCGGTTTCGATTTTGTACACCGGTTTTGAAAGTTTTCCGATTTCGATTTTTGAATAAATATAGGTGTTAGAAAATTTCGGGTTCTTATAGTTTATACCGGTTTCTGAATTTTTCCATTTTCGCATATTGGTTTTAATGATGTTTTAAAAAAACCGGAAATTTTTTCCGGTTTCGTTTTTGATTTTGTTTTCGGTTTCGGTTTTTTAACGGTTTATACCGGTATATAAAAACGGTTTTGAAACCGGTTTCAAGCCCTGGAAAATTTCTATATTTTCAATTTTGTATATTTAGCTCAAAATTGGTTAAATGTTTTTGAAATTTTTATTTATTATGCGTGTTACGATTTTTAGTAGTGCATAAAATTTAATTTTTAATTTTTAATTAATCTAATTTAAAAGTTTCTAGCCCTATTATTTATGGAGTTATGGCGAAAAAATAAAATAGATTTCACGAAAAACCCGGAATACGGCATTTTCCCCGTTTTTCGTCAATTTTTCGGTAGTTTTCGCCCTCGCTTGGAAAAACTATTGGGAAATTCGAAAAATTACTTTTTTAAAGTACCATCTTGGGATGATTTCCTATTTAAAAATTTGCGTGATGAAACTTTTGGTCCAGTGTTTCTACTGAAAAAGTGTTTACATATATTATAAAAAAAAAAAACTTACTCACAGATTTGTAAAACCAATATATTCTTCGTCTCACTCGGAATCTAAAAACACACCAAAAATTAGACTAACAACGGTAAAATATGAAAAAAATATAATATAATATATATTACATTTACACTGAAGCTTTGCTCAGAAAATAATACGTGTGGAAAGAGGCTACCCTATATCAATATTTTTTATTCGTATTTAAAAAATTATATGTTCTATATTTCTCATCACAAATCCGTAGTTTGTTAAAAAACTATTCTAAAGTTATTATAAAATGAAGTCGATGTTATGCTTCATTGAGCTTTTTGTATTTTAGTCATGTCAAAATAATATAAGCCATTTTTAAATTTTACTAAGCAAAAAATCAAAATGTAGCAACACCCATGTTTGAAAAAAATCTGAAAAAATTGGTTTTACGTAATTGAACATATATATTATGGTCAATGCTTAGAGATACATTATTTCAAATATATTAAAACAGTGATCAAGTACTTTCACATTCACATTGAACCTTGTGATTTCCATATGAAAATATTAAAATGTAGTGTAATTCCATTATTTTTGTAATCGAGTGATATTCTGATTAAATAATTCTTAAAATAAAAATAAAACAAAAGTTATTAAAATGTATATAATCTGTCCGATGATCATTTAAACCGATGTCCGTTTGTAAAAATACATCGATATTTTATCATTGCTCAAATAATGTTCAATTCACTATTTAGTAAAGTTAACTTTATATTATTCAGTTTTTATTCAATCGGATAAACTTTCACATATTTATTTTTGTTTCAAATAAGCAACATTTCAAGGCCAATGTACATATTATATTATGTAAAAATGAATAGTCTAAAATAATAACTGTATTGATGTTTAGTTATTTACAACTAAAAAAATATTAAACTAAAATTCGATATTAAAAAATTAACATATTCAAAAAAAAAGGCTCCAGAAAAAAAAACTTTTACTTAATTTTAAATCCAAAAATATTATACTGCCGAGAATAATGTTGAAAATACGGACAAATATTCAAATACTAATAAAAATGTTTGGAAAAATTTAATGTTAACATTAATTTGAACTAAACAAAAAATATATAAAATTTTACAGTAAAAAAGAGTCTTACAGAAAATTAATCACCCAGTGCATGTGTTTAAAATTAAAGTTAATTTATTAATATTACTTATTAGAATCAACACATAAGTGCATAAATAACATCGTTGATGCATATTGAACTTATATTTTATTCGATATTAATTGTTATCATTTTTTAGATTCAAATATTAATGGATCAGTGAACATAAAATTATCTGATATTCCTTCGATAATCAATATTCAAAATATATTTTATGAATTAAGAGGTGTTTGTGCATTCAGCGGTGGAGACTTTTCAAGTATCGGTCATTACAAAGCGTTCTGTAAAAGAAATCAGAATAATTGGGAAATTTTCGACGATTTAGAATTGAAATCAATACCGATAAAAGAAAACACTGAAGTACAGTGTGAGAGTATTTTTTATACAGTTTAAAATTAGTAAATTTAATGTGTACTTATATATATTAAGTTTGTATATTTTAAAATTACAAAGGTTTTTATAGTTTAAAAAGTTTTGTTTTATTTAAATTTATAATAAAATTATATTTTAATGTTTTACTACATAACAATTAGATGCGTTATTTCAGAATTTATAGAGAGAGGGAAAAGTATCCATCAGCCTGTTTAGTTATTTTCAATCACATAACATACTTTTATTTCTTTATTTGGAATTTACAATCTGTACACTTGGCACAATAAGTAAATGTGATATTTGACATTCATATGGGTTTAGTACAAAAAACAAAATTAATGACTAAAATCACATTTTTTTTTTATTTATTTAAAACAAGATAAAGATGTCAACCATTGATGACACTCAGACTTGATTTTGTTTTTTTTTACTTTTTTATGTTATTTTTACGAGTACATATAATGTATTTTTGTGAGGATCAATGTGGAGATTAGGTTGAAGGAGATAGGAGGTCACGCCACCATTTTCGTTTAAGTCGTCTAGGTGGGTTATCAGGTATGAAGGAGACTGCTAGATTAAGAATCAATGGATTGTTGTTGGGTGAGAGAAGGTTGTGGAAGCATTTATAGTAAATGTTGGCTTCGTCTTGTATAGATTTAAGTTTGAGATCAGACAATCAGAGTGAATAGTGAAGTTTCAGACATAGAAAGGGGCGTTTAGAAGTTTTCTTAGAGCTAGACATAATGCACATTTTTTTCCATAGACATTCATGTGCGATATGTATATACAGGGTGTCCCACCGGGATTTACACAGAGCGATATCTCCCGTGTTAATAGAGATAATCAACTTTTTTTTTTTAATAAGACTCACAGAGCTACACACATTTATTTCACATTAGTTTGGTAAATACAAATGTTTTATTAAAAAAATTAAAAAATTAACTTTTTATTAAATTCGTAAAATTCGAAGATAGCCATTTTGTAGGGCTTGTTTTCCTGAAACTTTTGACGGTTCAACTTTCAATTTTCATCAACTTTATGATTTTTAATAATTTTTTTAGTTTATAAGAAAATAGTACTATTTACCCACGATAAATTTTAAATCGCCTCATCAGCTCGTTTCGATACCAAATTATTATTTTATTGTTACCATAGACAATAAAAGATAATTATTTTATTACCCATGATTAGATGTTATCATTCGTAGATATTATCATATAATCATTAATTATTAATTGAAATATTTTATCATCATCGGCACAAATTTCGTAATTATTATTATGATTATACCGACGTAATTGTACAGTTAACCTTACAAATTTCCTTTTGCGAATTAGGTAATAACTAATAAATTAAGAAATACATGGTCGTCGGTCGAAATAAAATATAATTTTTGTGTGATTTTTACTTTTTAAGTTCATTAGTATTTATAATATCACTTAAAAGTTAAATAATAGACCACAATTTTTTTATGCATTACTTACTCCATATATTTTTCTTGTGTGAAATCGGAGAGCCAAGTGACATTTAAATAGTGTACAGTGCATTTTAAAGAAAATTGTTCTTCGAAATTGGTATATAATGTTAAATGTTTACCATTTTACCGTTTTACCATTTAACGCTAGACCAATAATCAAATTGGCATGTTTTTTTCATCATTTATTGAACAAATGCAAAACAAGAGAATTGTCAAATTGCCTAAAACCAGCTGTAGACTACTACATAACTATTAATCAAGTATCAAAAATGTATCAAAAATACAGCAACATAACAAGTCATTATGGAAGTTTCATTCAATTTCATGAATTAATGTAAATACAATAATTACTAATAACTAATTTAAAGTTACAAGTACAATAATTAGTGTACTATTAATAATATTTCAGAAATGTATGTCGTATGTGTTTGGTGTATGGTCAACAGATTTTAGATAGGCACCTACTCGTATGTATCAAAAATCAAAAATAAGAAGATATAGAATAATGTATACGTACAAGTATCTATTTTTATTCTTCATACTGAAATTTAAATTAAAATTGTTAAAAAATATTACCTACCAAAATATATCTAATATTCTATGTACTTTTTAAATGTTATTGGTATGTAAAACATGTTAAAATATAGTTTATTTTTCAACAGATGAAAGTTGGTAATTTAATATTGAGTAATTAGATAATTTCTGAATTAATATCTTGCAATGTATAACCAATTAGGTGCACATAAAATAAAAAGCCAAATTATATTAATAAATTAAAGTGAAAGTACTCTTAAAAAAAATAAGCAAAACCCAATTATATTAACCAAATCATATCGCCTGAATTTTGTATTAAAATATTCTGACACTGTTCTAGACCTTATTATGTCAATGTATTAATGTATTATTATGTTATTTATTAACTGGGCTCAGATTTTATAGCATTATATTATGTGCTATACTTAATATAACCTTAACATTTAGAAAACTAAGCAAAAATAAATAAGTAAATAATATTTTACTATTATAATGTAACTTATTAGTATATTTTTTTGTGTATAAATGTATATATTTTAAATAATTTAAATTCTTTATTGTATAAACTATAATGATGTAGTAGCTTACTCTGACATTTTCCCATGTTCTATAATAATAAGTAAATGCTATAAAATCCGAGTCCTCTTTATTAATTACCACTTTCATCATGTTAATTTTGAGTTAATTTAATTAAGTTTTTTTTTACAATTATTGACTGTGTTTACTTAGTCACTAAGATATATTTAGCTTTACACAAGTACTCTGCATTATGCAACCCGTCAGTAAATGCTTTTATATTTTTAGTTGGTTAAGTGAATGTGGTCAATTTTGTAAAAAAAATGTTGATTAATATTAACATTAATTTTATTTTTACCCTTTGACTATTGCAGAAAACATTGATATTAGTGGCAGATCAGGGAAGGAGACTTTTAAAAAATTAGTACTTATAAAAAAATAAAAAAAATAACTGAACATTTTAGTAATGTGTACATAAAAAGAGAAAGTGTGGGCCAAATAATGCCCATGGGACCCTTCCCTAGATCTACTACTGACTGACAGTTGTAGGTTTATCTGAAGCACATAATACTAATGACTCCGGCAATTTATTAGGGACTTATAATTGTTAAAAAAATAAAGAAGTTACATAATGACAATGAACAATTATATGTATGTATGCAGTTTATATAATGGATAATTCCACAAAAAATAATCCCAACCCCATCTTATTAATGCAGTAGTCAAAGGGTAACAACACCATGCAACACCATCTTAAATATGCGTGCCACAGATATGAACTTAATTTCTTTTGTACACATATTATTATAAATTTATTTTGTTTAGTCATTATTCATAAGCTATTGTATCTGCCTTTATTCACTTATCTGTACGACATTTTTAAATATGTTTAATATATCTAATAAAATTTTTAATGTTATAACTCTAATATTATTAAATAAATTAGATTTGTTTATTTTTTACAATGTACACATTTTGCAACCAACTGCTTTGTTTAAAAATATGAAATTTTGGTTAGTATTATATTACCTTATCAATGATTACTGTCATTATGTTTCATGGTTTTTCATTGCTCATAATTTTGTGATAACTAATACTCGCCTTTATTTAAATTTGAAATTAGATGGAACTAAGAAATAAAAGTGATACATGCCAATAAGTAAATTATATAGATAAACATATTTTTAATTCAAAATGTATTAACTATCAGAATCTGATGATATAATATTTTGTATATCTTCACAGTTTTTAAACACTGCCTCCATGGATATACTAGAGGTACGGTGAGTGGCCATGTATTTTACCCAGCATTGAGGTGGGGTTGAATGCCTATCCGTTCCAGTTTTTCGGTCATATACACAACATCTTATCTGTTTAATATTTTACATGAATAAAATATGTGTTAAATTTTATTATGATTAAAAGAGGATTTTTGGTTACTTCATTATTCTGTGACCAATATTTCTGTCTTCTTAAGGCCATTGTCACTTCTGTTTTTTCGACTAAAGAACTGAATGTTAAGTTTTTATGGATTGCTGCCAATTTTGAATGTTTTGGACACCACCATGATGAACACTATTAAAAAAAGTGATTTTATGTTCAATTGTTTGATTATTTATGATAGCTGATTGAAGTGTTTTACCCAACATAATGCTCTAAAATTGGAGTAAATATGTATGCAGTTATGTTCTTAAAAAGAGGCATATTTACCTTGAAATGTGTCCAAACATTTTTGATTTTAATTTATAATATAAATTAAATTTTTAACAAACTATTAAAAAAAATTATATCTTAGAGTTAAAATATACTTAAAGTTGTAATCATAAACACTGATTTTTTATACAGCTTTGATATTAAAATATTATTAATTTTTATTCAATAATATTCATTTTTTAGTTGGTATATCTAAAAATACCTACCTATTTAATTAAATCTGGTATATTATACTAAAAAATAATCATAAGTTAACATTTTTTTAAAAGCTCAAACAATATTTTTCCACATCATATTAATTATTGTATGTACTCTTATATATCATTAAATGAACTTTTGAAAATTTAAATAATTTCTCATGATACATTTTTTTTTCTTTTGTTATTTAATTAAATTTAATGAAAAGCTATTAAAATTTATTTGGCAATAAATACAATTAAATTATGTGATCAGATTGCAACAACTTTCAAGTCCCAGTTTTAATCATAAGTTCAACTATTTTTTCTATATTAATTCTTACTTCTTTGTCAACTAATGTTGACCCTTGTTTCTGCATTTGACTTATTAATCGTTCTGCTGCATTTTTAGACAACGATAATTCTTGCTGTAATTTTAAGTATTGCTAGTATTAGGTATTAATGTTTTCACATTCTAGAGAGGGTTAATTGTGATGAAGACAGAAAAGGATGGAAAGGTGTGATAGATGTGACAAATGTTGTATATTAAAACAACTTAAAATCAAATTATAATTATTTATAAAATAAAAGTAATATTTTTATACCGTTTTCAAAGTTAGTGAAACTACTTCTTGTCCTAAATTATCATTTAATTTTCGGACAAGTTCTACATCTTTTTTTTCTTCTTCTAATTGCATAGTATGCTTATTTAACGCATCAATTTTAATTGTATAATCCCTTTTTTGTGTTTCCTAATTATTAATGAAATGTTAGTATATAATATCAAAATAGATGTAATAATTAATTATTATTTTATATTCATTATTGTATAATAATTATAGTTACAAGCAATTGTTCCAATTCATGGATTCTTTTAGTTAGTTGGAGATTTTCCGTCTCTAACTCACCAACACGAAGAACTTCCAACGACAATTTCCTATTACTAGTTTCCTCTTTCTAAATATTTTTTTAGTTAATGAATGTATATTGTTAAAATAAAAATAAATGTATTTCTTAATTAAAAATAATTTGTGATTAAATGCATTTACCTGCTTCAGTTCATCAACTTCACATAGCAAATCTTTGCATAAGCTCTTATATTTCTTATATTTCTTTAATAGAATATCTGGACAACCAACGGTGTTCACAGAATCATTTTCTGAACCCATTTCAGATCTTGACAAACGATAGCTTTCCATGATTTAAAATTTGTTCAAATAATTTTAAGAAATAGAGACTCAGAGTCATGAACACGCTACTTAGGTAGTTAGATAATAACTGTGACTAAATACCAAAAATGAACTTTGAATAAAAGATTATTTATTACAATTATTCACTTGTGAGGTTTTTTTTTTCTTAACATAGATTTTGAACCATGAAAATATTTTAAATGTTGTGGAAATTTTAATTTTAATTAACTTATATAATAATTATAATTATGTTAAGTTCATCATTAGTAAATTTAAATATTTATCTTCCTTTCCATTGTATGTATTTGTATAAATAAACCTTTATCATGATATACTTGTATTTCTTAATACATTTTACCAATAAGTCCAATACATACATGCAATTGCATAATAAGTATATTGTATATATTTTTTAAACTCCAAAGTGAAAAATACAATCTTTGTTTTACTTAATTGTTAATTTAATAATATTTTATTTTTCTTAAATTATAAGTTGATACAATAATTAATTGCAATTAATTTATTTTTAAAATGCCTTCTATTTACAATAGTGATGAATATATTGACATGTTATTAATTTATGGTGAGGTCAAGAAAAATTGTAGGGAAGCTGCTACTTTGTACAGACAAAGGGATCCCGAAAGAAAAGCACCAGCTTTTAAAACATTTCTTAATTTAGAACGCCATTGTCGTAGATCAGGTATCATCAATATCTAATACAATACAAATAATACAATATTAGTACCTAACTTTTTATGAAATTAATTTAGGATGTTTACCTGGGTGCCGTAATACGAAGGTAAGTTGTCAGGCTCGGCACATTACTGAGCAACGAGAAATCGAAATAATGGCAACCAAAAAATATTGATCCGCATGCAAGTACGAGGGGTTTGGGAAGGGAAACTGGTTGTTCAAAATCATCCGTTCATAGAATATTCAAAAAATATAAGCTACATCCGTATAGAGCGACATTAGTTCAAGGGTTAATACCAACTGATTTTGAGAGAAGAATGAAATTTATTTTGAAAATGTCAGAAATGTATGGATCAGACAATAACATTATTTCAAAAATATTATGGTCTGACGAAAGCAAATTCTGCAAAAATTGGATTATGAATCGTCATAATATGCACTATTGGAATGACCAAAACCCTAATTGGTTGCGTGAGACGAAACACCAAATAAGGTGGAGCACAAACGTATGGTGTGGTATTCTGAATGGGAAAATAATTGGTCCATATTTTTATGATGGCAATTTAACAGGTAAATTTAATTATGTTTGTCAGTTTGTGTAAAAATAAATATGTATAAAATATTACTAATTATATGGAATAGTGAAATGAATGTTAATTTAACTTTAAAAATGTAATCCATAACAAAATTAATTATAAGTTAACAACAATCTACATATTATGATGAATATTTTTTTTTTTGTAAATTAATGCCATTCGGCTTTTTAAGCGATGATATTTAAGAAGTACAATAATTTACAAATAGAACAGTGAGACATTTAAATATTATTTAAATGATAATAAAGTATTCTCGTTCAACAGGTGAGCGATATTTGAATTTTTTGTCGAATGAATTGCCCATTCTATTGGAAGAAGTCCCATTAAATGTACGGAAAGAAATGTGGCTGCAACAAGACGGTGCTCCACCTCATAACACCCTTCGAGTCAGGGAGTTTTTAAACCAGACATTTCCAGAACGATGGATTGGTACAAATGGTCCAATGTTATGGCCTCCTCGTTCACCAGACATGACTCCTTTAGATTTTTTTTTGTGGGGATATGTTAAAGATGTGGTGTACAATGCTACTTCACCAGCTTCTTTAGCTGAACTTAAGCAATGGATCAGAAATGCTTGTGAAAACATTTCCGCAGAAATGATTCGCAGTGTTTATGACTCTATCATAAAAAGGTATGAATGCTGCATACACAACGGAGGAAGCCACATAGAACATAAAATGTAATGCAAAACATTTATTAGGCATTTTTTAATAAAAATTGTATTAAACATTCAATGTCAAAATGTTACTTACAAATTCCTTTATTCCAGACATTCCAGTTTAAATTCTAATGGTCATACTTAATTCCTATGTAACTAACTAAAAAAAAACTAAGTACTAACATAGATCTATTTTGTCATGGTACTATTTTATACTAATCGCGATTTAAGATAACTTAAGATAATAATTAATGTTATCAATAATTGAACTATAATAACCACAGACTTCTATATACACTGTATATAGAAGTCTGTGATAATAACTATTATATTTACAATTGATTATTGATGATTTGTGTTATCAGAATGTAATTCATAATTATCTTTATTATCTATGGTAACAATAAAAGAATAATTTGGTATCGGAACGAGCTGATGATTCGATTTAAAATTTTAACGTGGGTAAATAGTACTATTTTCTTATAAACTAAAAAAATTATTAAAAATCATAAAGTTGATGAAAATTGAAAGTTGAACCGTCAAAAGTTTCAGAAAAACAAGCCCTACAAAATGGCTATCTTCGAATTTTACAAAAGTTATGAAATAAAAAGTTAATTTTTAATTTTTTTAATAAAACATTTGTATTTACCAAACTAATGTGAAATAAATGTTTTTAGCTCTGTGAGTCTTATAAAAAAAAAAAAAGTTGATTATCTCTATTAACACGGGAGATATCGCTCTGTGTAAATCCCGGTGGGACACCCTGTATATATATATATATATATATATATATATATATATATATATATATATATATATATATTATATATATACATAACATAACAAAACAGTGACCAGCTATAGGTATCATCATCGATATTATTAATTTAAGTCATAAATATCTATAAAAACATAAATTATTAAAACATCAAGCATAATATTACTTTTTAGTTTTTATAATAGTACCTTCATGTTTTGTTAAAATGAAGCAATTTTAAGCATGATTTAATGTGTATTAGTCTTATAAAATTGAAGAAAAGTAAATAATAATACGGTATTCGGTATATTAAGTTTATAATTAGGTACATTAAATAAATAACATAATATAAAGCATTAATTTTTGCTAATATAATATAAATTGTAATTTGCAATAGTTAAAAATAAAAATGAAAAAATAAAATAACGCACGTATTGTTATAAAACATTATACAAATATTCTATATTAATCACAAAGTCACACTGCAGTATTGCACTCCAAAAATCAGATTAAATTAGCTGATTAGCAGCTACTGTCATGGATAATAATTTAACTAGGTAGGTACTAGGTAACCAAAAGATTAAATTTATCTTGACAAAAATATCATATCAGCTATTGATAATACTTTATACTAGGTTGCCAACTCATGTAAGTTTCAAAACCGGACACCATCATCTTACTTCAAATACAATACTCGATAATTACAGTAATATAAATAACGATATGTACATTAATAAATACACAAATATATACATTTTACAGACAAAATATGACAAGTATGAAAATAGCAAATTAACTCGTCACTTTTTTATGAAAATGGTATCGATCAAAATTGTACCAGTCTTTTAATAATTTTTAATTTTATAATTAAGACTTTTTTTATGACAATTATTATATTGCATTACTTTTAATTGCATAACAACGACAAAAATCATTATTTTTATTCTACCGATAGTAATAATTTACTATTGATATGGAGTCTGTATAAAATAGGAAGGGAAATAATGTTTTTACGTTGGAACGCAACTCCTGAAGTAGTTTAATATCTTCGGGACACAATACGCGTATTCGTCAAATATCGTTGTAACAAATTACAATATCCGCATGATGATTTCAAACGAAAGACATTTGAGACCTATCCGGAGTCAATATTTATTGTATTGGTGATTGTATCACTGAAATAAGTATTCAATACACTAATTTAAACATTGTAATATTTTTTTTTACAATTAATTTGAAATCGCTGGAAATTGAGAGAGATAAATGAAATATTTGACGGAATATCTTGATGAGTGGTGTCAACTGAATGATACAAATTTTATGAAGAGTTTTCAAGTTTAAAAAATAAAAATTATGGAGTGTATTAAATAGGTGATTACAATTTATCGTATTATATATATATATATATATATATATTAAAAACCTGTATAACACGAAGAATTGACTTTAAATTAACGATTTGATAAAATGATAACTACTGAAATGAGTTTTCATCGTTTTCGCAATAGGAAAAAACCTTGAGTCGTAATTCGAGATTTTAACGTCTGAAAAAAAAAACTATAATCAAGGCCTTTTCATTACTGTTAATTTAACATAGTGTTGACGCTCTAGTTGTTTGAATTATTTTCGTAAACACTAATTGGAATTCCTAAGTTTAGAATTTCCCTCATTGTGAATACATGTATAATGTATATATATATTATGAGAATAAAAAGTACGCCTTTCTTTAAGTTAACACAATTGTTATACGCTATGCATTTTATCGAATGGTTAACGTATTTTTAATTTCTACTTTTTGTTTTTTTTTTTTATTCGTGATCACCAAGGAAATCATTTAAAACGTACAAATCGTAGAAAAAAAAATTTAAAACCCGTACGTGCTCAATGGGCCGCGAGAGCACAAACGGCGGTTGCTTTTTCGAAAAGCTTTTGAAACATTATTATAATACTGTAACAACATAATATCGTCACATAGTAATGACGAATCTTCCTATTTACCACATCACGTTGTTGAGTTTTTATTGTTATTCACAGCCTTTTTCGTACGTACGTGCGTGCGTTATAATATAATATTATGGCGGCTCGATTTACCGTGTGCGGTTACTGCGCGTATAATTCATTCACAGGTTTACAAAATAAACCGAAAAACCAACTGTCTACATTCATAAAACTATTTCAATAAAAATATAAGCACTCGTGTGTGTGTGTGTGTGTGTGTGTGTGTGTGTGTGTGTGTGTGTGTGTGTGTGTGTGTGTGTGTGTGTGTGTGTGTGTGTGCATGTGTGTGTTTTGTAACGGTGTTATTTTACGAGCTATTAATACACGTCGTGCCGTGTTGAGTGTTATATTGTACGATAGTGTTATAACGTTACGCGCTTTGTGTGTCCAGATAGTGTATAACATCGTTCGGCTGAGGCGTTTACGGTTCGCTCAGTTTGTTGGTAGTAACCATTTGGGCGCGCGCACACACACACACACACACACACACACACACACACACACACACACACACACACACACACACACACACACACACACACATACATACACAAACACACACACACACACACACACACACACACACACACACACACACACACACACACACACACACACACACACACACACATACATACACAAACACACACACACACACACACACGCGCACACACACACACACACACACACACACACACACACACACACACACACACACACACACACACACACACACACACACACACACACACACACACACCACGTCATCGTGGGCGTCGGCGGCGGTTTGATCGGTTAACTAGGAAACACCGAGTTATCGAACATCCGAAACACCGGAGTAGCGAAATTGCCTACGCGCGACGCCGTGTTGCCAAGTATCACACGGGAATACACCTTGAAATCCGTGATAATATTGCTAATATTATTACTATTATTCCTACGTTGTCTATCTATTGAGTAATCACGCGTGTTCGTGCGGTATGAAATTATTGTCACTACCTGTCCTATCGTCATTGTTGCATCTACGAGTGCGTCGTTGAAAACAGTTCGTTGATGGCCGGTGAATCGTGCTTGGGAAGCGTATTGCGTTCGTCACGAGACTAGAATGATATTAGTATTATTTACTATGGAAAACTAGTGGATTTCTGGATTTATAAGTTACAAAGCACCGGGCTTCAACTTAGTTATACGACGTTATTTATAATAACTATTCGTACTGGAGTAAGGTGACCATATTAAAAAATAAAAAATAAAAAACAGGACTAAAAAAATGTTCAGTTTTTTAAAATAATTGTTATAACAATTTTTAATCATAGTAAACAAATATAATTTAATATACCTTAAATAGTATCTAATTAGTATTTAATATTATTTCTAATATTACTTCTATTCTTGTAAAGAATTGACGAATCTAACACATCATTTTTAATTTATACATAAAAAATAAATAAATAAAATAAGGAGTTACTTAAGAAATTAAAACTTTTTATAGTATTCACAAATACTTTATTCCTATACTCAGTTTTCTTAAAACTTTTTCATTCATGTTAATTAAAATTGTTCGGATCACATGATAACAAATTTTCATTTGTCATATTTTTCCGAAAAACTTATCAAATCTAATAATTTAGAGTATTTGTGTATATTGTGCGTATGAAATATAAACATATTTGTAGGTTTATAAGATTGACTGAAAAACAGGACAAATATCGTCCTGAGATACATCAATAAGGACAACAGGAGACAAATCTAAAATAAAAGACAATCCTGTAAAAATAGGACGTCAGGTCATCCTATATTAGAGTATATGAACAGAGTTGGTCAGATATATTTGACAAATGCAATTAATTTTTTTTATTATAAATCAGTTTTATTTATTTTAATTTTTTTTTTCAAATAACCACTAGATCCATGCGTCTCGATAAAATCGAATTTAAAGATAATTTTAATTTTTTTGAAAAAGTTAACGATAGTATAATCTTTAAAATAATTGTATCATAAATTATTGCATTCTAATTTTTTTAATTGAATGGGCGATCAAAATTTAATTCACTATGAGATTTATTATATGCCATCACTCGTTGCTATTATCATATAATAATTATTTGAATTGATTTTTACCATCATAAACTGCGGGAAGTTTAATCAAAATTACTAATCGAATAGAACGTACAAAATTTCAATTCAGGAAATCACATTTTCAAAAAGTGTGAAAAATCATAGTAAATCTTGCATGTGCATTTTATAAGAAGTTGTCCAGTTAACACACACGTGTTGTATACGATAACATAATCGTCAAGATAAACATTAATCATTGATTACAGAGGTACACTTCGTACACTAGGAACAAGTTTTATAAAAATTATAAATACTTTACCTGCTTGAGGTTAGGTAATATGAGGCGCGTAGAGCTAAAACGGCTTAACCCACAAAAAATTGAATTCTGTTTTATGTAATAAAACGTTTCAGATTGATATTAGAAATCCGCTATTGATATTTGAAATCCACAAGGGCCTATCCCACAAAAAAATGATTCGCTAGATGGCAGCACAAACGTCATTTTGGCATTGCAATTGTAATATTACTTTCCCGGCTAAAATGGCCTAACCCATTACGATTGGGTACAATCGAATTTTGTCCATAATATTATAAAACTGTTATGAATTTTATCTCCAAAAAAAAGAAATCAATTTTTTGTATATTCCTATATATTATAATACTCTGATACAAAATGTTACAATCAATTTCTGTTATTTTATTAATATTATAAACGAGTTTTGTGAATATTTCAAAAATTGTATTCATTTAAAAAGTTTGTTGTTTTTTTTTTTTTTTGTATCAATTAGTTTGTTATTTTAGATTCTGAACGAAGTGAAGAATGTATTGATTTTACTATGATGTGTGTTTTTTTTTTTTTTTTGTTTTTTTTTTTTTTTTTTTTTTTTTTTTTTGTTTTTGTGTCTGTGTACACCATAACTACTCGAAATAATGCTTCAATTTTGAACTTCAGGGTATGTTTTCGGTGGCAAAACGAATATCGGAGGTACCTTAGAGAGGTCACAAGTGAAAATTCCCAAAAGTTTTCAAATGCCACGGGAAAAACAAACAAAAAATGAGGAAAAAACGGTACTTTTTGTGCAAAACCCGTTTTCGACGAAATCGATTTTTTTATTTAGCCGTTACTCAAAAACCAAAAATTGTAGATACTTGAAATTTTCACCAAATGTTTATATTGAAATCATCTATACGTGGTAAAAATTTTGAACACTTTTGACTTTTTTTGAGCTTTTTATAGACAATTTAAATTTTTGACTTTTCTTAGTTTTTTTTTCTGAAAAGTGGATAAAAAAAATTTGGCTGGACAAAAAATCTTGAAAATTTAATATAAAGTTCCTCATAAGAAGTACTGATCGGTATAAAAAAAAAATTCAAAGCGAAATGCACACCTTTTTTTTATAAGCATAAAAAGTTTAAATTTTTATGAAATATTGAAAAATTGCGAAAATTTGAACTTATTTTTTTCTGAAATGTGGATAAAAAAAATTTGGTTGGCCATAAAACTTAGTACAAGGTTCCTCATTAGAAGTACTTATTGCTATTAAAAAAAATCAAAAATCGTGACTCACAATTTTTTTTTATAAGCATCTAAAGTTCAAACGTTTACGAAATAATTACATGATTGCGTAAAATAATAATTTAGCCTTAAACGATTTTTGATATTTGTTCTTATTCAAAAAGTATAAGTCGAAAAAACTTGAAACTTTTACCAAATGTTTATATTGGAATCATCTATACGTAGTACAATTTGTGTGTGTGTGTGTGTGTGTGTGTGTGTGTGTGTGTGTGTGTGTGTGTGTGTGTGTGTGTGTGTGTGTGTGTGTGTGTGTGTGTGTGTGTGTGTGTGTGTGTGTGTGTGTGTGTGTGTGTGTGTGTGTGTGTGTGTGTATTATAAATTTAGACAAATAAATATTTTCAATATTATTTTCGCATATTTTTTATAAAATCAGAAACATTATGCCGGTGTTTTCGTTATGAGACACTTAAAATGTCTATTGAAGTAACAATGATTTAACTTATCGTTCGAAAAGTCATTCAGTAAACTTCGATTATATAAATTGTTAACACGTTTCGTATAGTCTTTGCTTAGTCATAATTAAATAAGAATATTTAAACTTAAGGTATTGTTTCCATGCATAGAAATATGTTTATGAACACATTATTTAGTCACTGGTTATTGCTTTGATCATTCAAATTAGTTTACTAGATTTTCGTTAAGACGGTTTTATACTGTTGTTAGGTTATAATACTATGATAACTATAAATATTTAAACTATAAAAATTATAAAAATTAAAACGTAATATTGCAATACATTTATATTGACGTATAAATGCTGTATGTAAACGAAAAAAAAAAAAATAATCATGAAATATAACTTACCAATTTAATTATCATTTATTTTAAATGAATTTATTATTTTACCAAAAAAAATATCCCAATGAAATAAAGTTAATACGATATTGTTTTCACACATGGTGTTATTAATTAATAATGATGTGTAAAAATATTTAATATTTCATGACTTCAATACTTTTTGATATTAAAAAAATGACATCCTACAATACGGTGTTTATGTACGTATGTGTGTGTGTGTGTGTGTGTGTGTGTGTGTGTGTGTGTGTGTGTGTGTGTGTGTGTGTGTGTGTGTGTGTGTGTGTGAAAGAGAGAGAGAGAGAGAGAGAGAGAGAGAGAGAGAGATAATAGAGAAAACAAAACAAGTAAAGTTAATGTATATCATTTTGAATATTATTATTTTATACCCTTTTTAACTTTTCT
Source organism: Therioaphis trifolii (assembly GCA_027580255.1). NCBI lineage: Eukaryota > Metazoa > Arthropoda > Insecta > Hemiptera > Aphididae > Therioaphis > Therioaphis trifolii. Next base: position 10,548,408 of record CM050404.1, on the reverse strand, counting down.
GAAAGTGCATTATGAATATTCGTGTATAAATTAATACAATATACATCACACTACGTTATTATTACATATATGATATAATACGTAATTTCTATTTTTTTGTTTTTAAAAGTAATTAACATGTGATACAAATTATGTTCGTGAAATTAGTATAAGTTATTATCACATGTAAATTTTAAATGTCAATACGTTTTATCAATTTTTCAATCCCCAAAATTATTCTTTTCTCTTAATTACTTTTAATTTCAATCAATTTATGTAATTTTCAACGCATTTATTATAACAGTTATCAATTTTTTTTTATAATTATGTGACTCTGTTCTAAACGACATGACGTACTGGTTTTTATCAATTGTCAACGACATTAGTATGGCATTTTAAGTAAATAAATTATAGCCTTCAATTTATTATTTTTTTTTGAATGTGCATTTGATATTAATTAAAAGCGACTTACATACGATGTACTATCAAACTTTTGTAACTATATCTCATAGATATAATCTATATTGATTTACGACATCTCAATCTAGTAATTTAATTGCATCCGTGCTGTGTACATCTAAAGGAAATAATTTTCTCCATATCAAATCAAGTGCAATATTTCAAAGAATCATTAATCATTAATCATTGGTTCGACCGAATATTATAATTTACCTTGAAAGTCGTGAGAGCTAAAAAAAGGTACAAAAATATTCATAAATACCAAAAATAAAAATATCGTTTTATCTGCGATTCAGGCAACAATAAAAACTTGACATTATTTATTTCTCGCTATCCCGTCCGGCGAACGATATTTCCAGTAAACGATAATATGTAATAATGTATCGAAGTCTGTAGAAGCCAATTCGACGACCGTGTTACATTGTGGCGCATAAACAATAATCGATTTAATTACAAAGTAAACTCGTACCACGGCAATCTATTCGCCCCTATCAACGATGGGGATTTCGTAAGAATACGTTTCGCGCAGAGCAAACGCCTCATCAAATTACGGTATTCGAGATTAATGTTCTCGGGTTGGTGTTCGGGTTTACGTCTTGTGATTTTATGGCGATTTCGAGAGTAGAACACGAGAGACCGAAAAGGGGCTACCACCTTTCGTCTTTACGACAAATAGAACCGGACACAACGGTCCGCGGGATTAATAATGCACGATAAATAGCGTTTCAAATTATCGCAAATTCGACAATAAAACAATCGGGAACGATTTTGATTCGCACCGGTTCACGTACAAACGGTCGGTGAAATATTTATGACGAGTAATGTCGTGTTATCATATGAAATTCCTCAGTACTTTTGAAAATACTTTTGAAAGAAACCACGGCGGTCGTAAGACACGTGATTATGTAGTGGGTCTAGTCGTTTAAGCGTGACTGTAGGTAATAATTATTCAATAATTAAAGTATATTAATTTAAAATAAAATATCACGGCGAATATTTTGACCCCAACACTGAGCGTACTTAGCGTTTGAACTGTAAAAAAAAACGTATGTTTATGAATACACAGCGTGAAAGACCAATAACGAATAAGAACAAACGCGTTGCAAAATCGAATGCCCCTCGTTTATACTAGAAACACAAAATTCAAAATGATAATTCTCCCCGAGTGAACGATTGATTGTTTTTATCTGTTTGAAATAAAACATCCATCGCAGATGCGTCCATGATGCAAAAAACGAATGTCGTTTTTGAAAAGAATACCGAAAAATAAATCTGCTGAAAAGAAAGATTGTCATAGAAAATTAAGATTTTATTTTCATACCAAATTTGCTAATGGCACTCTAAATGAGTTTAATGACGCGAACGCGTAACGCATTCTAATAATTTAGAGACGTATTTAAAAATGTTTTTCAGATTTATGATTCGAATAAATTATGCACACATTAATAGTTTACGTGGAGTTTTTAATAGTTGTTGTTGATTTCCACAGAAAAATACTGCGTTTCGTGGATAATTTAGCTGACAACTGCGTAACAAATTGTTCTCCTAAAACACGAGTACCAAGAAAAAAAGAATGTTAAATATGTAAAATAAAATAGAATAATGCTCAAATGCTAAAACGTGAAGTTTGTTGAAAAAGTTACAATTGTACGAGAAAAAAAAGACAATAATAAAAGGAAAGAAACTCATTATTTGCGAAAGAAACGTTATAATATAATCCTACAAAAAGCTTCGCCAAATTAAGGTTATTTTTCGTTGTTCCTTCGGTGATTAATCAGCTATTAGTGGGTATGTCTCTACTTGAGAATATGTTCTTGGATCGATGCAGGTAAACATTGAGCAGAGGTATCGAAATTAAAATGACTATAGTAAATGCATATGGTAACCATGACATGTACAAATTGATAAAACACCACAAATTTAGAGGGAAAAAAATTCTACAAGGTTACACCGTTTACTATTTTTACGGTTACATAACGTTATTGTGTGTGTTTTTTTTAAATTTATACCATTGCGGTTGTTGTAATAATATGCGGATAGTCTAATCGAAACGTCTAGTTTTTAGTTTTAGTTTTTTTTTTTTGTTTTGTTTAGGTTTTTTTGTTTACGTCTAAACAGATCTCGCCGTCCCGAAGTAACAAGAGGATTAATGGGACGAAAACATTGTACGGCCGTCAATCGTTCGAAACGATTAAAAAAAAAAAAAAAAAAAAAAAAAAAAAAAAAAGAAAAAAAGATGACTAATTGCTGCCCGTCCGCGCGCATAGAGTCCGTACGCAGTGGGGATCACGACCTTGTTTTCGGACGTAAGATCACAACAGTTCTCTCGTCGGATCGATTAGGCAGAACAAATGATTTACGATGCGCCGGGCCGTTAATCGCCGTGCACTTATCGATAGTGTAATATGACTAATACGAGCGCGGAATGAGACGCGCGTTTGCGTTCGTACTCGACAGCGGTGCCGTGTGCGATAACGGACGAAACGTCGGGGGAAAAAAAGAAAAGAAAAAAGAAAAACAGAAAAAAAAACCCGTGATATCAAATTGTCATTCGTTGTACTAGGTTTTTTTACAAGGACGAATAACGCTAGTCCGAGTTGACGATAATAATGTCGACGTTCCGTTTGGATTTTTCTGCGATTTGGAATCTCGATTCGTGTGTGACGAATACGTTTTTTCTACACGCGTGTATTTTTCGTTTCGTCTTGCTGCGCCGCGCACGTTGGCCGGTCATAAACTCATAGCGTACAATGCGTACATTGTGGCACGTGCGCGTACGTATATTCCGACGGATTCCCCCCCCCTACCACTCTCCATCAACCCGGTTAAAATCGATTCCGAGGTGAACGTTAATTTCGTTATTTCCTACGAACCGATTTTAATGGCCTACGTGTGTACAACGCGTGTACACGGTCGCGGACGGAAACCGCCCATAAAAAAAATCTCGCGCCCAGGGTTTTCGTAAGTGCTCCGCTTGCGGCGTCAATCTACCGTAGTTGGTGTTCAATTCATTCAATAGTGATCCTTGATTTATATACACGCGGACATCATGCTAATATTTAAAAATGAATAATGTATTACGAACAATTTAAAAGAAAAGTCTTTGAGACTCATTATCAATAATGCCTAGGTATTTTGCAAAACACCGGATTATCTATATTGCCGGTAACATAAAAAATGTTTCAGAATGTTAATAATCCAAAATTATGCTTGAAAATATAATTGAAAATATAAGATAGCATACATTTTATAATAATGTATTTATGCACCAAAATATTGTATTTTCTGTAAATAAACTCTATAAGTATTGTAAAAAAAAAAATATTTAAAGCTTCATCACGAATTCATGATACAAGTTTATGTTTGGACAAATCATCACAATCGTGAGGACAAAAAATGGGTACGATTACGAAATAGTGAATGATTAACTTAAATACATACACAGGAATTCGAATACTTATAATAATTAATCTTTTTTTTTCTTAACATAAATTAAAACTATGTGATTTGTAGCCATTTTAGTTTTTAATTGTTATATTATACACATCTACAAAACATAATACGAAGAATACATTTTATCTTTTCAATTATTTAATTTATGCATTTTCTTACTTCGCATGTCCGAACACCCGCCACGCCGCCGTTTCACCCCGGATCCACGACCGTGTACGGGCTTCGTTCGATCGAAAAAAAAATGAAAAGCAAAAGAAAAATACAGAACGGTCCGATTTCATGATAATCGCCTTATTATCGTATTCGTCCACGATGATATGTTTTAATACCGACGCGCGTTTGGGTCAGGGGATTATCTGGGTCCACGTGATTGTGTGATCGAACGCCTCGTGGATGAGATGAAAGATGGTCCGACCACGGCGATGTCCGTCTAGTGCGATCGATCCGCGCGAACGCGTGTTCGACACACGGCTCCGGTTGCTAATCGCGATAATAATAATAAAAATAATTTAAATAATTATTGTTATTATAATAAGTATGTTTATACTGTTACAATATTGTTTTATTGTTTGTGTTCAAATCGTTAGGTCGTCCGCAAAAATGTCGGGAACACGCGGATCGTGCGCGAAATGGTACCGAACTCGCGTTACACTCGGGAACGAAAATACATTAGTAATATAAACTTAATTCATCGTTTCTAGGACGCGGTTTGGTTCGATCGGTTACTGTTATTACTAGTAGTATTATTATTATTATTATTTTTCCTCACGCGCGGCCCGTGCGAGTTTTCTCGTCGTCCCGCTTGCCGCAGACGCCCCAAAACACGACCGGTAAATGTCGCCAAATTTGTTCACTGACGGCAGGCGTAGGGGTAGAGCTCGGGATGGAACTATTTACGAATGAGTAAAAGTTTTCCCAAAAACTTGTGCGTTAAGTAAAACAAAACGCATTAATATAAATATTACGTGTTGTGCAACAAAAGAAAAGCACTGTGCCGCAAGACGCGGGAACCGTGTCGTTTCGCCCTTTTGAATAATTACTACCCGGACGACTTTTGACGACGACCGCGCTTCCAGACCACGAATTTCGTCATGACGATTTTCGCGATAGCAAATTTGACGTGTAACGCGGTCGCTCGCCGAACGGTTTCGAAGAATCTCACGCTCCGGGCCGGAGTCAGCCCAAACAGACGAAATCGCGAACAGGGTACGCGTATTACACTCGGAGTTTTCGAAAATTTTCAACCACCCCGTGCACGATTTAGAACACGTGGACTCGAGTACTAATCTCGTGACATTATAAAACCGAATACGAATACGGACCTAGGTGCTCATATCAATACACTTTTCGTTTTGTCCGTAGGAAATTCGTAAAAATCTTAAACAATCATTTTATTAGTAAAACCAGGCGTTAATCCAAATAATTCGCAAGTTTAGTTTTTTTTCCCAACGCACTATTGGCGCTAATTTACTCTATTTCAAGCCTGCTATAACAGTAATTACCCTTATTGCCGTACGTCTCGGGGTGTAATATATTATTATTTGGTCATTCATAGAAGGTACCCGTTAAAAGTTTTGTCGGTCCGCTATTGTTGTTAATCGATCGATTTCGATTCGCATTAATCATCGGAACACGAGCCGTAGTCTCGTCATTAACGACCGTTTATCATTTGACTGTCGTAGTTTTACAAAACATGTTTCACCATAATGACCTGTTCATATTTCTCACTGTGTCTTGTCCAAACATATTTTGAAGTTCGAAATCGTTGTGATAGCGTATGGTATTGGTGTTAGTCTAAATGCGACGATATAGAAAAATCATTCGATTCGATCGCTTTTTAAAACAAAATTTCGACTCACGTGTCACTCGGAAATACAATTAATTAGACGCATTGCTATTGTTAACGACAAATAATTTTATGTTTAGCGATGAAAAAGAATTATGATCTTAATTCGCTTCAGAGCAGTGGATTAAATTGTAATAACGTTATCTTGTTCGTTCTGAAAAACATAAAATTGATCATATTTTATGATTTATGCATAACAATTTATTATGTGAATTTCAGTGGAATTTTTTTTTTTTTAACAAAATTTACATAACGTATAAATATTGATGTAATGTTTTGACCGACATGAATTTTTATTTATTTGGCATTGCGGATTAATAATTTATGACGTAAAATAAGATCTAAGTGTCATTGCACAGTGTGTATTTTATTATATATAGCGTGACCAGTGCATTTACGTCGAATTTCAAAACTATTTATATCAAATTTTTAAAATTTTTTTTTGGTCTTTTTGTTTTTTTTTACCATTGTGTTTGTGGTAATGTTTTTAAGACCTTTGTATCACGAACAATTATTATCGTCAACTAATAAATCAATTACATTGAATCGATAGCGTTTGATTGATAATAGTTGAACTATTCAATTTAGCTGATCCAATAGCTGAATATTTATATTACAATAGGTACGCGGACAAGTGCATTTCACGTGTTTGATTAATACATTAGTTTCTGGACAAAAAAAAAAAAAAAGGAATAAAAAAAGAACGATTACTTTATACACGTAGGAAAAAAAACACTTCAATGCGCGGGCGTCGGACGTCTACATATTACGTACCAGCAGCTGTTGAGCAAATTGCAAATGCCGATTGGCGTGATAATCATTATATTTCAAAGAACATTTTTATCATTCATTTTGACACCGACTACAAAACCGATCTGTCTAATTATTATTATTATTATTATTATCATCACGAGAGTGGTTCGTTCAGTTTATTTCCATTCATTCGCCTTTACATTTTTCTTTTGCTCGACTTGACGTGAATGAGGAATTCGAACGATTGTTTCAACGTCCATTTTTGTAATGGGAAAAAAATCTTTAGCGTGTTGTTATAGTATAGTCGTTAATGATAACAATATAATACCCAAATATAGATGTACCTACCTCGTGTAGAGTTTGTGCGCTAGAGTATACTCTAATCAGATAAGTCCTCGAAAATGACAAATATTTTCACCCCCTTTGTTTTCGATAAATTATTAATCTAGTAGTTTTTTTGACAGAAAATACGATACAATTGAAGAAAAAAAAAATTATCAGTTATCAATATTTGTACATCAATAGAGTTATAAAAAAATGATTAATGATCGAATACTTAGGTATTTAATATTTTTGATGAAAAAAAGAAGACGTGAAGGTTTATAAAGAATTATTATATTGTTTGACATATGAGAAATAACAATTGTTAAGTTTTCATAATGATATTATTGCGTTGCAGACTTATTTCGGAGAATTCATTATATGGTTTTTACCCAGTGAAAATCACATTTTAATAAGTTTTTAAATTTTAACTAAAAAGGCATGCACGTTTTGTCGTGATAATATTTCATCAAACGAACTGCAAAATAATTGACTATCAATATTAATTAATTTTTGGTTCAAAGACTGAAATGTTAATCCAAATAATGTTTTCAAAAATATGACGCATCAAAATGTTACGATTGAGAATTATAAATGATATTAATAATTCTACTGAATAATACTGTTTTTTCTTTCTTTCTTTTTTTTTTTTTTTTGCAGGGATAACTCAACTGTGGTTGGTCAAATTTTTGAAATATTTATTGGGTCTCTGAAACTTTTTACGTTATACTGACAATAAAATCATATGTGTACACGAGGAAAAAAAACAAATAAAAAGTAATAAGAATAATAGGTCAATTTTCCTCCGTATTTCATGTTCTGCTCGCGTTGATTACGTGACGACACAACATACAGCAAAATCTCTTGACGTACACGATGATTATGAAGAGGAAAAAATCTATGTCATCGTCGCGATAGCCAAGTGGAACGAGTTGTAATTTTCGCGGGACTCATCGAGCCGTCCAAAAGGCGTACTATGGTGTTGACGTACACGTATTTTGTCATGCACGTAAAACGCATTTTACACGTCATGTTGATACGCGTTGTCGAATACGACCGAACTTTAGCGTCTATTAAATTTGTTTATAAAAGTTTAACAAGTTACATAGTGAATACGAGAATCGTATCTCATGTTGTAGTGGTGTAAATTTTTGCATGTTGTAAATTGGCGATTGAAATTTTCTGTAATATTTTCTTTGAGAGGCGCATTTGCAGTTTAATCCAATAGAACATTTCGATGATAATTGTCATGGTGTAATTTTTTACCAAGTGGCCAAAAGTTTCAGCTCAATGAAAACATAACTGACAAATGAGTTCGTTTGAAATTTATTTTTATATGGTAATTAATTTTCTCGAGTTGGTGTTTTTTTTTTTTTTTTACAAATTTTGATTTTCAATCTTATTTAAACGTGACAATTCGCACTTTTCAAATTTAAAATGCAATTTCAAATCGTTTGTCTGAGAGAACGTCACTTAGTTGTATTATCATCATGAAAAAATCAATTTTAATCGTTAAGTTATCGTTATTAAAATTGATAAATTCGTGTAAATGAAATATTTAAATTTAAAATTGAAGAAAAATGTAAGTGTACAATTTCATCAGTTCGATAGAATATTTCAGATATTATCATTATTTAATATGTACATTTGATTTCACTAAAAATTGAATTAAATTTTATAATGTTAATAAATACACATTTATTAGTCATAATATTTACTTCATGATTCAATGTTTGCATTAGATAGGTAATAGATTAACATTTACTGCTAATAATCACATAAAATCAGACACGCGCGTGTGTATGCATAATATATTGTGTCATTATAAAAAGGTACTCGCACATTAAACATTTTTGACTACTCATGAAAATTATTCTCGTTTCTTCAGAAGTCTCATAGGTGTCATTTGTTCAAAAACTATTCTGCGACAGAGACAAATGTTCAAAAACAGAGTCATAAATCGCAAATATGAAGTTTTCAATATTAATTATTTTAATACTCATACGAAAATTATATAAAATCAATTGTTGTCAACGATGAATTATTGAAATAATTGTTTTTAAGTTGAGATATTTTCAGTTAAACTCGTAATTATAATTGAAACCAGAAATCATCAATGTGTAATGATTCAATTTGTATAAAACATAGAAATTGATCTATGGAGAATTTTTAATATGTACGATATTTCGTTCTAAACGTTAGAAAGTGTAATCAATTTTAAAATTATTTTATTTTTAAGTACGATAAATTTTCAAAAGATTTAAATTTAATTTATTCACTTGGAAACCGTTCAAAAAACGGTGTCTTGAGCCACAGTCGACACGGCTATTTCTCGTTCTCGGTGTGATGTATCATTTCTTTTAATTTAAGGCATACGCATTTCGATTTATTTTCGAACAGCCACTGTAGTTGAAAAATACAAAATTTTAATATCCATAATCCATATCCTTTGATTTGAAATCGACTATTCAAACGTGTAACACGACAACGTTTTTAACTTAAACTTAAATATTAACTTAAATTTACGATATACGATCAAGTTTTCGAATTATATCGATGAGTTTTCCGTCTCAATGATATTATGTGTGCTGCTCAGTGTTTACGAACACACTTGGTGACACTATATAGCCGTTATTAAGAGAATATCAGCGCACGTTTTGTCATCTCTGTTTATCTAATCAATGCAATACAATAAAATAATAATTGCTTGCTCAGAACTCGTACATATAATAAATCCGAGTCGAATTTATAGCTCTGAAATAAATAATACCATATTTAAAGAGAAGCAAATTTCGGAGGAAATAACTAATTTTTGCACAATATCGTCTGACGAAAAAGCTACAGAGATTTTGGTTTTATTTTTTAAAATTGTCGCAGCGTTTTTACGAGTTGATATTTTTTCGAAAACGATACGTCATTCTCTTTGGCATTTTCTGTTCTTAAAATGTGGTTATTTTTGTTTAAGTTGTGCCATCTAACTAAAACCCCATAACATAAGTTCTACGAAATGTGTTTCTGTTATATTGTAGGTCAGATAAACAGAGACTACGGAACTCGTGTTAACACCGACATATGGTTTCTACTTGTATTTTACTGCTAAATGTGTGTTGATATAAAAACATGTATTATACGCTAGGTACTTGTGTACATTTATCGTCAGACGACGTTTTTAATATTAACAGTTTATCATATGGTGTGCCAGTCGAACTGTCATAACGGATGTTTTGTCGATTGTTATTTAATTTTTACATCGACCATTAATGTATATTATGCTTTCGATCATTAATATTATTAGTAATAATAATAATAATACATAAATCTCAAACAAGTATTTTCAAAATTTGTTTTGAAAAATATCAATGTTTTAAACAATTTTTAAAAGTGTGCGATACTGATAAACACTGAATGGTTATAATAAAATATCTATAACTGTCGTATTTAATCAAAAATAAATTAATGACCCAAAGACGAGACAAGCTCAAAACGACAAACCATTTATGTTTTTGATAACACGCATGGTGCATTGTTTTAATGATCCTACGCAAACCGTTTTCTTCATTCTAACGCATATCCGAATTTTTCTTCCATTTTAGAGTTAGTATTAAAAACAAAGTATTCGTTTTCATATGAATATATTATTACAGCAACATGCTCCTTTTTTTTTGCTTGACATTGAATAAATTTATACATACAATGAGTTATGTGGTATTTATGACCTTATATTTTGAGTAATTCGAAATGTTTTACATAGGTCAATAATAATCTGATAACTAAATTATGGTCAAAATCAAATGAATGTTAAATTACTAAGACTGTATGTAGGTGTTACTGAGTATTTAATAACAACACTAATAATTTCTAAGTTATTAGGGTATCCTGTTGTAAAAAAGTCTTGAATATGACTTGTATGAATTCAATTCAAGTGTTTAAAAATGATTTTTGGGTATAGAGCAGTGGTTCTCAAACTGTGCTCCGCGGAGCTCTAGGGCTCCGCGAGAGTAGTCTAGGGGCTCGTGGCTCCCTGTGCATATCTGTATTTATCAAATTCAAGTTATTAAATTATTATATTTTTAGTTACATTTTTGATTTATATTCAATATCATTTGGATCGTATCAATAAGTAATATTTTAAATATTTAAAAACTTTAAACTATTTATAGATCCACATATTTTGTGTCATAGTCAAAATGAGATGAGATAAAAGTCGGGCTTTTCGTTCATGTGAAATGTGGGAAAATTTAGTTTACTTATTTACAATCTACATTCTACAAGGTACAAAAAAAAAAAAAAAGCAAAACATTTACAATTGACATCATTTTTTATGAATTATTTTTGTCTCAAATAGAGATTTCTGATTTCCGGGGCTCCGTAATTTTTTTTATGAACATAAGGGCTCCGTGAATAAAAAAGTTTGAGAACCGCTGGTATAGAGAAATTAACATTCAGTTATTCAAAAAGTTTTTGAAATATTGTTACTGGTGATTATTTAATACAATTTCTGTATAGCTTTTAAGTTAAATACAGTCATAAAAGTTAATTTATTTTTGTTTATTATCATTATTATTGTTATTATTTTATCATGTTTCTGTATAAATTGTTTTCTTTAATACAAAACACTTTCATCTCAATTATATTAATTTGTTGACTTAAATTAATTGATAGTATATTCGATAAAGTTTTATGAGTTTCAATTTTAATAAACTCATAGAACAAATTTTTTTTACTGTCATTTATTATTATTATTATTATCTTCATCATTATTATTAGTTTCCGTTTAAATCGAATTCAATCGAACACGTTTTATGTGGTGTGCACAGGGGGGGGGTCACTGTGGAATCTTTGAGGCCCCAAAAAGGAGCCCATAAAATGTTATAGTGTTTAGAGTGAAATTTATTTTATATTTGGTGGAATATTTTTAAAAGAAATTACGATTTTCAAATTGTCGTGTAAACCGACTGTAGTACAACCAAACATATTCGACACACGTATGCCAACTCCATGTGTATATTACTTACACAGTAAAAACGGTTTAAAGTTAAACTATTAATGCGACTGTGACAAAAGGTATATTATGCTAACGTAGGTGTATTAAAACACTGTTTACAATGAGTTGCTGAGAATTGATTGATCCCAATGAAAGTAATCTAGACAAACGTTTTATTTTATTCAATAATTTAATTTAATTTTTTTGTCCAGTATTGTATTCTCTTATATTCCATGTACGACAGTCAAGACAATATATAAATAATATTATAGATTTATACTATATTATTTAATAATTATGTATAACAATTATTTTACTCTTTTTTCAAATTGTACCTACACTATGTAAACACAACATAAACGCACGTTCCGCCACAGATTTAGAGCTACAAGTGTTTTAATGAAATTTATTTTTATTTTATTTTATTTCACAAAACAGGCCTTCGCTCAAAGCAACATTTTTGTAGGACACAGATTTTGTAGAAATCAATTGAAAAAAATTATTTTGTGGCACCCTCTAAGATTGGCCGATTGGCGTTTTAGGTTGCAGTCCACTCAGTCTGTTGGTTAATTAGGCGCTGGGTATGTTCATTGCATGCATACATCGCACTAATTTAATATTTCAGTCTACTTTTGTATGAAAATACACGTGTTAAATTTATGTCAATAATAATCAAATAAACTTTTTCGTCATGAGTCATGACATTTGTTCTTGATAAATGATTACTTATTTAATCATGTAATAAATACGAGTATTATACGCACGAAAAAGTGTCGTAGAACATTTTTACCCAGCTACTGTGAAAAAACAAATTACTGTTTTATTCATATTACTTATTTTTCAAAAGATATGTTTCAAAGCCAATGGACTATTTTATTTTGGGTTTTTTTTTCGTTCATATTATGCATTTTCAGTGTTAAATTGAACTTGATAAATACATTTTTAAATCAAGTTCCAAATTCCTTTTTAATTATATTAAATAGAATATTTATTCGTGTAAGTATTACGCGAATAATGTTTACGTTAATAGATTTATAATTGTAATGAGTTTGTAAGATTCGATGCAACTATTGGGTTATTAAAATCATAGTCATTTCTTCAATTGTGTTATTTAATTAGAGCACCAATGCAAAATGAGTGAACCAATAAACTATTACAATATAACTGGAGACAAAATTAAAATCATGAGCTTTTCGAAAGTATTCGTTTGATGAATATTGTTTTAACAAGCTGTTGATTTATAAAAGTAGTAATTATGTGCAATGAATTACTTATAACGCGATACTGACAAAGAAAATGTAAAATTAAAAGGAATATGTCGAAAATGACTAATAGATTATGATTTAATATTTAAAACAAAGTATGTATTTATAGAGAATAAGTCAAATTTGTTAGAATTATCATTAATTATGTTTTGGACAGATTAATCTATCCGAGTTGAATACATTCAGATTTATTGTGCAGGGTATATAATGAAATAACGATATTTTAGTATTAATGCATGCACTTAATATTTTGTGTTATATTATGCGCACAAAAGAAAAATGTGTAATTTCTACGTTATTGTGATAGACTTTTCTCAAACAAAACATTGATCGTTTATACCATTTTATGAACGAGTTGACCAACAATAAATCACTATGATTGGAATGAAATATTACACTCGTACGAAATTCGTTGATAAAACTCTGAAATCGTGATCGTTCTAATATTATCGTTCGTCTGCAGTTTCCACGTTATTTTACAACGTCTATGCGACAACTGGTCGGATATAGAATCTAGAGCACATTATTACATTAAAATTCTATACGGAAAGTATGATTTTGTGAAGGTCTTGGGCCGTGTGCTATGATGATACACGGTTTCTAAGAGGTGATTAATAGATTTACGCTTATCAGTACGGTTACGAGCATAACACCGTGATACCGTTTAATGAATTTATATCGTTTACGATGAAAAGACAATCAATACAATTATAATTACTTAGTCTCGGGCCGCATTGGGCTCACGCTCGTTGTAAATGATCTCAATAGGTTCTCAGCACAAGATCGTCTTTTAACGCTGATGTACATAATAACATGCAGGGTGCCCCACGGCGATTTACACGATACAATTGAATCATGTATGAAACAGAACTGTGGACTTTTTTATGTAAAAATTTATAATTTAAAACATTAGGATAAAGACATTTTTATGAAACTAATAATTATTGTTTTGCGTTTTTTGTCTATGTGATTTTTAAGGTTTTTTGATTTTCTTAAATCATAAACTTTTTTTCGAAGACACCGAGTGACTCTTAATCCTTACACGTATACGTGCGAAATGTTCTATCACTGCTTAGCTGTTTTAAACTATGAATGCTTTTGACATTTAAAAAAAGCAAACGACTTAAAAAATGACGTAGACACAAAACAATAAATATATATTAGATCCGGGAAAAAATCAGTTCTACGCGGGAAAAATTGTGCGAGAAGAAACATTCAAATTTATTCGTTATTCAGGGTTAAATCACGCATTTGTAAATCTCCGCGATTCATACTGTTTATTCTAAAGTTAGAGTGACCGTTATTTGTTTTGCACCAGATTTGTGCTCAATCTGTGCGTATAACGTACAATATGGTATTGATTTCGACGATTGTGGCCACGCTCGTGTACGGCGTCTGTTCCCCAAATATATATTATTATATTATATCGTGTTATAACGTTTTTAGTATTTATCGGATGCGCGAGGAAAAATGCCATAAAGACGACCCGGCGAGGAAAGAATCCGTTTGCGGTGTCGACCGGCGTACAAATATTGTTTTCTCCGTGGTTCTAAATGTATTGTTAAGGATCGTTTGTAATAAAAATAACCCATATCGATGCAACCGCATTTCCCCCCGAAACATTCACAATATCTGTACTTGTCAATTTATGTATAACGTTATTATTGTAAATAATTATATATATATATATATATATATATATATATATATATATATATATATATATATATATATATTTAGTGTGTGTGTGTGTGTGTGTGTGTGTGTGTGTGTGTGTGTGTGTGTGTGTGTGTGTGTGTGTGTGTGTGTTTTGCGTTATTCAATAAATCGAGAAAGGAGATTCTTATTTCAAATAAATAAGAAAAATAACCGAATTCAGTGCCGTTTTGTAAAAGCAATTTTTCCTATTTTGCTACTGTTTTGTATCCTAACACCAGGCATTCTTTATGGAACGGCAGCAGTATATTGTCGTGATTCGTGACGACACACACACACATACACACACACACAGCCTGGGTTCGCTTGAATTATCATTTCTATAATATATATTATATTGCAACTAGAGATTACAATCTCGGCCCTATTTTATGATTTTATGATATATTTCATGATTATGCAATTTGCAACCACACTCTAATAATGTAGAGATTTTCGTTACAAAACGGTTTAATTGAATGTATTAGAGCGGATCTAGAATTATGTAGGGGGTTAATATACATTTTCCCCATACTAAATTAAGTCTATATTACTATTCATACAAAAAAAGTAGCTCTACTCTAGTAGGATTTATTCCATTACCTTACTCTCAGTGTATAATTGATCACTGCATCCCTTGTGACCCCCCAATTACGCTCCTGATTGGATTGGACATGAATTATTTTGATATAATTAACTATATATTATATCATTTTCAAACAATATCGATAATATAATATAATATGTTTAATGCACTGTTGGTTATATGTCATACATCACAATAATAATTCATATATTTATTAATGGCACTAAAAAAAAATATATATATTTATAGGTTCTCATACTTAACGGGCCCCAATTTTAACTGTCGTTAGTGCTTTTAGCAAACATGTATTTTTCTGATTTTTTTAATGCATTAATTAAATAATGAATAAATACACATTGGATTCTTTTTTCGCTTTACATATTTTAAGTAAATCTGTTTTATATCTTATTGACTGATTGTCGAATAAAAAAAATTTAAGAGATGGAATTGACCGAAGGTAGCATATGCTTTTGTGAATCCGCCATTGCCCGTGAAATTAACGCGAATACATTTTATTCCATCATATCGTTTACGATCACGTTCGAGATTCGGTCCGTCATCCGGAATATTCGAGGGTATCGAAGATAATTTTATATTTAATATTTTTTTTCAAATGGTTTGCGACGAGTTGTTAACCTGTGGTGGATTATTTATGTTTGAAAAATAAACTAAAGCAAACAAGAATATTTAAAAATATACCGTAGAGTTTCGATAGTAAAGCGAAACAGATAAAGTGCTCGTTCAACTGCATTGATAATAACAGAATAGATTGTTCAATAATCAATGGTTTCAACGTACGCGGAGACGAACGGTAACGCAACAATAATTATTGCAAAAAGACACAGCGGTCGTCAGTAACGTTTGGAAGTGATTAGTCTCATAAGTCATAACATAACGACAGAACTCGCCGAACAAATTGCGATGACGTCACATGATTTTAAATTATAAACGTCAGAAAAATATAAGAATATAGATGATAAGATAAGAAATAAAATGAATATTTTTTTCTTTTATTTCTCATGAAATATAATGGAATTCAATGAATCAATTCAATACTGGGACAAAAAAATAAAACATTTAAATTTTAATCACTCAAGTACACATACAACGAGTTTGTTGGAATAAGTAATTTATTCAAAACTACATTCAATATTTTTACACTTTTCTTTTATTAAAACGTCAAACTATACTCCCACTATATTAATATTTCTGTTATTTATTATTAGTTATCGTGGCTTATTATTTAAATTCAATTGTGATAGTCTAAACAACAGTTAATATAATATTATTCGAATCGATTGTATTCGTATTTTAAATCTATTAATGTATACTTTTTTTACTTTTTAAAATATCAGTTTTGTCTATCATTTAATGTATAATATAAAATTATTATTCAACACGTACTCATACACATACGTATAGATTTCGTATCTTTGCATATTTCGCTTAAGTCATTTTATGAAACCGTATTTAAATATTCAATATAATTATGATTTACTTTACATTCAAATCGGATCTTGTTTTATATTTTGTTCTGAATGAATTCACTGTCATTATTTTAAAGTTACATCAACGAAATTCAAAAATGTATTTATAAAAATCGGTTACTGACCAAGTTTGAGTTTTTATGTATTAAATAATTTATTTACCTTATGCATGTTATTAATATTTAATGAACTATCTTCATATGCACATTTTTATAGATGTATTTCTAAAAGAAATAAATTTTTATGGAAAATCACTTTGGATATAAAATGGATCAAATATTTTCTACCTGATGAAAATATGTATGGCTTCAAATAGTTGTCACACATTTTATGTGTGGTAATACATTTTTGGGATTTTTATTTATTATGTTTATATATTTTCATTATTGAAAATATTGAAAAATTTACAATCTGTATAGGTAATTCAAACAAAATCAAATAATACAATAAGTAAATAGGTTAACAATTTAGATTCTGAGTGAATCGTTGGATAGGTATATTGGTTTTACTATGATGTTTATTTTTTAAACATTTTTTCTGTTGACACCTCTATTATATACTGAATGTTGTCCAAAAATTTCAATAAACAACTCTATATATCGTTTATGTGTGCGTGGTTCTGTTGAGGCTTGATTTTTTTCTCCTCTCAATAGCAGGCACGAGGAAAAACTGCCGAAAAACCGAGTGTAAACGGTTAAACTTGTCGCAAACAACATTATTACTGAATTGGTTTTAGTTATTTAATCATAACTTGCGAAGTGATTTTGCTAAAAACTTGAAATTTCCACTATGTATTAATGCCATGATTTTTCAAACTTTACGAGAGTTTCGATAAAAAAAAATTTGATAATTTTTGGGATATACATATTATAATTTTGAAAATCCTTGCTTTTTAAAGTATATCTGTTATACAATTTTTAATGTTTGACAAAAAATGCTGAAAATTTAATACGACCTCAGTCATATCTATGAAATAACGGGACTGAAAAAAATTCAAAATCGTTAATCAGGTTTTTTGTTATTAGTAGTTAAGTAAATTATTCGTAGATTTCTACGGAATAGAATGTTTTTATACTCATTTTCTATTTTTACCAGTGTACATTAGAGAGGAGTAAAAATTTATCGATTAGAAGATGTTTAAGTTAGTCATTTTCGTAGTACTCCCGAGTTGAATGTCGTTCGTCATTACAGCACGTATTGATTGTTTCTATGTTTTTGTATTTAAAAACAACAAATCGAACACTAACGAAATTAAAAATTAATTGAAAATTATACTAACATAGTATAAAAACGTTATAAAAAAATAACAAAATTTAAAAATATCATGATTAAAAAGTAATAATTATGAAAGAAGAGGCCATAAGTTAGTACGAACGTATTCGTTCTTGTCTATCAAACCAACCTCAGATGTCATCCTCATCTCAGGCTTAAGAGAACGTCAATTACTTGATGAAGAGATATAAATGTAAATTAACTGTAGACAAATTTTGTAAGTCAATCTAAGTATAAAGTGCCATCTATTCAGTGGCTGCTTTTTTCAAAAATATAAAATCGTGTATAAAAAAAAATGCATGTACGCTAATTGTAAAGTAAGAATTGCAGATTGTATAGATATTTAAATGTATTTTTATATTCATATCATTTTTATCACATTTTTATGCGTTCCAAATTCTCATAGTCTAAATTCCCTTTAGTCAAGTACACGTATTTCAGTTATAATTTAGGTATAAGCAATGTTTTCATGCAATGTTTAGATAAACTCAACTTTAATATTATGTCAGCATTGAATATTTAGTTTTAATTTTAACACATCCCTTTTTCAATTTTAACAGAATATTCTGGTTTATTGTTTTTTGCGTTGTGTTGTTGTATATTTAACATGCTATTTAAAAACAACTCTTTTTCATCCTTCTTGAATTTCATTACCATAACATAAAAATGGTTAAAGTTTTGTATTAAATTAAAATTAATGTGTACAATTATACTTTTATGGGGCTTTCTTCTTTTAAAAATTTGTTTGAAATTCTATAATATGGCTTATGCGAAACATAAAAGTTAACTTAGTTCAAATATTTACATTCATATTTCAAATTGATACGATTCGGAGAAATCCATTTAACAACTTTCAGTTATTATTTAATAGTTATTTTCATACTAAAAATACTTGTCTAATTAATCATGTTTATTTATGAGTACACAAACAACTGAATCCATTCTAAATTAGATTTTTAATATGATAACATTGTTATTAGAATAATAGCAAAACAACCATTTTTTTAAAATATTTTAACGTTCGTATTAAAATATACACAACGAATGCATGACCTAAAAAGAATGTAGTAACCAAATACTATCATATTTGTAAATTTATAATGTTTCTATACATTATGAAATGAATCCATTATCTAATATCTTACAAGGGATGACAACATCTACAACTGAACTTAACCAGCAAAGTTATGTATCGTACGTATAGTGCCGTAGCAAACAAATATCGCGCCCAGTGCGAAACTTCAAAATGCGCCCTTATGAACTGTAGGTTACAATAGAAACTCAAAGTTGAAAGATTTTTATAAACTGCTGTATTATAAGTATTTGAAATTAATAACAGTTTACAGCTGTTAGGTTTTTCAACGGCCTATTTCAACGACGCAACGTAAATAAAATGCAACACAATTTTTTTTTAGCGGATAACGATCAACAACTGTTTATTAACCTATGTTTGCATTCGAAATAACTGTGATGTGAAAATGTAAAATGTATTTACGTATAGTATGGGCATATAAAATTATAATAAAATTATATGTCCATTCTATACATAAATATATTTTATATTTTGATAAATATAAATAAAGATTAATCGTAACTACTATTGGATTTATATGAAACTATTATTATTTTGAAATTACCTCTATGAACATAAATACCGTTGAAGTTCTTGTATACATAGTATGTATTAGATTTAACGTAAAATTCAGCTTATTCATTTTTGCTTCCTCCCAAAATTTCACCCGGGGTGTAAGTACCGTTCACCCCCCTTCCCCCCTTGCTACGGCCCTGCGTACATATGTTATGAAAAAAAAAAATGTTACATCAAACAAAAATGCCGGTCTGCATGAAGTTTTAGTATTTAGTTACATATGTTTAATTATTTTTTCATTAATTTATTTCGTTAAAAGCCGAGAAGTGATAAATTAATATCCCATTGATTTTACAACCTGTGACCAAGATTAATTTTTATTTCTTATTTTTTTTCAGCTCAACATTATTTCATACTTATTACTCACACTCAGACGATTCCGTTAGTGAAACGAATAGCCTCGTTCTGATTTTAAAATCATACTCGTACTGTAATGTAGTGTAGTGGAAGTCAAAATCACCCTATAACCGATTGAAAATCTACGACAAACTCTTATCTTTCACTTCCTTTGAAATAGTCGATGCGGAATTCACCGTAAAAACTTTTTTTTTAAACGATTTGTCAAAAGAAAATCACATTACAACGCGTTATGTTCTCGGATCCGCATCAGTTGGCAAGACGTGACAATGGTGGAGCGAGTCATTTATTCTACCCGAAAGGATCAAAATTGGTGGTAATATAGTTGATATGCTATATAGGGGCGTGTTTCGCCGATAGGTACGGTTAACTAAGTTAAATTCGAGATGTATTCGGTGTATTGGTAAAATAATAATACAGGTATAATATTACTATTATTATTAATGCTCGTGAAGTGTTACAATGATTTTATTTTTCACAAACGTTTGACGTCATTATATGGAAGAACTGTTGAAAATTGGTAAATTTTGACGTGTATGTTTTACTATTTGAAGCTATTTTAGTGATTAATTTGTGTGTGTGTGTGTGTGTGTGTGTGTGTGTGTGTGTGTGTGTGTGTGTGTGTGTGTGTGTGTGTGTGTGTGTGTGTTTGAAACGTAGGCACTTATATTTATGGTAAAAACAAATGGGATTAACTGCTGTTATTGATTAAAACAAATTTGGACGAGGTTAATGTTTACCGTTTACCGAATACTCGATGTATGCTGTGCCAAAACAAATTTAATGCAAGACTAACACGCATAGTTTAATGAGTAAAAAATTAATACAAATATTTTGTTTTTAAGTAGTGTCAGGAAGTTATTACGAGAGATTTACCGCACTCTTGGTGTACCTTAATCAATAGTCGAGACATCAAGTATATTATTTGGGATGCTAATTTTGAGTGGACTCTCTTAGAGACACCAGAAATTCACGCCTACTAAATTCAGCTACGACCCTGTGGTTGTAACACAGACGTGTTATTTAAAACATTTTTTTGTACCTATCTAAATGTAGATATAGGCAGGAATCACTTAAAATTGTATACAGACATAAGTTTTACGATATCAATTTATGGAAAACAATATTATCACCGTTACCGAAACGATTTATTTGTTTGTCTACGCAATATTGACTCTTCTAGTTGTTTTTCTAAAGTTTTTCGTCTTTATTTTAGGTATTTAAACACTTATTATTGGGGATATTAATCCCAATACTTTAGGAGACATGAGCATATCAAATAAATAAGCTCACGTGAGTTCATATTATGTTAGTCCTTATAGAACTTACTAGAGATAATACATTAATTCGATAATTAATACGAAAATGTGAATTATATGTTTTATCATGGAATTTTGGGTATTTAGCGTTTGAGGTTGTGTTTGGCTGTTGTATCATATTTTGGTATTTCCCTATACAATTAATATAGTAAAAAGACAAGAAAAAGTATTACTTTAACTTGGCTGCTGCCATATTATTCTTCTTTGGTATAAGATGTATTTGAAAATGAAATGATTTATTCGAGTGATTGCATCATGTTATTACAACCACATAAACAAATATAAAATAAAATAATAAATGAGTTATAATGTATTTTAACAATAATAAACTTTTTTCATTCGACAAAGGGCCCGTACATCTATAACCTTCAGATTACAACATTATTTTATGAATCACATAACCGCATGGAGAAAATTACTGTGAATTCAACGATTAAATAATTATTTAGCGTACATTTTCTCAACAGCCCAAGTACATGAAACATTTATATGTAAGTTTTAATTTTATTTATGAATACAAATTAATACATAATACGTTCGTTGTATCCAATGCCATATGTATGTACATAGTACATACATGAAGTCATATATACGTAGCAGGTATTCGATTTTTATAGAAAATATAAGAATTTTGACCCAGACCGTAAATTAATATTAAACCATCTTAGAGCGATTTTCTACGACATGGAAAATTTTAACTCTCGTGATGCTGACATCAGTGATTAATCTTCCAAAATTTAAAATATTGGGTTGGCCAACGTCTCGTTTCGGCGGTTCAGCCATTCTGCTTCGATTTATTATTATAACTTAAAAATTAAATACATTCTATATATTTTGAAGCAATGAATTTTACCACTTGATATTATTTTCATGAATTTCAGTGTTTATAGTAGCGTCAGGTCGGAATGTAAATAAACTTTATTTTGAAAAATGTGTAATTTGACTGGTTAACAATTTCACGAAATCAATACTACAGAAAGTCTTAGGACTTATAAACGTCTATTTATAGGCTGTAAAACCGGGTCAAATTCTGTACGACCATAATGATCATAACGTTGAAATGTCATCATGAACTTTATGACTTTTGAGTAATTTGAAAATTCAAAAGGACGATTAAAAAGAAATGAGAAGAGATCAATATTATTTTTATGTAAATTTTGGTGAATTTTGATGAATTAAGACCAACATAATAGAAAATAGAATTATAATAATAGAATAATAGAAAATATTAAATTGTGTATTCACGCCACATAAGGTTTATGATAAATTTTACTCTTTAGATTACTCAAGAAAATTTTTCAATTACATATTCAATGCGGTTAAGATAAAACAAAATTGTAAGTGATAAATATGACTCGGCTACAACTTGATTCATTATTTTACTATATTTATTATATACTATTTTACTTTTTAGATTCTGAGTGAAGCGAAGGATCTTATGGTTTTACAATGATGTTTATTTTTTAGATTCTGAGTGAAGCGAAGGATCTTATGGTTTTACAATGATGTTTATTATTTTTTTTTTTTCTTTTTTTTTTTTTTTTTTTTTTCTTTTTTTTTTTTCTGTAAACACTTTTTCGTATAGAAATCCTTGTCCAAAAGTTTCGTCCAGCAACTTTTTAGATTAAAAATCCGCCGTAAACGAGATTTTCACTGTTCAGATTTTAGGTATTTAGTCATAAATCGAAAAGTATTGAAGCTAGAAACTTGAAAATTTTATCCAATATCAAATACATACTTTTTTATATTGGACAACATTTTCAGAACAATTATAGCACTTTTGACTTAAATATATAACTTTTAATTTACCAAATTGTTTGAAAGTTTTTATGTAATATAATTTTAAATATTTGACAAAAAGTTCTGAAAATTTAATATGACCTTACTCATATACCTACCTAATTATCCTAACAAAAGTTCAAAAATCGTTAGTCAGGATTTTTTTTTATACACACTTTAATAAATTATTATACGATTTTTTTCGATATTGTCTGATTTCTTTTAAGTTTATTTCTAATGAATTATAATTGTTATAACAATTGAAGTTTAAATGAGTTATATCTAATTGAATATTTTATGAGGGTTTAATTACAAAAAAACTCATCAAAAATTATACAAATAACCGTAAAATACGTAAACAGTATTTAAATAATAATATATTATATTACACTGAAGCTTTACTCAGAATCGTTTTATACTAAAGAAATGAGTCATCATTTTTTATTTTTTATTTTATTTTATTTTTTTTTTTCTGTAAACACTTTTTCGTATACAAATCCTTGTCCAAAAATTTTGTCTAGCAACTTTTTTAGATTCGAAATTGAACTGAGATGGTACTTTAGAGAGGTAATTTTCCAAAATCTCCATAGTTTTTCCAGTAATCAAGAATAACGATCGAAAAACTGAGTAAAAACGGTAAAATCGGTAAAAATCCGCCGTAAACGAGATTTTCACTGTTCAGATTTTAGGTATTTAGTCATAAATCGAAAAGTATTGAAGCTAGAAACTTGAAAATTTTATCCAATATCAAATACATACTTTTTTATATTGGACAACATTTTCAGAATAATTACAGTATTTTGACTTAAATATAGAACTTTTAATTTACCAAATTGTTTGAAAGTTTTTATGTAATATAATTTTAAATATTTGACAAAAAGTTCTGTAAATTTAATATAACTTTACTCATATACCTACCTAATTATCCTAACAAAAATTCAAAAATCGTGACTCAGGAATTTTTTATGCACACTTTAATAAATTATTATACGATTTTTTACTATATTGTCTGATTTCTTTTAAGTTTATATCTTATGAAATATTGAGTATTTGTTAGCAAGTTCTGAAATTTTAATACAAGTTTAATCTTATACTACACTATCAATACCGAAAAAATATCAATAATCGTGACTCAAGATTTCTTTTCCAAGCATTTAAGTAAATTAAAATAATAATAATGTATACGATAGAAATTATATTACACTGAAGTCTTGCTCAGAATCGTTTTCTACTAAAGAAATGAGTCATCATTTCTTTAAAACTTAATACATTCATCACCAATATCTTGTCCGAGGACCGAAGGGACGAAGGAAGAACTTGTACCACCATCATCTCACTTGCCAGCTTTTTATAGTTGAAATTGTTTGAAAACCGGTAACCGGTTATCGTTTTATTTTGATATTATGGTAACCGGTAACCGTTTCTTTAAGGATGTTTCAAACACTTTGATAAGCGTTAATCGTTTAAAAACCTTTTTTTGGTAATCGGATATCGGTTAAAACTGGTTTTTAAAAATCATATTTTTCAATTTTTTAATCATATTTTTAAAAATGTTTATTTAGGCGATTTGTGGGTTGATAACATAATTATTATTATTACAAAATCAAAAACTTAATATGTTTGAATTTGGTCTCAATTTCAATATATATTTTTTCAAATTGCTTTAAAGTTTAAAACATATGATCAAGATAGTGGCAATCCCAAGAAATTAAAAAACAAATTGTATGAAATTTAAAAATAGCTGGAAATTTAAATTCAAGTATAATGACGTAATCATGACATAATTCAAGTGTTAATGACCACAAAAAAACCGTTAATTATTTTGGTCGGGAATAGGTTTTGGTTATAAAACAGGGATTGCAAATACGAGGTAATCGCTTTGATGTTAATACTTAGATAGGTATTTACATTGATTACCGATAGCCAATAACCGCTTCCAAAACTAAAAGCGGTTATTGGTTTTGGGTTCTCAAATTTACGAATTTTTACCGGATTTCGTTATAAACCCTGATATATATATATATATATACGTATATTTAACTTATTTGCAAGATATTTAAAAATATGTATTTACATCCAAGTGTGTGAAAATATGTAACATAAAAAAGTGTCATTTTATTCAGAATGAAGATATCTGCATTCAATAAAAATATGTATTTTCATAATAGCCCGTGCCCTACTGATGATGAAATGTATTTTATGGATTTTTCGAATGTCGTGCTACATTTCCATTGGGTACGTTTATTTGATTTCCGCATCTGTTTTCGGTATGTGCAAATAAATGATTTGCGTGATGCTTCGATTGTCTGTTGACCTATTTACAGACAATATTTTAGATATTTTTCATAATGTGTTGATTTTCAACATAATAACAACTTTATTATATTTTACTTATACAAAAAGCCGTGAATTATTCTTTTGGTGGAAATTTGTCCTTCGTCCTTTCGGGTTTCAGACAACATCATGGTATATCAGGATGCCCCTGATACTCACGGAGGATAAAAGATAAACAAAATTTTTTAACAGTCGAAATAAAATTAAATTTATGAAGTGAGAAAGAATCTTCATGGTAAATGGAGAACATTGCCAAACCATTTTTGTGCTTTTGAATAGCTCTACTTAACTTATTTTTCAAGTAGTTAAATCTTGCTTTGTCAATAGGATATTTGGATTTTTGTCATTGGGCTCTGGCTCAACGCTTTTCGGCAAGTAATAGCTTGATGTGAACAGGGGTCATTGAGTTATTTGTGTGTTGGGAATCATTGATAGTGGCAGCAAGTGCAGTTTCTTGGATTTAGGTAGTAAGTAAGTGTATGGCGTGATCTATTTCAAGGGTAGATTTTAAGGAGGTTTGCAGAATTGTTTTTTCGTTTACTAATTTGTTAAATTTTTTCCAGTTTACTCTGCCAGGAGTGAGAGATAGTCTAGATAGTATTTTAGCTTTAGCACCTATCTCTAGGTATATCGGGGTGTGATCGGAGGAGAGATCATTTAGATTTATTATATTAGTGATAAGATGGTTGGGTATTTTTGTAACGAATATATCAAGTACATCAGGAGGTCTATTTCTATGGGATGGCCTGTATGTTAGTCCTGGTGGGGAAATTGTTGTGTAGTTTTTTGTAGTTAGAACCTTATTCAGGGTTCGACCTCTAGTGATGGTAGAACGGTTTCCCCAGCAAGAATGTTTGGAGTTTAGGTCGCCTCCAATAATGAATTGATGACCTAAGGAGGAGATGAAGGTTTCAAAATTGTTTGGTGTTACTTTAGGACCTGGACGACAGCAGATAGAAGATATAGCAAGTTGGGTATCGTTTTCTAGGTTTATTAGCAGTGATGTGGCTTGTAGGTAAGTTTCAGATTATGAAATTAGAGTGTGATGGGGTGCAGAGACGGATTAACATTTCGGACCAGCCCGGGAAAATAACTTTTTATCGGCCCTTTATTTGTTGGGGGATTAGGGGCAACTGGCAAAGGTACCGTACTGAAGATAGCAATTTTATTAGTCCTTTAAAGGATCGGTAAATATTTATTAGCATTTTATGGTGTATTCATTGTTCCTACAAAAACGATACCTATATTATATATTAGTGAGGTTTTCATAGGCAGATATAAGATACCTAGTTGTTGTTAGATGTAATTTATAAATATAAATCACTTTTCCTACATTAAATACATAGGAAATATTTGAAAAATACTAGAATATTACTATTTACTTACATACTAAATCAAATATCTTACCAGTAGCAATACATAGTATTGAGTATAAAAAAAGAAACTGATAACTACTGTGATCAGTGTTATTATAAAATCAACCTTTAACAATTAAGTGTTACAATAAAAATAATAAAAATAATAAAAATAATAATAGTATTACCAGGGTTTTTTTCAATGATTTTTTCTGACAGCACAAATTTATTCCCGCTCCTAGAATGTAGTAGGGAACTTAACAGTTAACAGCTACGTATAAATATTGCCGTATAAATTTGTCAAACATACATTTTATTTTTACAAGAACAATCTTATGGTTCGATATGCAAATATGATTGAATAGTTTGATGAAGAAAGATGAGCACAGTTAATAAAAATATGTTGGTGTCAATATAAAATTCAATAAAATATATGATTCCACACAATCCTGATTTTTTCAGTACGTAGTACAAACACTACAAAGCGTTCAGCTATCCGTGCATCATTATATATTAGACGGTTTTTCAGTGTGATTTGAGTAAAATAATTGTGATTGTGATTTTAAAAATACCAAAAGTCAAAAATAAAAGTGCCAAATTACGACAGTTTTTTGTAGAATTTTCATTTTTAATTTAGCTTATGTTAAAAGTAATTTTTGTTTTTATCCCAAGTAATAATTAAACTACAAAACCAGATTTTAAAACTTCATGCAAATTTATAGATTTTAGTAAATGCTAGTGATATACTTCTCGAATGAAACGATAGAGACGCAGATAAAGT
Organism: Therioaphis trifolii; assembly: GCA_027580255.1. Taxonomy (NCBI): domain Eukaryota; kingdom Metazoa; phylum Arthropoda; class Insecta; order Hemiptera; family Aphididae; genus Therioaphis; species Therioaphis trifolii. Next base: position 10,520,735 of record CM050404.1, on the reverse strand, counting down.
TAAAAGCAAAATATTCAAGGTTTTACAAAACAATAAAGGATTATAAACTCGACAATCAATAAATAAATAAAATATTATACGGCGAATCGGACGAGATCAATTTCAGTTGTCACTTAACACCAGGACAAATTATTTTATTTAAATATGCGACAACTACATTATGTGACATGGAAAGAAGCTTCAGCCAATATAAAACAATACTACGATCCAATCGCCGATTTTTAATATTCGAAAATTAAAAAAAATATGTGGTCGTATTTCCACTATTAAATGTGAATTATAAATCGTGTTACTAAAATAATAATTAATAAATATACATGCGAAGAATAAATAAATAGTTTTTTATTTTTAATCTCAATTATATTTTATTAAGACAATCAGATAATCGCTGGTTTCAATAAATAAATATTTTTTTTTTGTAATTTTATTTTTGTGTGTATCTTCAAAAATTAAAATGCACGTTTTTGCATATTTTGGTAAATAAAATGCATATATTACAATTTTTTATTGCATACAAATATAAGCCCAGGTGATGAGCTTTAATAAATAAATAAATAATTCACGTATTTTTATTATATCGTATTAAGACAATCAGACAATCACTGATTTCAGTAAACATTTTTTTTTGTAACTATATTTTTGTGTGTATCTTATAAAAATCAAATGCATATTTTTGCATATTTTGGTTAATAAATTTTTTATGGCATACAAATCTTAGCCCAGGTGATGACTGATGAGCTTTTTTCATATTTAAAATAGCTTATTATTAACATCTACATAAAATATTACATTTTCTATCGAACATAAATTTCAAACAGATAAATTCTTACAGTGATGAGTGTCTCCTAGACTGCGAACGCCATTTGCCGCCATAGGTGGCATCTTCCACGAATCCGATACGATATTATCAATATAAAATTGATTACATTACAGCCCCTCAGTATATCTGACACCACCAGTATCTCATAAACCAAGCGTTTTTCTTATAGTATTGTATACAACTTTTTTTTAAGTCTCCCCATAGACACTTGGTTTTTTTTTTAGAACGAATCTCGCATTTAAATACATCACAGTTAAAATACTCTACGATTCACTTTTATCCCACCGGCAGCTAGTATTTAAATAATATAAATCTAAAATAAAAATATTCTTATTATCAACCCGCATCGACTTGTATCGTCAAAATTCGTCGTCATTAACCGCAACCCGTCGGCCTATCTGATCGACGACAACCCGAATTATTCTAACCAATTATTTTTAGAATTTACTGTTCACTGAGATTGATTTTTGATTACAGTTATGGTTATTATTATTAACCTTAATATTGTTATTCAGTTTCTGTTGTAGACGTTATATTATGACAATTTACAACATTTTACGTTATAATATTATAGCCTGTTTTTACGTAGTATCATTGATTATAGAATGAATAATCTATAATTAATGGTAAAGTATATAATTAGGTTATATTAACGACTATTATTTACTATTGAGTATGCGACCCATCGGGAATTTCTCGATTTCCCTATGGCCCAATCCGTCCCTGATGGGGTGACATGTGTGGTATACTTGGTAACCAGGAATAGTTAAATGCGATCGAGGAGTAGATAAAGTTTCGGATATTAGGGCGATGTCGATGTTTTTTTCGATAAATAATTCATTTCTGTAATTTATTTATATGTTTCTTTTATGAATTTTTCGAATGTCGTGCTGCGTTTCCATTGGGTACGTTTATTTAATTACCGCGTCTGTTTTCGGCACGGGCAAATAAATGATTTGCGTGGTGCGTCGATTGTGTGTTGACCTATTTACAGACAATATTTTAGATATTTTTCATAAAGTGTTGATTTTCAACATAATAACAACTTTATTATATTTTACTTATACAAAAAGCCGTTAATTATTCTTTTGGTGGAAATTTGTCCTTCGTCCTTTCGGTTTTCGGACAACATCATGGTATATCAGGATGTCCCCGATACTCACAAAGGAGAGTAAAGAAGCATTATTTGTTAACAGTTCAAATTAAATTAATTTATGAAGTGAGAAAGAATCTTCATGGTAAACGTACACTTTTCTGAAATAAAAATAAATAAATATTTTAAATGTCAGTTTAATGAAACGACAGACATCGGTACCCATATCTAAAATTACTCATTTAATCTACAATATAACAATTTTAAAATCAAAATCGTCTGGATTTCTAGTCATTCCAATATGAACGGAAACTAACGCGCCGACTTTGCCGTCAAAAAACAATCACGTCCAATCGTCCCAAGTCCAAATCGTCTCACGCAATGATATACTAGCTTTAGTTTAAGACAAATGCACATTTGCATAGCACCATCAACGGTCATCTTAATCCACTCAATTATTCAAAGTCAAACGAAACATACATCATCGGCCTGATGAATTTCATGACCGGATTAAATTGTCAATCAAGTCAGAAGTCATTACCACTAGACTCAGAAACGGCCACTCAAAAAAAAAAAAAAAAAAAATAAACAAAAAAAAAGCCGATAAGATAATGGTGGTGGAAGTTCGTCCTTCGTCGCTTCGCTCCTCGGACAAGATAATGGTGAGGAGTGTATAGCACTTTCTATCATGGAATCACCTGGTTTACGATAGTTTAGTTGTATGGTACTTTACATTTGAATGCAATGATAAATCATTGTAAGTTAAGTACAGGATACAGTAGTTGGGTGGGATACACGAGATGCATTGCTAGATTAGGCATTATTGGATAGATTTTGGAATTATTTTATATTATAAAAAAAAAAAACGATTCTGAACGAAGATGAAGATGTCAGCCTTAAATTGTAATATATATTTTATTTTAATATCCTAGATTGGGTTAAATTTACATTTGTCTATTCATGTGACTTCTGCTCGTGAGCATTGGACAAACCAGGATGTGCATAGATAGGGCGTAGGTAAATACCATATTATTTGCCTAAATGCACTATCGTGACGGTACCACCCGACCCCGCCGTCCATATACGAGATATGCTGAATGCTCCGTGGCTACGTCTATTTAAATATTAATAATTAATAATAATATATAAAATCCGCATGTTTATGGAACTGATACACACATTAAAATAACTGGAAATTGGAAGTTAGTAACGTTCTATTCAACCATGTAAAGGTACGTTATACACCTTGTGTTTACAATCTACCAATATTTTGTATAGAACAGCTGTCAGCTACTGATTATATTATAATAAACTTAATCTATTTAATTATCTTTATCAGCTGTGATATTACATAATATTTTCATTTCTTATCTTTGAATACAACAATTTTTATACATTTTCAACTACAAAATAATTTGCAAATATTCGTGATTTTGACAAATTTTGTCGATTTTTGAACTTCAACTGCTTATAAAAAAAAATTGTGCCTATGTATTTGAATAATTTTTGAATCAATCTTAGATCAACTTATTCAAAACCTTCTATTAAATTTTCAAGCGATTTGGTAGGGCCAATAAATTGTTATCGACTTTTATAAAAAAAAATCTAAGAAAAATCGAATTATTCAAATGCCTATAAATAGCTAAAAAATAAACGAAATATTTTGAAAATACAACTATGTAAAGAAAATGCCTATTTAAACATTTTGTAAAAGTTTTAAGTTTCTACGACCTATGCTTTTTGAATAAGAACAAATATCAAAAATCAATGATGCCTAAATTGTTATTTTACGCGATTATGTGAAAAAATTGTAATTTCAAACACTCATAAAAATTTTTGATTTTATTCCAGTGCAAATTTTTTTACAGATAATTGAAGGAAAACGTATGTCAAACTTTGTACCGAATTTACAATTCTTAGTTTTGAATACTTAAAATTTTATGAATTTTCAACTGCAAAATAACTTCAAATTTTCGCGATTTTCTACACATTTCGTAAAAATATGAACTTTTTATGCTTATAAAAAAAAAATTGTGCATTACGCTTTGAATTTTTTTTTATACCGATAAGTTCGACATATTAGGTACCTTGTATTAAATTTTCAAGAATTTTTGTCCAGTCAAATTTTTTTTATCCACATTTATAAAAAAAAAAAATAAAAAAAATCGAATATTTCAAATGCCTATAAATTGATTAAAAATGAGTGAAATCTTTTGAAAATAAAATTATATAAAGAAAATGCCAATATAAACAACTGATAAAATTTTCAAGTTTCTACAACTTATACTTTTTGAAAAAAAAACAAATAGCAAAAATCGTTTGAGGCTAAACCGTTGTTTAACGTGTTTTTGTAAAAATTTAAATTTCAAACACTCATAAAATTTTTTTGTCTGAATCCGGTAGAGTTTTTTTTGCAGATAATTGAAGAAAAACTAATGAAAAACCTTGTACCAAATTTTCAAAACTTAGTTATAAAAGAAAAAAATTTTACGATTATTCAACAACAAAATTATTTGCAAATTTTCGCAATTTTTACATATTTCGTATAAATTGGAACTTTGAGCACTTATAAAAAAAAATTGTGACTTACGATTTTGGATTTTTTTTTATCAGTTATGGAACAACTTATAAGAAACCTTGTATTAAATTTTCAAGATTTTCTGGCAAAAAAAAAAAATTTTATCGTTATTTTAAAAAAAAATACTTCAAAAAATTGATATTTTCAATTGTCTATAATTAGCTCAATAAAAGTCAAAATACGTTGAAAATTTAACGGTGTATAGAGAACGCTAATCTAAACATTTGGTGAAAATTTCAAGTATTTACATCGATTAGTTTTTGAGTTATAGCAAAATAAAAAAATAGATTTTGTCGAAAACTGGTTTTGCGTAAAATATACCGTTTTTCCCTCATTTTTTAAGGGTTTTTCCCGGCACTTTTGACCCCCCAAAGTACCAACTAGATTCAATTTCCTTTCAGAAAAGTTGCTATATAAGGCAATCGAAGCATTTTTACTGCCCCAAATCGTGTCGACAGACACAAAAAAAAAAAAAAAAAAAAAAAAAAAAAAAAAAAAAACACACATCATTGTAAAATCAATACATTCTTCACTCCGTTCAGAATCTAAAAAAGCTGGTAAGTGAGATGATGGTGGTACAAGTTCGTCCTTCGTCCCTTCGGTCCTCGGACAAGATATTGGTGATGAATGTATTAAGTTTTAAAGAAATGATGACTCATTTCTTTAGTATAAAACGATTCTGAGCAAAGCTTCAGTGTAATATAATATATTATTATTGAAATACTGTTTACGTATTTTACGGTTATTTGTATAATTTTTGGTGAGTTATAATAATTTATTAAAGTGTGTATAAAAAAAAATCCTGACTTACGATTTTTGAACTTTTGTTAGGATAATTAGGTAGGTATATGAGTAAGGTCATATTAAAGTTTCAGAACTTTTTGTCAAATATTTAAAATTATATTACATAAAAACTTTCAAACAATTTGGTAAATTAAAAGTTCTATATTTAAGTCAAAAGTGCTATAATTGTTCTGAAAATTTTGTCCAATATAAAAAAATATGTATTTGATATTGGATAAAATTTTCAAGTTTCTAGCTTCAATACTTTTCGATTTATGACTAAATACCTAAAATCTGAACAGTGAAAATCTCGTTTACGGCGGATTTTTACCGATTTTACCGTTTTTACTCAGTTTTTCGATAGTTATTCTTGATTACTGAAAAAACTATGGAGATTTTGGAAAAATGACCTCTCTAAAGTACCATCTCAGTTCAATTTCGAATCTAAAAAGTTGCTGGACGAAACTTTTGGACAAGGATTTCTATACGAAAAAGTGTTTACAGAAAAAAAAAAAATAAAAAGAAAAAAAAATAAACATCATTGTAAAACCATAAGATCCTTCGCTTCACTCAGAATCTAAAACTCATAGCTTCTTAATGGCCATAGAGGACGTTCCGACACGCACATCATACTGTCATACTGGATTCGTATGGGTTTCAAACATATTTTTAACGAATGCCAAATCAAATCACAGAAAAGAGAATAATCTAAACTTTCGGAATAACTCGACCAGAAACCTGTCTCTATCACCTCCACGACAATAATCATCAACAAATCCGAACTCGTCAAAACTATGCGAACACCCCATTTCTAGAACTCAAGATACCTCAACAATAACAATTGTATGCCACGCTATGTAATCACTGTCATTTTATTATTACTAACGCCCGACGGCTCTAGGCCCCGAGCAATCAAATTCTGTAAACAATAATCATTTTGTTACGTCTACTGATCTATTCGTATATATCTATGAGTGTAAATATTCAATTAAATTATTTAGTATTTATTTTAAATGTCTACGTGATTATACGTAATATTATGTAAACACGATTCAATATTTATTTAAATCGTTATTAATTGTAATTTGTAACTTTATTATTTGATATGCGAATCGTTACAGAGAATGGTTCGATATCTATTGAAATATGTTTAACAAACACATTTTAATAGTAGTGTATTAGACATAAACCGTAAGTGCATGATGGTGACCTTGGAGCATACTTGCATAAATCAATGCAAAATAAGTAGTCGAAGATATATGCTAGTGTTTTCAAAATAATAAATATTTGTGTTCTTGAACACTCTGTATACAAGATCGTCGTTTGGATCACTCTGTGTACAACAGTACCTGCATCGGTAGAGATTCCGATGGATTTGAAAATTTCGAACAGTCATATTCGAAAAATTTGAATATTTATCAAAACAGGAAGCGTACTTAACTATGGTGACATTCGTGACGCGAAAATGTCACACTTGAAACGCGTTATGAATGCTTTATTTTTTTTTTAATTTTTAATATTGGTTTGATTATATACTGTAAACTAAGTATACATTTTATATGATAGAGTGTTGGAAGCGAAGTTCCCTTGATTGCTCTTAAACGGGTTCGGTGGTGGTACTTCTTATTTGATATTTGTCTAACATAATATACCAAAGTAGCTGTTGTGGGCTTGGATTATATTCAAATTTATAAACAGTTCTATATGGTGTGAATGTATTTGAGTTATTCTATTTAACTAAGAAAAAAAAACCTTCTTATTATACCTGCTGTTAAAATAAATTGCATTTATACAAGTTCATTTCTATTCGGAAATCTGTTTAAATATTAAGAGAGTCGGGTGACAAGGGAAGGGAAAAGTTCCCCCCGCAGTACCGTGACTCTACCACAAAAAAAAAAAAAGTAAAAAATATATGGTAAAATATTTATATAAATAACGTCGGTTCCCGCAATATTCCGTCAAACACATTTAATCTTTTCGCCGTTTAATTATTTTGCAAAAGTTAAATTTCATCGTTTTACTATAAAAATTTAACATGACTTTGTTGCTAAAAAATTTGATAATAGCATTTGTGGTTTTTAATCTTAGTTCCAACAACGGCTGCCTGGCTAGAGGTATGATTTTATTCTACATTATTTAACTAACTCAATACGAATTATTGCACTATGATATATAATTATAGAGATTCGTCTTTTTCAAAAAAATATTTGCTATAAACAATTGTGAATCGTTATTAAAATTAATTAATTTTGAAAATACAGAATCGTTAAATAATTGATATGACTAAGTTAGAAAAGTGTATTTGTAAGTGTAATTAAGTGAATATTCCTGTTGAGGGACAGGGTCGACGAGGCGACCGTCATCTGGGTTAAAAGTATTCACTATATCGTTTATTTTTCGTAACATTGTTTTATTAATAAATCAGTATGAAAAGTACAACTTTTTGATCAAAATGGAAATTATATTAAATGTAGGATGCTTAAGCATTTTTTTCCTAGTGGGATCAAAATAATATGTACAGTTAATTTCATCAAACTAAAATTTTAATTTATTTGAAGTCACTTCCTCTGTAAATGCTCCTTGGACGCCGCCGAATTTGATGATATGATTATATTCAACGTCGGGTTACGTCTCCCACTTTGAATTCAAAATAAACTAATGTCATGCACAAAAACAAAACACGAGACTTCTGTCGCTTACTACTAAACTGTCCGGTCTAACAGATTATACATCAAAAGGCGATTTGCATCATGCGGCACTGATTTTTCTCATATTACATTGCTGTTTTATCATCTATTAATACATCCTTAGTTAAATCTGCTCTGCATTTTATTTTTGTATTCCACTTGAAAATACAATAACAACTGAGACTGTGAGTTTTGCACAATCAGCTTCATTCATTGAGAAAAAAGAAGATTATATATCATATTTTTTAAATATGAGACTGAACCGCACATTATGATATAATTTAAGGTTATACAATAAGAATAATAATAATATTTTGTGTTCCATTTAAGTATGTGTAGGTAAGTGTTAAATACTTTATTACATTTCATTAATTCAAATGTATTATCCATCGTTTAAAACTAGCTACTTCCATATAATTATTTTTAATTATCAGACGTACCTACACGAAAGTATTAATAATCTATTTGAGTGTATTCAACGTGTTCCTAAAACTGAATTCAATCCAAAAACTGCTGCCATTTAACGAACGGTTCAAACGTTTTTTATTAATGAATTCTATATTATTCATTATATAATATATAATTAATTATATTATTTAATAATAAAAATAAAAATATTGTATTATTTCCACATCAACCCTTTGATTACATCATTATCAACTGAATCTCATAACTGAGTAGAGAAGATCAGTGTTCGTTTAGAACCGAAATTAATCGATAGGCCGAATAAGCTGCTGCCTAGGGTGTCTACCGTCAACGTCAAACATTGGGCGCTAAAATTAATATTTTTTCAAGTGATTTCGTTCGACGATTCGTAGCTCTCGATCGGTTGTGCAATGTGTGCTTGCGAATTGTATTTGCGTAGAAGAAAAAACACATAAGCACGGCTGAGAAAAAAAAACGTAAAATTGTCGCGCTAATCATTACGCATGATTTTTTTTTTTTTTTTTATCTAATGAGGAATAAAAAAGAAAAATGTACGGAAAAATAAAATCGTGTAGCAAAACGAAAATCTCTTCGAAATTATCGTCGTCGGGATCTATCGAACCGCAATGACTCGTCGGAAATAACGTTTTATCACACTTGCGTAAGGACGTGTTATAGCAGTCGCATCAAACGTGTTTAAACCGTGTTCATTGTGTACGCAGTGTGTACGTTAACGTCCGTACGCCGGTGTCGAATATGCTTGGTTTCACAGTAGCCTATATAAATAATCGGTTCAATCGAACATTTGAACATTGTTTTTTGTCTCGAAAGTATATTCTACCGAATATCAAGTAAATTTTGTTCTATACACACTGCAAGTATGATGATGATAAATGTTTTTATGGACTTGCGAACCCCCGTCGGTTACCTCCAAGACCTGACTCGGACCCCGAGCGCATTTAACGAGTAAATAATAATACCTATATTAACTATTCCAACAGATGACGTATATCCTAAATTCGAATGTAAGTAGTAATTGTATTAATATGAATGCAAGTTAATTAATTATCCTTTCATTTTATTCAATGTTATATACACGTACATAAATAAAGTCACTACAGTAATTATTTGATACAAAAAAAAAAGAAAATAAATTAATATTAAATAAATAATTTAATAAAAATTATTGTGAGTCAGATCATTAAATATTTTTATGCTTACCGATTATTTTCTTTTATAATGATACGTTATTTTTGAAAAAAAAAAAAAGGAAAAGCCTAGTTTAAAAATAAAATTATCTCATATACTCACTTAAAACTATAACAACATATAACATATTATGTTTATTGACATATTATCTCTAGACTAAGAATTATTGGAAAAATATATTTTTAAAATAATGAGCTGTACCAGTTTATTACTATTTCATAGTAATATAGTAAAACTATTTCACGATACTAAAACTAAAGTCCAACCAACACCTTAATTTTTCGTAATTCTTTTTTCAGATTGTGATGATTGTGTCACTAATAAATCTATGGATGACGTAATAAGGGCGAAACATTTTTTGAAATATATGATTTCAAATATAGGTAAATTAATAAATACAATCATATAGACATGTCTTTGAAAGTTAAAAACTATCATCCAGATGCATAAAAACATATCATTAATTTTATTATAGGATTCTTTGAATTGACAATTGTTTTAAATACTTATTGGTTTCTTATATGATGACATAGAATAATGTAGTAGTGGACATAGTAGTGGACAAATTTAAGTGCTTTGGAGTAAATTTCAGTAATATAAAAAATAGCAACAGGAAGTGAATGAAAGAATCATGTATGGGAAAAGGTGAGAGATTATAAGCACGGCCAAACTACAAAAATCAAAATTACTTTCACGGACATCGAAAATTCGCCTCTATCATAGCTACCTTCGCCCGATTATTATACGTGCTTGCGAGACAGGGTCCTCGACAAAACGCGGTGAAAGGCAATTAATGATGTCCGAGAGAAAAATACTCCAGAACACCTATGGGCCACGTTTCACCAGAGAAACGAATGTACGAAAGAAGAAGAAACATACAACAGAATATAGATATACAGGGTGTCCCACCGGAATTTACACAGTGCGATATCTTCCGTGTTAATAGAGATAATCAACTTTTTTTTTTTATAAGACTCACAGAGCTAAAAACATTTATTTCACATTAGTTTGGTAAATATAAATGTTGTATTAAACAAATTAAAAAATCAACTTTTTGTTTTATAATTTTTGTGAAATTCGAAGATAGCCATTTTGTAGGGCTTGATTTTCTGAAAATTTTGATGGTTCAACTTTCAATCTCCATTAACTTTATGATTTTTAATAATTTTTTTAGTTTATGAGAAAATAGTACTATTTACCCTCGTTAAAATTTTAAATCGCCTCATCAGCTCGTTCCGATACCTAACAATTCTTTTATTATTACCATAGATAATAAAAGATAGTAATTATTTTATAACCCATAATTATTATCATCCAAACAATTAGACGTACTTCTTACCTACCCGGTGTTTATTTATCCATGACATTCCGATAACATAAATTATCAATAATCAATTGTAAATATAATAGTTATAGTTCAATTATTGATAACATAAATTATTATTGCGATTTCCGTACATTTAATGATTTTAATGCGATTTCTTCCAATAAAATGGACATTTCATTTGACAAAAAATTCAAATATTGATCACCTGTTGAATAAGAATACTTAATTATCATGTAAATAATATTTAAATGTCTTACTGTTGTATTTGTAAGTTATTGTACTTCTTAAAAATCATCGCTTAAAAGCCGAATGGCGTTAATTTATAAAAAAAAAATATTCATCATATTATGTAGATTGTTGTTAACTTATAATTAATATTGTTATGGATTAAATTTTTAAAGTTAAATTAAGATTCGTTTCACTATTCCATATAATTAGTAATATTTTATACATATTTATTTGTACACAAACTGACAAACATGATTAAATTTACTTATTAAATTGCCATCATAAAAATATGGACCAATTATTTTCCCGTTTAGAATTCCACACCACACGTTTGTGCTCCACCTAATTTGGTGTTTCGTCTCACGCAACCATAGGGGTTTTGGTCAGTCCAATAATGCATATTTCGACAATTCATTATCCCGTTGTTGCAAAATTTTCTTTCGTCAAACCAAAATATTTTTGAATTAAAACTACTGTCTGATTCATAAATTTCTGAAATTTTCAGAATAAATATCATTCTGCTCTGAAAATCAGTTGGTCTTTAACCCTTGAACTAATGTCGCTTTGTATGGATGTAGCTTATATTGTTTTTATTCTCTATGGACAGATGATTTCGAATAGCCAGTTTCCCTTGCCAAACCCCTCGTTTTTACATGCGGATCAATATATGGTTTATCAATGCGGTTGCCATTATTTCAATTTCTTGTTGCTCAGTTATGTGCAGAACCTGACACCTTACCTTCGTTTTACGACACCCAATTAAACAGCCTAAATTAATTTCATAAAAAGTTAGGTACTAATATTGTATTATTTGTATTGTATTAGTTATTGATGATAACTGATCTACGACAATAGCTTTCTAAATTAAGAAATGTTTTAAAAGCTGGGGCTTTTCTCTCTAGATACTTTTGTCTGTATAAAGTAGCAGCTTCCCTAAAATTTTTCCTGACCTCACCATAAATTAACAACATGTCAATATATTCATAACTATTGTAAATAGCAGGCACTTTAAAAATAAATTAATTGCAATTAATTACTGCACCAACTTATAATTTAAGAAAAATAAAATATTATTAAATTAACAATTAAGTAATACAAAGATTGTATTTTTCACTGTGAAGTTTAAAAAATATATTCAATATATCTATTGTTAATATAATTAATGTAATTCAACTATAAAATCACAATAAAGCATTTTGTACACAATTACATAATATTTTATTTTTCTTTGGTATCATACAATCTTACTTTAAGCTCAAAAATAAAATGGTAGGTATTGATATTAAAAATCAATATGAGTGAATTACTCGTATTTTATTATGCAAATTGGTAAAATTTATTAAGATATACAAGTATATCATGATAAAGGTTTATTTATACAAATACATACATTGGAAATAAAAAAAAATTAAATAATTCATAAATTATGAATAAAAAATATGTTTATTTATATAATTTACTTATTGGCATTTATCACCTTTATGTTTTAGTTACATATAATTTAAAATTTAAATAATGGCGAGTATTAGTTATCAAAAAATTATGAGCAATGAAAAACCATGATACATAATGACAGTATTCATTGATACAGTAATATACTACTAACCAAAATTTCATATATTTAAACAAATCAAGTGGTTGCAAAATGTGTACATTGTAAAAAAGAAACAAATCTTATTTATTTTATAATATTAGGGTTATAACATTAAAAATTATATTAGATATATTTCACATATTTCAAAATGTAGGACAAAAAAGTGAATAAAGGTAGATAAAATAGCTTGTGAGTAACGACTTTAAACAAAATAAATTTATAATAAATATATGTACAAAATAAATAAAGTTCATATCTGTGGCACGCACATTTAAGATGGTATTGTATGGTGTTGTTAAGACTACTGCATTAATAAGATGAAGTTGGAAATATCCATTATATAAACTGCATACATACATATAATTGTTCATTGAAATGATATAAGTAACTTCTTTATTTTTTTAACAATTATAAGTCCCTCATAGATTGCCGGAGTCCTTAGTATTACGTGCTTCAGATAAACCTACAACTATCAGTCAGTAGTAGATCTAGGGGAAGGCCCCATGGGCTTTATTTGGGCCACACTTTCTCTTTTTATGTACACATTACTAAAATGTTCAGTTATTTTTTTTATTTTTTATAAGTACTAATTTTTTAAAAGGCTCCTCCCCTGATCTGCCTCTAATGTCAATGATGTTTTGTGCAATAGTCAAAGGGTAAAAATAGAATTACTGTTAATATTAATCAACAATTTTTTTTTTACAAAATTGACCACATTCACTTAACCAACTAAAAATATAAAAGCATTTACTGACGGATTGCATAATGCAGAGTATTTTTGTAAAGCTAAATATATCTTAGTGACTTAGCAAACACAGCCAAAAATTGTAAAAAAAAAAAAAAACTTAATTAAGTTAACTCAAAATTAACATGATGAAAGTGGTAATTAATAAAGATTAATAAAGAGGGCTCGGATTTTATAGCATTTACTTTTTATTATAGAACATGGGAAAATTACAGAGTAAGCTACTACGTTATTATAGTTTATGCAATAAAGAATTTAAATTATTTAAAATCCATACATTTATACACACAATAATATACTTACAAGTTACATTATAATAGTAAAATGTTATTTACTTATTTATTTTTGCTTAGTTTTCTACATGTTAAGGTTATATTAAGTATAGCATATAATATAATGCTATAAAATCCGGGCCCAGTTAATAAATAACGTAATAATACATTAATACATTGACATAATAAGGTCTAGAACTGTGTCAGAAAAGTTTAATACAAAATTTAGGCAATATAATTTGGTTAATATAATTGGGTTTTTTATTTTATGTACACCTAATTGGTTATACATTGCAAAATATTAATTAGGAAATCATCTAACTACTTAATATTAAATTACTTCATCTTTTCAAAAATAAACCAAATTTTAACATGTTTTACATACCAATCACATTTAAAAAGTTCATAGAATATTAGATATATTTTGGTAGGTAATATTTTTTAACAATTTTAATTTAAATTTCAGTATGAAGAATAAAAATAGATACTTGTTTGTATACATTATTCTATCTCTTCTTATTTTTGATTTTTGATACATAGGTGCCTATCTAAGATCTGTTGACCATACACCAAACACATACGACATACATTTCTGAAATATTATTAATAGTTCACTAATTATTGTACTTGTACCTTTAAATAAGTTATTGATAATTAATTGTTTTATTTACATTAATTCATGAAATTGAATGAAATTTCCATAATGACTTGTTATGTTGCTGTATTTTTGATACTTGATTGACAGTTATTTAGTAGGTCCCTTTGATAATAGTCTACAGTTGGTTTTAGGCAATTTTTTCAATTCTTATGTTTTGCATTTTTTCAATAATTGATGAAAAAGACATGCCAATTTGACTATTGGTCAGACGTTAAACAGTAAAATGGTAAAATGATATACATTTAACATAATATACCAATTTGGAAGAACAATTTTCTTTAAAATGCACATTAATTAAATGTCACTTGGCTCTCCGATTTCACACAAGAAAAAAACGTGGAGTAAGTAATACATAAAAAAAGTTATGGTCTATTATTTAACTTTTAAGTGATATTATAAATACTAATGAACTTAAAAAGTAAAAATCACACAACAATTGTATTTTATGTCGATCATGAGTTTCTTAATTTATTAGTTATAACTTCATTCGTTAAAGGAAATTTGTAAGGTTAACTGTACAATTACGCCCGTATAATCATAATGTTAATTACGAAATTTGTGCCGATAATGATAAAATATATCAATTAATAATTAATGATTACATCATAATAGCTACAAATGATAACAAAAATCTAATCATGGGTAGTAAAATAATTATTATCTTATATTGTCTATGGTAATAATAAAATAATTGTACGCTATCGGAATGAGCTGATGAGGCGATTTTGAATTTTAACGTGGGTAAATAGTACTTTTTTCTTAAAAATTATTAAAAATCATAAAGTTAATGAAGATTGAAAGTTGAACCGTCAAAAGTTTCAGAAAGTCAAGCCCTACAAAATGGCTATCTTCGAATTTCACAAAAATTATAAAACAAAAAGTTAATTTTTTAATTTTTTTAATACAACATTTATATTTACCAAACTAATGTAAAATAAATGTTTTTAGCTCTGTGAGTCTTATAAAAAAAAAAAAAAAGTTGATTATCTGTTTTAACACGGGAGATATCGCACTGTGTAAATTCCGGTGGGACACCCTGTATATATATATATATATATATATATATATATATATATATATATATATATATATAGGTATATATATATTATATTGCATATAGACCTCTTGAAGGCAGAAATGGTCCTTGGCGGACCGATAAGCCGGGATGAAGAAGATGTAGAATAATCAATGATTACTGGACCCATTAAACTGATACTATATTCTGATGTGGAGTACTTTTAAACTCTGTCCGGTCACGGGTGACTAGCCTTGCCGGTTAAAGGTTACTCTTTGAGAATTTCAAACTCCTAATTTGCAAAGGACTTTTTTCAGCCATTACGCTCCAAATGATTATCATTCTATAAAAAAGATGAAGTCATATTTTACGTAATCATTAAGTTGTTTATGTTTGTGTTTTAGATTACAACAGTATCAAAGATTACCGTAAGTAAATTGTATTTTGACAAATGTATATTTCGTGTGGTAAATACGTTTCATGGAAATACACTATAGGAAGTCGTATGACTTATCAGCGTCCATTTATAAGCCACCAAACTTGGCTAAACGCTACACGATCATTAACTGAGACCACCGTTACTAAGGATCATATGACCCATATATAATCTGAATATTCCAAAAGATAAACAAAAAGGGATTGGAAGGGATCAATGATTATTACGTACACTTATAATGGTTTTAAACGAAACATTCATACGATTTCAAAGTCTCAACGTGAGGAGTGTAATTTTTTTAAGATTCTAAGTGAAAATTGATGACAATTGGAGATATTAATTAATTAATTTACATATATCACACGATGTCAATGATAAATTTTATTTTACAGATTTTATTAATGCATTTTTTAATTACATGTACAAAGCGATGAAATTCTCAAAAATAGGTAAATATCAAATTGATATGATTCTATTGATATTTATGTTTATTATTATTTATTCGATTTGATTATGGCCAAACGGATTTTTTATAAACAAAGGATATCAAAGTATTGTGCAATGAAATAAAAATTAAGTGTGTAATGGATATAAACGAAGTATGATAATAATAATTGTAAAACAGATATAGAATAGTCAAGAAGATCATTCACTATTATAATATTTGAGGATGCTATGCAGAGGGCGATTATTGCTTCTAGAGGTATGGTGGGTGGGTATTTTGAATGGAGTTTGGTTTCTAGTGTTACGTAAAGGAACTATAAATAAGACACTGGAAAGAAGATCAGGGGCATTCAGTATGTTATCGAGAAGAGCGTGAATACATTGAGGGCCAAAACTGATCTTTAGCGAAGGATGCCGTATGACAGCACTTTTAGAATTGAACAAACAAGAGCAAGATATAAAGAACGAAGACAATTTACGGGATTGAAGAGTTTGGTGTAACGCTTGATAAAACCTAAAGTCTTCATTGCTCTGCCATGGATGAGGTCAATATGACGGAAAAAGGAAAAATTTATGGAGTAATAGATACCAAGGTTATTGATAATGGAAACGTGCTATAGAGGGATACTATCAAGCGTAGGGGATGTGAATAGGTTTTTGTGATCTAGAAAAGGAAATAACTAACGAAATATTGAGACTAACATTTATTATTTTCACAAAAAAAAAAAAAAAAAAATTTTTTTTTGAAATTAATCAAAACGTTTAATGACACGTACATGAATACATGGAGTGAGCAGTGTAAAATCACGTGGCAATTTTACAACGAAAACATCCTTGTTTTTATTTAAATGTTTTTCGTGTCTAGCTTATCAACGATTTAATTTGTTATCTGTTTTTCATCCTCTACAACTGCAGAGACCAAACGGATTTGAGCTCTGTTTATTTCTCAAGATATCTTACTGTTTTTTTTTATATTCCGATCAACTATGAGGTTTCATAGAGAAATATATTCTTGATATTTGTTTGCTTTTCATATTTTCAGGAAAAAAAATCACGAATAATAAACTATGAGTTTTATTCGCATAAAGAAATACCAATTGTTCATAGTAGGTGACTTTTCATCGCTTTATTTCAACGACAAAAAAAAGCTGGACATATTTTTTACCACGAGTATTTTTCGCTTCTCGGACAAGATAACGGAGATCCATGTATTGGACGTTGAACGGTTCTGAGCAAAACTACTGTGTAAAACGTACCGTTTATATATTTTACCGTTTGTTGTCTAATTGACGAAAGGTTTTGTTTGTATCAAAACTTAAAATTTCCTGATCAAAGGAGATATTTTCGTTAAGTTTCATGTTGGTTGAGTTTCATGTTTGGTACACCAATATTTTTATTTTTAAATGAATATAATATTTGCAAGTTCCAAGATTAAGAAAATCACTTCTGTAAACAATTTAAAAAAATTTAGTAAAACGTCGATAAAAAAAAAAAAAAAATGGTATGAATAAAGATTTTTTAAATATTTTCAATTTTTACCACAGAGTATGAAAGTGAAATTACATTTTCTAGTTTTAATGTACAAAATTACAAGTTTGGTATAAAGAAACTTATCAATAACTAGTTAAATTCTTTGTTATACTTTCAGTCTAGATGTCGAATGAATAAAAATGAAATTTCCTTGAACCATTTATCATATTATTTGTATCATTCTATTTTCACCATATATCTAATGCGAAAATTTCAAATTTCTAATATTAATACTGTTGAAGTTATGACTATATAACTAAATTTGAATTAGTAAAAGTTTAGTTTATGCAAATTTAATCGTTTTAACTTGATTTGGGGACAATTTTTGCTATATGACTGGAAAAACTATTGAAATGATAAAAATTTGGGCCCTTCAAGTGCTATCTGAGACCGATTTTTGATCTATTAAATAACTGGACAAAACTTTTGGACAAAGTTCGGTATCCTGAAAAGTGTCTCCAGAATAGAAACAAAAAACATCTTTGAAAAGAGAGATCCCTCTCAGGATTTAAAAATGGCTCTACTTTATAATCAGACGAATACTGACAGAGTTTGCATTTTAATTTCCATCATAATAGGAAATTCATGTAATTCAATAACATTTTAAAACTCTATTTAATGATAAACGATAGGTCATACTTATTCATGGTGGCAACAAAGGGAAAACGTCTGGAAAATTTTTCTTGTATATATTTTGTCTTTTGTACTTTATTTTATGAATATTAGCAGCATCAATTTTTATCGGCAGTAATGTACCAGAAAAAAAACATCTTTGGAATCCCAAATACTTATATAAGAACTATGGAAGCGTATACATATTGCGCTTTTTGAAATGAATACAAATCAATCTTATTTAAAAATTTTCCCAATAAATATGGTTAGGTCAATCTTACTAATATGTACCTATAATGAATATTTTATCATACCCATGACAAATATGATAACTTAAATTTCACATGTGCAAATAATTCACCGATTTTCGGACGTACAAATTCAATTAAAACATATTTTAAACAAAATGTGTATACCAACAATTTTTAGGGACCGTAAGCGAAAGTAAGTACACTGATGAATTAATCAATATGATTGCATATTATAATAATATGGTAAAATATAAAGAAAGCAAGAATCAATATTATGAATCAAAATAATATTGATGTCGAATAATTGATATTTTATTTATGTTGACAAATGAATTAAAATGCGTACGAGTAGTTAATAATAATAGTTTATTCAGAGGAATAAAACGGGCCGAGGCCCAATAGAACAGATAGTTTGGATACAAATACAAGAAATACAATATTACATACAATAAATATCTTATAGATAGGTTTAAAAAAAAAAAAAAAATTACAAAAAATCTGAAGGCAAATTGTATTACAGTTGAAAGGCATTGATCCGGTTTGATCCGGTAAATAATATCCGGCGACAAAAGATCCGCGACATTTGGTCCGGTGAAAAAATATCCTGTATCAAAAATATCCGGGGCAAAAATATCCGATAATTTATTTTTTATTTTTTTAATAATTTAATTAGTTAATACATTTAATAAATAATAATTTTATTTTTAACAGTAACACAAATGAATTTAATATTATAATCGAACGTTTTTTAAAAACATGTTCAATATTAAACATATTATATTATATTATATTATATTATATTTTTCATTATTAGAATTATAATAGTACAGACATAACAAATATCGATCAATCTCATCTGTACTATTTTCGTCGATTATAGTTTATGTACCCATGTGAATAATCTTATCATATTTAGTGTGTGTTCTGTAATCTGTATAGGTACGTCTATTCGATAATGGTCCTCATAATTTTGTACAGTATACTGGGATTTTGCTTAGTGTTTATTGTGGATGTCCACACGATACAAATTTATTTGCGCGTGGTTTTTATTAGTTTGAATGATGCCACTAAAATTTATTAAAAGCCAAAAAGGCAAAAATATGTTGGTGTATAACGGTTTTCTGTACAACAAGCATAAAGTGTACGAAAATAAAATTGTATGGCGTTGCTCTGATTATAAAAAATCCAATGTTCCCCTTAAAAATGTGGAACTGTTACAATGATGTAGTTATGGATTTCCCTCGGACTACTAACGCTGTTGAGGGTTGGCATCATGCTTTTAATACAAGTTTGGGATCTCACCATACCACGATATGGAAATTTATCAACTTCTTGAAGGAAGAACAAGGGCTGCAAGAGGCGAAAATCGAGAAAATTAATTTAGGTGAGATTAATCCAACTAAAAAACGTAAATATAAGGACCTTGACAAACGTTTAAAAAATGTTGTACACAATTATGATTATACCAATTTGCTAAATTATTTAAAATGCATCGCTCATAATTTTAATTTTTAATTTTATAGTTTAAAGACATAGAGATATTTCTACTTATTTATTATTTTTACTAAACGTTTACTTAAATATAAACATGTTTTTAAAAAACGTTCGATTATAATATTAAATTCATTTGTGTTACTATTAAAAATAAAATTATTATTTATTAAATGTATTAACTAATTAAATTATTAAAAAAATAAAAAATAAATTATCGGATATTTTGCCCCGGATATTTTTGATACAGGATATTTTTTCACCGGACCTAATGTCGCGGATCTTTTGTCGCCGGATATTATTTACCGGATCAAATGACGTGGAACCCTCAGCATTACGTATACACATTGTTCATGTGAGCAATTAATATCTCCCTTAACGAAGAGTAGAAAAAATCAACTCTCGTAGAATGTTTGTTGCATAGAACCATAGCCATAGCCATAGCATTATGAAGGATAAAAATGGAAATTTTAAAGAAGGTATTCACGATTCAGAATGAGATAATGATAAATAAAAAAATGAATACAGGTAATATGAAATCTTATATAAATACAAGTATTGAGTACAAAACAATAATTCAGTAACACGAGAAAACCGATGCGTAGTATATGTAAAACTATGGCTAAAGGATTTATTTTGTTCCAAAGTATTTTCGACTGCAGAAATTAATTAACTAGAAAATAATTGAAAATAATGAATAGAAATCAGGTTCTATTTTCATTGAGTTATTAATTCATAAATTATTTGATTTAGATGTTCCCTATAGCCCATGTATGTTTTGTCAGACGTCTTATCCGCGTAAATACTTTATATTAATAATTTAAATAATAACTAGACAATTAATTCATTTTTTAATTTATAATTAAATTTCGTAGATGAAGTAGCCAGTAAGTAAAAATGTTTGAGATTAAGTAATATTTCTCAAAAACAATATTGTTTTATAATAAATAAATGAATAAATAAATAAATAAATAAATATATATATATTCATTTAACGATATAGTTTAATAATACATATATAAATACACATACATATATCGTTTGTTTACTGATCATGTTAAACATGAAAAACAATAATTGATGAACATGACACGATATTAAATACTTTTTACCACAAAATCAAATTATGACCACTTGTTAGTAAATAACTTAACCTTATGAAACAAATAATATTTGAAATGTCAATTATCCTGCATAGATTAAGTAGTGTTTTATTACGTACAATAAGACTTCTGTATAATTATTTAATATTTTTGGAATAGATAGATTATACACAAATAAATACATTCACGCAATACAACTTTAAAGTTACAATTGATCATTTTCGCGTAGAAAAAAATGTACATTTCGATAAATTTATTTAGTTTGGTTATTTTCAAAATAAAAATGGAATAAAATAAAAAACAAAATCCAACCACAGTAAAAATTTGAATGTTCACAGGGTATTAATTAATAAATTCGGTTACTTAATAGGGATTAATCATATCCGTAGAAATTTAAATTTCGGACGAGTAATTTTAGGTTGTAGGTACTCCGTAACTATAAAAAAAGACGAGAAGAAAATATGAGTCAGAATATGTAGATATCCTTGTAATGATATTAATACAAATGTTAATGTGTTACATTCTCTGTTGTAGCTTGTGACGGTAAGTATTAAGTTAGATGTATCGCAGTAATTATCAATTTGTAGTTTGATCTTTTTCTGTGATTTTACTCTCCAAACTTTGTTGTCACATTCATAATGACAAAAATAAAATGTACAAAAAACATTAACGTAAAATAAATACGACATGTTTTACTTCAACCAAAGTCT
This sequence comes from Therioaphis trifolii, assembly GCA_027580255.1. Taxonomy (NCBI): domain Eukaryota; kingdom Metazoa; phylum Arthropoda; class Insecta; order Hemiptera; family Aphididae; genus Therioaphis; species Therioaphis trifolii. Next base: position 10,498,723 of record CM050404.1, on the reverse strand, counting down.
AATCACAGTAACATTTTCATGTTTACAATTAAGGTTTAAAAAGGAATAATAATGAAAAAAACGCACTTTTAAATTAATGATATATTGAATTTTGTATTGTGTATTTTTTATCGACAGATGCGATGCAAACATCTTTCGGACAAGATGATTGTAAGTATTGTAACCTTAATTTCAAAGAATGTGATAAGTTTATTCGAGTTCTATAATAATCCCACTTTTAATATAAACGGAATTACGTATGGTCACTGGGATATCAATTCATTGAGCATTTAGAGTTTAGAGTAATATATTTTGTACACATAAGGGTTACTATTATTCTTAAGGAATAATAAATGATGGAAATTTCAAAATAAAATTTAATGATAAGTATATTTTTTGAATTATCGGTCAAATATTATTATATTAACATTTCAAATTGTTTGTGTGAGCATTTTCAAAAGTGCTATTATCGTTCAGAACTCAAAGTTAATAAAACGTTTTGAAAATTAAGAAAACTGAAAGTTTAATAAATCAAATCGATAAAAACAGGAAAAATTCATATTGGGTCACAATAGGTAGGTCGTTTTTTATTTTTTTATTTTAGTGTTTAAATTCGTTCACGGGCAAAGTATTATTATAAGTATTGTGCTGAATTATTTCACTTTATTCACGTTGGGCGAGGCAAAGAGAAGGAGAGAATCAATATAACTAAGACATTTATCAAAAGGATACAGTATAAAACATGAATCATATGCATGTGCCCAGCCTAATTACAATGCCAGAGTGACTTTTTTCTTATTTGAAAAATGTCTCGTACAGTCGATGTGCATACGATTCAGATAATGATTGTAATATTATTCATGATGATTTTTAGATACGGATGCTGTTAAAAGCGTTGAAAAGGTGTTCTATAGAAAGTGTAAGTTAAGTTTGATAAATTGTTCATAAAACTGAAATAATAATACTCTGTTTGAAAGTAATAAAGTTTTTGCACACGTATACATAAGTAATGACGTACGTAATTTTGTTCGATATATAACTCAATAACATGTTCACATCGAAATCAGAAGGTTTACTAGATAAAATAAATAACCATTTTAGATTCTGAGTGTTGCTATAATGGGTAATCTTTAGTGACGTTTATTTTTCTTCTTCTACGTTTGAAAAACTTTTTGGGGCAGTACACATAGTCAAAAATTACATTCTGAAACTTTATACATCAAAAATTGGATGTTAGGTGTTATTTAAATGTTTCGTTTTTTCCTTTTTTTAAAATTGTTACATTTTGTTTTTTTTTTACAACAAAAAATTCTGAGGTAAACTGTGAAAAGCGAGGGGTTTTCAATTTTCTATGTGTAACATAAAATTTGTATATTTTGTTTTGTTATTTTTTATTTTAAACTTTCCCGAAGTATGTAGCAATACGTAATTATTTTATTATTTTATATATATATTTTTTAAAGTCTTCGCGTTGTTGCTGTAACCATTCTTCTCTAAGGAAGTTGTTACATGGGAAGGAAGAGTTTTAACTGTACAGTGGTTTCCCGCTGCCACGTCATTATTATATTGTGAAAATTTCAAGTTTCTGATGACGTGACTTTTGGAATTATGATTATGTAACTAAATAAGATAATAGATACTCAGTTTAATAAACATATTTTAGCTGCAAAAAAACAAATGACGGTGGTTTTTTTCCGCTTCTTTGGATGAATAAAAATTCGTTTTGAATTAAAATGTCTAATATTTTTCAATAAAACTAAAACCTTCATATCATTATAGGATTTATTTTTGAGCACAAAATCATATCAATAGGCAGTAACATTAAGAGGATTAAAGAGATTATCGTTTGTTCATAAATGTACACACTATATGTATTAAGTTAGCAGTCATTCATAATTTAACTGCCTATTTTATAACTAACTCTATTTTTTTTTTTTTTTGCTCGTGTCAAACTGTTTTCACATAAATGCCGTTGAAAGTGTAAATTAACATTAAGTGATATTTCATTAATATATTTTCCTAATTTTAGATAAGAAAGGAGACAATAGAAGTGATTTAATTTTTATTTTCCAATACACTTTTAGGATAGATGAATACATTTTTTTTTTGCATTATATTTATATTTCTTTCGATCGATAATTCAAATATAATCGTGGAAATTATTATTATGCCGAGGAAATCAACTATCAACTGTGTTTTTAGAGTATTTAAATCAATATATAAACCACGTGAGGACAAACATTGATGTTGACCGTATGTAAAATCACAAATAAATAATAGATAAATACGTATTGAAATAATCGCTTAAAACGAAATGTAAATCGGTATCATTGTCACTAGCAATGTTTTTATTTTGTTTCTTTCTTCGATAGAGGTATCAGCAGTCTTGTAAAGTATTTGAGTAAAAGTATTTGAGTAAATGTATTTAAATACTTTTATAGTATTTAGAATACTTTTTAAATACTTTTTAGTTTAAGTATTTGGAAAGTATTTTAAATACTGTCTTGGACATATTTGTATTTGGAAATCAAATACTTACAAAAATTCAAACAAATTAATCGTCAGTCGTCATTTTTTTTTCTTTGAAAATTATCATACTATTTTATTTATAATAATATTTTTCTTTCATAATAATTATTGACTACTGTTGAGAACCCCTGTCCCCTATGCCGATGTGACACCACTGTGTGATATCATAATATTTCTGTTTCTGTTGGCAACAAAATATGCAGTAAAGATATCTTTAATCGTTGGTCAATACTGAGAAGATGTCTATAAATAGTTGGGGCCAAACCTAGTTTTATTTATTTTCATTTTCCAGTATACAATTGAAAGTAGTACACAAAGATCTAATAATACCTTGTTGAATGTATCATGACAATTTTAAATTATTAATTACAAAATTAATTTAGCAAACTAACAATTTGAAAAGTAAAATAGAAAAATAAGTATTTGAAAAGTATTTAAATACATGGCAAGTATTTATATTTTGTTCTTAAATACTTTTACTTAAAAGTATTTGAAATGTATTTTAAATACTTTCTGAATGGATGTATTTGTATCTGTATTTAAATACAATTTTAAAAGTATCTTTTACAAGACTGGGTATCAGCACCTTGTTAGAAATTAATGATGACACTTAATCAATCTAAGTAATGCACAATGTTTAATATGAATTCCGTATACTTCACATAGGCCATTTTCTTACGTCATAGATCTAAAGGTTTGTTTACATAGTAGTCATCGCGTGAAAAGACTTGAGTAAAAGTGTTACCCGAAATAAGATTTCGTCGAAGGTTGAATTTACTAACTTTGAAATTATTTATTATTTCCGATTTTTTTTTTAACTGTATAAACCATCTACGGACTATGGTCTGATCATTTTTCCTTATATTTTATAACTTATATCTTATGTAAAATATCATTCTGTGGTTGTTTTTGATTATTTCGACTTAATATTATAATGCTTTAATAACTAATATACACGAATCATAAAGACGAAATACTTTTTCCAAAATGTATGCACCATGATAATTTGGGTACGTATTAAATTATAGGTTCAAAATTGACATTTGGAGCAACTTTAAGTTCCGTTTGTGATAAATTAGGTAAATGATTTACATATGTATTTAGTTAATGTTATGTGGATTCTGAAAAAAAATTATTTGAATATAATTATTGAAAAAAAAAAAAACTTTATAAAAATAATGAAAAAATCAACTGGAATCCGTTAAACTAATTTAATACAAACACTCTCGAATTAGTAACTGAATTAAAAAACGTAAGTTAAGGAAACTGTAAAAAAGTCAGTTATAACACTATCACGGTTTCAATGGAATTGAGTAATGAATAAAATGATTTATTAAACAGTATATCATAGCACTATATACTTAGTGAATAGTAATTGCGTATTGTAGTAAGTTACTTCTAAACGGCGAACTTGATATAAATAAATTGCACTTTATTAACACCGAATATAGCACATTCAAATGGACTCAGTATGTGATGCACTAGCGCATACACGTTATGTTTCTTGTTTGTTGAAAATCCACCTTTTTTCGGTTAAAATGATTAATCGGGACTTCGCTGTAGCCACTCTTTGAGTCCAAATCGGAGAAATATCGTTTTTCTATTCTCTATCGGCCTAGAGATTTCGGGGATATGAGGTGTATAAAAATTATAGGACACGCGACTCCGATTGTCAGTTGATCGAGGCGCCGGTAGCCGTCAGCGTTTAGTCTTTAGCAATACCTGCAGTGGCGCATTCCAAGGGATGTCGGATGTTTGAATAATTACATTCCGTTCTAGTTCATATGGTCGCCAATATAATATATTTCTAGCCTGTGGACGTATGCTAGTCTAATAAGCAGAAACACTAATAAAATAATCGCATCATTACAGAATCTAATTGACAAGGAAACGAATGAAAAATATACGTTAAAGTGTGTAAAAGAACGACGGGCTATTCGTGTTGGTAACTATTGAACACCTGTTTCATTGAAAATAATGCACGTGCACATATGACTCAATTGTTAAAATTACGCATGACAATATTAGAAAATTAATTGTATGCACTCTTCAAAATAAAATAATTTACGCACTATCCAAAACGTTGTCAACGAATGAATGTATGTTGAATAAATATCATATTTTTAAAATTGTTCAATTGTTGTATTTTGTTAAACCTAACCTATCCTAACCTCCATGTCGACTTTGGATCCAGATCAGGGCCGGCGCAAGAAGTATTGGCGCCCCGGGCGAAACCATGTTTTGGCGCCCTTACCCCCCCCCCCTCACACCTAGTTTGAGTAGTGATAAAATCAAGTTTTTTATTAAGTTAAATAAAATTAGTATGTATTTTGTATTTTTGTATCATAATTTTAAACTTTATTACCTGATCGTACAACATTGTAATAAGGTTACACATACTCGTATTATATTATTAACTTATAAAATTGCCGCATGGCGTAACATAAAAAATAAAAATAAAAATAATATTAATTTTAAACTTATACCTATAACTAATATTAAAACTTAACTTTTCTAGCTTTTAATTCAGAAAACTGTTTGATTGCTTCTTCATAGTTTACTTTTTGGGCTAAATCATTTTCAATTGACAAAATTGCTAACGAAGAAAGTCTATCATCTGTCATCGAGGAGCGCAAATAAGTTTTTATTAATTTAAGTTTAGAAAAACTTCGTTCACCGGACGCTACAGTAACTGGAATCGTCAGCAATATTCTTAGAGATATCCATGTGTAAGGGAATACATCAACTAATTTCATATCGTGTATAAACTGGAGCGCTGATTTGGGGGATCCTTTGCCAATTGGTAAAAGTGAACTCAGATGTTTAAGTTCACTGTAAAGCTCTACGGAATTTATATCAGCACTATCTCCTTCCGAGAGTGCTCCATGCAGATCTTTACAGCATGCCAAAAGATATTCAGAAGATGGTAATTTTTCTAAATTGTACAGAAACCCCCATAATTGCTTATGGTTTTCAAATTGAGTAAATCTTTCTTTTTTAGATTCTCTGACTGTGTCTACAAGAGTGTAGAAAAATTCTCTTTTAAAACGTTCTTCGGCGCTAATCAAAAAATCTTGATCGGTGTTTTCATCAAAAAAAGTTTTTTTACGTCTTACTCGTGCTTCTTTTATGATTGGGTCTATACCTAATGACTCTGCTATTTCTCTTGAAGAGTTTGACGCATCTGCGTACCCTGTTTCTCGATACTTGTTAATATATTTGACACAATTATCTAATAATGAAGACGCCATTTCTATATCCATTGTAAACCCTTGCATAGATTTACTTACAATATTTACTTGAAATAATAAATCATACCAAACATTTAATGAAATCAATACCTTGAAGTCAAGTAGTTGATTACCTAAACTGCTTGCTTCATTTCTTGTACCAGCATCTGCCTTAGATGATTCCGCAACTTCATTTAATGCATCGTATACTTCTTTTGTTTGATATCGAATTGCTTTTACACTGTCTATGCGACTCTCCCAACGGGTTGTACACAATGGCTTAACCGTCAAGTTAGGTAAGTGTGATTTTAGTACTTGCCAACGGTAAACAGAAGCCGAAAATAAAACAAATATCCGTTGTACAATTCCAAAAAGAGTGATAGATTCTTTGGATTGCGAAGCTGCGTCAGATATAACGAGATTAAGAGAATGACAACCACAGGGCATAAATGCCGCTTTAGGGTTTAAAGCTAAAATTCTTGCTTGAACTCCTTTTTTATGACCTTTCATATTCGCGCCATTGTCTTAACCCTGACCACGACAGTTCATTATATCAAGATTGTTTTCTTTTAGCGTCTTAAGCAATAACTCAGTAAGGCTTTCTCCAGTAGATTCACTAACTTCTCTAAAACCAATAAAATGCTCAGCTACTTGTAAATTGCCATTATTTTCGTCCACAAATCTTATAGTAAATGACATTTTTTCAGAATGGCTGACATCAGGAGTACAATCTAATATCACAGAAAAATATTTTGCATCTTGTACTTTTTGCTGAATGATTTCTAAAACTTTGGAGGCCATTAGATTTATAAGTTCATTTTGAATATCCTTACTGCAATAAGTTAGATTGAGTTTTTGTGTAGTTATTCGATTTAAATGTTCTTTCATATTATTGTCATATTTTCCTAAAAGTTCTACTAACCCCAAATAGTTTCCATTATTTCTTTCAAATAGTTTATCAGACGATCCTCGGAAAGCTAGATTGTGTTTGGATAAGTATAGATAGATAAGTTAAGATATTAACCTTTCTAAAATACTTTTCCAATATTGAACTTCTGTATTCATTACTCGTTGCAGGTCATTATCAATACATCTACCAAGTTTTAATCTTAATTCACATTCGTGCCACTTTTTGTATGCAGTAAAATGCTCAGGTGATTTTTCATGAGAATTAAGTGTTGTTGTCATATGCTTCCAGTCATTATTGCCTGTTGTGGATAGTGTACTATGAGAACTATTAAAAAGTTTGCAACAAAAACAAAACACCCGATCAATGCTTTTAGAATATACAAGCCATCGTCTTTTAACTTTTTCATTGTTGTCTAATTTTCTTATTTGGTATATTTTAGAAAAATGACGATTATTTTCATCTTTGAGAAAAATGTCATCATTTATTTCACGTGGTCCCATCTTAATAATTATGTCTATTAAGTTATTCTGTCTGTTATCTGGCCATAAATATGGGTCGAATAAATCAGGTTGAGAAATAAATGCAACGGATTTGGAAACATGAGTTACCGGTTTATCGCTCATCTCAACTGTTTTGTTCACAAATACACTATTACTACTATTTATGTCAATATCAATATTATTATCATCACAAGGAAAATATGTTAAAGTAGAAGAGGTCAACGTTTCTTCATCATTATGTTTAACAGGAGTTTTAGAAATATTTTCATATATACTATTTATTGATTCATTTTTAGCCTCCGGTGTCGAAGTAGATGTTTCATTATTATTTTTTACAGGAGTCTTAGAAATATTTTCTTCTATTTCATTTATTGATTCATTTCTAGCATCCGATGCCGAAGTAGATGTTTCACAGGTTCCACTATTACTTTTAAAATATTTGTTAATCATTTTTGCATTTTTTTCTAATTCTAATTGAGCTTGGGCTCTACGCTTTCGATACTGGGCTCCTGAAGGTTTATCTTTTTTTTGGCGGCATAGTATCAATTATTTTACCTACAATTATTTATTTATTTATATTTGTATATTTAGGTAAAAAAAATAATAATATTTTAGGATAAAATGAAAAAGAAGAGAAATCTTATTTGAATTATCGTGGGTAATATGAAATTCAATAATTTCAATTTAATTCAATAATTAAAATATAATAATATGTATTATTATAAATAATCAAAAGATCGCACGAATTATTGTGCGATAGCAATCATTACATACTCTATATCAGTGTTTCCCAACTTCTTTTACTCGCGGAACCTTTGCAGGAGCTTGAACTTTTTGTGGAACCCCCATATTTTTCTTTAGTTGTAATGCTGACATAAGTTTTTTACACTTAAATGAGAGGATTGTCGGATACTTCCGGCACCAGGTTTTCGCGGAACCCTTGGCGCCGGCTCACGGAACCCTTAGGTTCCGCGGAACACCAGTTGGGAAACACTGCTCTATATAGTATATAACATTATTATACAGCCAGAACGTCGTTGCCGAAAGTATTATATTATAGGCTGCCGTCCGAATTGTAAAACGAAAATAATATTATAATATCATATTAAATTTATAGATACTGAGAAAACGGGTTTAAGTATTTTCATAATAATAAATATGTGAATGTGCGATTCACCACGTTATATCGACCGTTGCGCCATATATTAATTATTATATATTATCATCATAATATATAAAGTATATTCATTAACATAAAATATCAAATCAAATATAAATATATAATATTATTTCACGCCACCACTGCTTATAATATATAATTTTTTTATAGGAATACTGTGTTTCACTAACTATTTATTTATTAAAACAACCAGAGAACGGAATTTATTATAAAAAGAAACCAAAATATTATATAAAAATGTACTAAACAAAATATATGAATATTGATTACCTGTTGGCTGTTGGCAGTTACTTGTTAGTTTACAATATTTGACAGCAGACCATACGGAGTGAGAGCTTATCGAAAACAGTACTAGTGTGTGTCAGACAATTGTGTCTTTCAGTCCAGTCAAATTAGGAAAAAGATCGGAAAAAATTCACCCCCAACTGAATTTTGGTACACACTTAAAATGTACCTTCCCAATCAACATACTAAAAGTTCTGACGCCTAACCCCCGTGCGTACCTCTCCACCCTCCAAAAAGGGGTAAAACCTACCCTCCCGCTATTTTTCTTATAAAACGTTAAATTTTGAACGCACGACAAAATGTTATGGAATCAAAATTAAAGACCGTAAAATTTACTATTAGAAAATAATATTTTAATCACTTAAATTTTAACATGATAGTTTAAGTAAAATTGTTTGAAAATGTTGTTATAAATCAACCATACACCCGGAAAAAACATACTTATCAAAAGTTTCTAAGTGACTGGGTAGTACACTTATATAATATATATATATATATACTATATATACTGTATATTATATAGTATATATGTATATATACTCTAAAATATAAACCTAAGATTTTATCGTTGTGTGGAAAACCGACCATTTAATTATATTCGGACGAAAATATTTATATACAATTTGTATAGCCATCATTCCGACTGCTTCAACGATATCAGGTTATCGAGACTACATTTTAATCGTATCGGAATTAGTTGTACAATACGTCCGTTGTCAATAATGTATGTTATGAGGTGCATCCAACACCGACACCGATGAAGGCAACCAATAATACCGACGACGGGCTTGTGTGCAACGAGCTTTAATGTTTACAGTTATCACTTATCACAGTGCTGTGTTCCAATACGTTTGCCGTATATACCTTGTGTAAAACGTGTGTGTGTATAATATCCAACGTCTTATTTTTTATTCATTAATATATAATTTGGTTCAAATATTTTATTGTAAAAATGGCTAATTCTTGTTTTATTTGCGAAAAAGAATTAGTCTACTTTTCCAAAGAATAATGTTAAAAGTGAAAACGGATGATGAATTAAAAGAATGTTTCAAATATGAATTGTCTCCTATGCCACTCTCCTTATTCGACGAAATAGGCCATATGAGAAAAACACCAAAATCGATTTTATACAATCTTTTCCCGACTGTTACATGTTCCTACAACATCCAAGACAAATCTATCGTTCACGTAATTGATGGAGGTTTTTTGTTGCACCGCGTTGTCTGGGGTTCAAATTTAAAGTACAGGAATATACTTGAAGCTTACATAATTTATGTCAAAAAACATTACGGCTCTAATTGCGTAGTTGTGTTTGATGGGTACACACAAAGTGATATTGGCATAAAAAGTTTCGAAAGGCAACGGCGACAAAGTTTGATTAAAAGTACTGAGATATTGATAGAAGAGACAATGGACATAATTATTTCACAAGAATCATTTCTATCAAATGACAACAATAAGCTGAGGCTGATATCCATGTTGACAGAGAAATTAGTGGAGTCAGGCATTTACGTAGTACAAGCAAAAGACGATGCTGACTTACTAATTGTACAAACAGCAATACAAAAATCAAATTCTAACACAAAAGTTGTGGTCATCGGAGAGGACGTAGATTTAATTATACTTTTATTGACGTTAACTCCAGATGATTCGCAAATAATCTTTAAGAAACCAGGTAAAGGTAGCGTGGAATCTAAATCATACTCTATTCAAAATTTACGACAACAGTATAAAGTTGAACTTCCTTATTTGTTGTTTATACATGCAATTGGTGGGTGTGATATAACGTCAGCTATCTTTCAACAAGGGAAAATTAAACATTTAAAAACAGTTCAAGCACATCCAGAAATACATAATTCATTATTAGTTTTTAACAATGAATCAGCTACCCATGAGGAAATTTTGCGTGCGGGAGAAGAGTACTTGTTAAAATTATTTAAAGCACCAGCAAACATAAAGTCATTAAATCATCATAGGTATGATGTGTTTCGAAAAACAGTGGCTTCCAGCAAGAAAGAAGTCAAACTTTCTCGACTTCCTCCAACAATCGATTCAGCAAAGCAGCATTTGTTTAGGGTTTACTTACAAATACAACTTTGGCGTGGGAAAATACATAATCCGTTAGACTGGGGCTGGGAAAAATTAGATAAAAAAATAATTCCGATCTTTACAAAGAAACCACCAGCATCAGACTCCCTTCTAACAGTAATAAGTTGTGCTTGCACTAAATTATGCGACAAAAACTGTGGATGCAAAAAAGCGGGAATGCGATGTTCCACAATATGTAAACATTGTCAAGGAACATCGTGTTTAAACCAGCAACCGATTTGTGATGAAGATGACGACGACGAGGACAACGATGTAGACTTGAATAAATAAGAAGAATTAATTAGGTATACAAATACTTTAAATATATATAAATAAAATAATAAATTATACATTATGATAATAAATAGCGCTCACTTTTTTTTTTTTGGTTTCAGGCAAAACAATATTCACACAGAAGCAATTAAAATAAAATTATTTCTAAATAATACTCGTATTAAATAGTATTGTGCATTTTTTATTCAATGTTTTCTGTAAAAATTCTAGAATTAAGTAGGTCGTACATCTTATAGTAATGAATATAAAAAAAAATAAAAAATGGTTTATTATGTAAAAACGAAGGGCTATAATTTTTCTAATAGGTTATTTTGGTGTAAAACTAAAATTTTTTGCTAAAAAAAAAAAAAATTAAAAAAATTAATTTTTGCAAACAATTTTATTTAAAACTACCATGTTAAAATTTAAGTGATTAAAATATTATATTCTTATAGTAAATTTTACGGTCTTTAATTTTGGTTCCATACAATTTTGTCGTGCGTTCAAAATTTAACGAGTTATAAGAAAAATAGTGGGAGGGTAGGTATTACCCCTTTTTGGAGGGTGGAGAGGTACGCACGGGGGTTAGGCGTCAGGACTTTTAGTATGTTGATTGGGAAGGTATATTTTAAGTGTATACCAAAATTCAGTTGGGGGCGAATTTTTTCCGATCTTTGTCGATTTTTTATCTTATTTGACTGGACTATTTTTGGTTTACTCTACACTGCGGTATTTTCGCCGTAAGGTCCGAATGGGTTTTACCGTCACGGTTTTTCTAACGAATCGTTATCGTCATCGTAATCGCTATCGTTATCGTCTAAACGTCTAGTTTTATGATATTTATTTATAAATGGGTAAATACTATAATATAAAAATAATTATTACGACCATCTATATATTTTATTGACTTACACAAATGCGGTGGTATGCATCCATAGTTCCATAGATTGATGCATTATTTTTAGTTTTTACATCAAAACCAGGGGTATCGATGCACATGCACTGTTACATTCTTATATTCTACAAATATGACTAAAATGAGACAATTGCAGATGCATCATCTGATCTTCAACTAAAACGACATAAGATAATGAAAATGAATATTTAAAATTGCATCGATTGTTAATGCCTTTTAAAAGTTAAATTAAATAAAAATAATTTTCAGTTTGGCGCCCCTTCCGTGCTGGCGCCCTGGGCAGTCGCCCAGGTCGCCCATAGCTTTCGCCGGCCCTGATCCAGATGCTGCTACCAAAATGGAGGCACCGGATATCTTTTCTACTAGCGCGTTCTTCAGAGGGGTGGCCGCTGCCCTGGACTTGCCGCCCCTACCTTAGTCCACGACAAAGTCTCCTCCCCTAGTCTTCCTGATGCCGGTGACTGTGGCTCCGAAGTCATCGGGGTTTACACCCGACTGGTGTATGGCTCTGACTGTTTCCTCAAAAGAGGAGCCCGTCGGCACCTTGATTATCAGAGCCGCATTCCTCAGTGAAGGTTGGCTCCTGGGCACGTGCTTTGGAGGAGGGAGAGGAGGGAAATCGGTATTGACAGAGTTGTCAGGAGCCGCTGCACTCCTGGCCTTGGCAGCTTTTATCCCAACACTTCGGTCCACTTTTCTTGAGCATCGGAGGTGGACATGGAGGCGCCTTGGGTACGTTGTCCGGACTGCTGTGATGTTGGCCCAGACTGCATAGCCTTGGTTTTCTTGTCCTTAGTTTTTTTCCTCAAGAAGGTAGCGTCGGAATTTACCTCCACGGTGGAGGTGTCAGCCTGAAGGTGACTGCACGTTGGGCAGGGCTGTCCCAATCCCGCCTGGTATGCTGGGGCAGCGGTCGGTGGGCTTTTTGGCCTGCTAGTCTGCGTCTCAGAGGCCACTAGCGTTGGCGGAGAGAGAGTTGGCGTTGCACCTGTGATTGGCGTGCTATTGTGGAGCGCATTATTATGTTGGCGATTTGACTGGCTTCCTCGCCTAGCGGGCTCCCACCATGTGACTTGGCGAGTGCATATAGCCTGCGTAGCGAAGATAGTGATGTAAGTCGGTAATATTATTTTGGTAAAGTATTTTAAAGTAAGTAATTTATCGGTTAAGTAATAAATATAAATTACTTTACCACTGTCACAACACCATAAAGGGATCTAAGAGTACCGATAGGAGAGGAAAAGAAATTTACAAAGTATTTGATAACGATAACATAGTAATTTTGAATAATTATGAACCTAGTCACATAAACATTGCAAACGGACTAATGTCCAACATTAATTTATCACTTTCTAACTCACCACTAGCACAAAGATTGGAATGGAACGTATACAAAAACATAACTAGCAGTGACCATTATTCCATCACCATCAAATACCTATAACGGACCAACGACCCCACCACAGGTGGAAGGTGGAACTCAAAAAACCCTTATTGATTACTCCGAACTATTGGAAGAGGAAATTAAAAACATAAAAGACGCTGAATCAGTAAATATCAATGCACTAGTAAATACGTTTACCAACTCAATCATACAAACAGCGAATTTAACAATAGGCAAATCAACCACCAAAAACCGCAAACCCAAAGTACCCTGGTGGAACCAGAATATAAAATCCGCAATTGAAGATAAACATAAGGCATTAAAACAATTCGAATTCTCAAAAACTCCAGAAGACTTCATTGAACTTAAAAAACTTAACCAAATATTTCATAAAAACCAGTAAAAAGTCATCTTGGGAAAATTTCACAAGTAGTATGAATGAAAAAGCCGACACGAAAATAGTATGGAACAAAATTCAATCACTCAAAGGACTAAAGAGAAATCAAAAATTAACCGTATTAATAAGAACACCGACTCAGTAAATAACGAAGAACTAGTAGCAAACCAATTGGGGGAGTATTTCTCTCAAAATAGCAGTAATACCAATTATAAAACACAATTCCAAACTTACAAACGTAAATGTGAAAAAGAAAATATTCCCAACACATTAGACCAAAACCAAATAAATCAAATCCATTAAAACTTACCAATCGCTATGCAAGAACTTACACACACTCTAACCAAATGCAAAAGCCATAGCCCCGTACGGCCCCGATAATATACCTATATTGAATGGGTTTACTCCCGCCGGACCCGGATGGACAGACTGCGCAGACAGTCGGTACCGCCACTCCAAACCGACCCCTCGATGTGTCTCACAGGCATTTCTGCCCTATTTCACACACGCGAGACCGGCGTCAATGGTACCCTTCGTGGGGGGACGGAAAATATCACAATGAGTGTGGGTTATCCACGTTCATTTCTACTGGTGCCTTATAGACGGCACTGTAAACAGGGTTAGAGGCTATCCGCCGCGTACCGTTATAATTGTCATTGGAGATCTGCAGGCCTCCTCCGTCTCATATTCGGCTCAGCGGTACTTAAGCGCCTCTCTCGGGCGATCTAAAAACAGTGTGTGCGACGAGTCATCCGTGGAGTACCTGTCGCAGCCGCATACATTGACGTCACTCAACGCAAATCGGTGCAGATACGCCCGGAACGCACCGTGCCCGGGAAATGGTCCACACGGAACCACCTCTGCGCGAGTCGCACGCGGACGTCGGGGACCAAGGCGTAGGTAACTCGACCCTCGGTGGCGGTATCCCACCGATTCTGCTACACTTCCGAATAGTCCTCGAGGACTTCGGCGTGAGTCCGATAAGGTTGTTGTCAAGCCATCGCGTTACGGCGAGCGTAGTTCTCGGATCGTATGCGGACTTCTAGATCGAGTGGTTTTTTACCAGCTAAGACCTGTAGTGCGTTCGAAGTGGCAGTTCGGTGGGCCCCGGTGATGGCTAACATAAGAGGCCTTGGAGCCCTGTTGAGGGTTTTCGTCGGCCCCGCGTTATCTCTCAGGTGGTGCGCCCATACGCTCGAAGCGTTAGTTACCGTTGGCACGACCACCCCGTCATAAAGTTCTGTCTACTCCTCAGACCACAGCGTGTGACGGCGAGAGACCTAAGCATTACGGCCAAGATTTTTGCCTTTTCTGACACGTACGTGACGTGTACATTGAAATTCAGTTTCCGGTCAAGAATTACGCCGAAATATTTCACTTGGGACTTAGCCATCACTCGATCGCCGTTCATCCGAATCATCGGGGAACGTTTATACGGACCCTTAAACACTATGGCTTCGGTTTTCTCCACGGAAAACCGGAGTTTGTTTCGAACCGCTTCGGTTCGATCACGATTGCCCCGTTGTCCGCATAGCCAAAACGTTGATGCCCGATAATAAACCGTATATTTTTGTATACAAAACTTTGGACCAAACACCCTAAAATTAATATTAACAATTTTCAATAGAATCTTCACGGAAGGTCGTTGGCCGAGTACAGTTAGTAGTTGAATAATGGTACGGTAATACCAATTCCAAAACCTGAAATAGATAAGTTTAAGCCCTGATGGATACAGACCAATAACGCTCCTAAACACCTTGTGTGAATTATTGGAAAAAATTATTAACTATAGACTTACTTGGATATTAGAAAAACACAAATACTTATCCAAAAAACAATACGGTTTTTAGAAAAAATAAAAGCACAATCGTTAACCTAACTCAAATCAACTATAAAATAAACCAGACTTTTACAAACAAACAAATAATGAGGCTACTAAACCTCGATATCTCAAAGGCATGCGACACTACATGGAGACACAACATCATAGTTAAACTCAACCAAATCTTATGCAAAGGCAAGATACTTAATTTAATATCCTAATTCTTAAAAGGTCGCTCATTCAAAATAAAAGCAAACAATCATCTGTCTAAAGAATTTACCCAAGAAAACGGAGTACCACAGGGTTCAGCACTAGTCAACACTTATCAAGATCCACAAATCAATCATTCAATCGAAAATACACTACGGTTCAAATATATACAAATCGGCATCACAATCTATTCTAAAAACAATAGACAGTACAAACAACACCGGGCTCAGGCTACCAATAGGCGCCTCCCGCAGCAGCCCAATTTATAGTATTTACAATACAGCTGGCGAACTGATACCCGAGATTAAAAGGAATGATCTATCAATTAAATACACGAATAGATACTACAGATCAAACAATATTCATCTCCCAATTGAAGACACTGAATCATATGATGAACTAGAAAAAAACGGAATTGGTTTCACGCAACTAATTGTAAGAGAACAACTGTCCCTACCACGGTGGACTTCTCGATACGAGATAAATACAGAACTCAGGTCTTTCTTAAAAATACAAACTTCCCCAGAAATGTTCAAAAAATACTTCCTAAATATAATAGAAAACTATAATGAATACCAAGAAGTTTACACAGACGCGTCCAAGTAGGAATCTCAATAATACTCAAAAGCAAAAATATAATATTAAAATTACCAAACACATGGTCCATATACGCGGCCGAGGCCATAGCGATACTTGAGGCGATCAAAACAGTCATAGACGATGAACATTCCGGGCATATAATACTCAGGAATTCCCAGAGTACACTCAACAGCTTAAAAAACCAGTTCAAATCCGGAGAAATCGCTATAAAAATACTGAACAATTTAAATGAAGCCCTATTCAAAAACAAACAAATAATCCTCATGTGGATCCCCGGGCACTCCGGCATTGAAGGAAACGAACTAGCCGATAAACAGGCTAAGATCGCCGCCACAAATCCCCAAGTCACGACTATATCAGGTCCCTCCTATAACGACCTTAAAAGGCACATAAACGATATAACCAATACCAAATGGCTCAATTCTTGGAAACAACAAAACACCAAACTCAACACCAATAAAAATAAGTACCAACAGGTGGATTAACAACGCTTGAAAAGAAGAATCGATTCTAAACCGATTGAGAATCGGACATACACGACTTACGCACGGGTATAAAATTATAACTTAAATAAGAATTAAATTTGTTATTTATTAATAAATTCCAATTGATTCATTAAATGTCACAAAATAAACAACACACCTGATTATTTATGTTTTTTCTGCTATATTTTATTATGCATACACAAATTAAAAAGAAAATTGTACAGAAGATAAAATTATAATAACGTGTAAATATCACCAGAACAAATAGGAGTGAAAATGTCAAGCCTAAACAATCCAAGAATAATTATTTTAAGAGTTACAGTCAAAAAACCGAAAATCGCGCGCGTTTTGCAGTTTTTAAGTAAAATTTCTGTAATTTAGTCAATTTCGGACTTCGGAAAGTTGGTTGAATTACCAAAATTCATTAAAAAAATAGACAAAAAATTATGAATGGTGAAAATAGGTGGTTGCCATTTAAGAAAAAAAGTGGTACTGTGCATGCGCAAGTCTAATTTAGTAACACAATTTTAAAACTCATAAAAATGTGTATTTTATGTCATAAAAACCAACAAAAATCAGAATTCAAATTGCAGGGTTTTACGCAAAAATATTGATTGTTCTCAGTTAGCGTTTACACACTGTATGTATAAATACATAGCCGAATAAAAATATAAATACATCAGCTCTACATTTAATCAAAATTCTCCACACTCATTCATTCGAAAAGTGTTATTATGATTTGGGAAATGGAAACGTGTGCACTTAAGAGGCCATAAGTCCAGAACCACTCAATGCACAGCGTACAAAGTTCACAAAATCTATCTACATATCAATCTAAATATACCTTTACTTTTTTATCGAAATCGGTTTAGTGGATCTAGAGTTATTAAATGTATTCAAAATGTACACTTTATTGTATATATATATATATATATATATATAACACCTTTGAACATATGATATATGTTACAATTTTTCCAACACATGAGTTTGTCATCTTCTATTTACTATTACAGTGGAATATGTTCCTACTTTTTTTTTTGCTTTTGAATCGATGATCGGGCAGATATGTTTTCACAGTACTTCTGCCGGCATGCACCTACTTAAATGAGTTTAACATAAAAATTAATTGTATTTTATGAATTTTTCGAATGTCGTGCTGCGTTTCCATTGGGTACGTTTGTTTAATATCGGCGTCTGTTTTCGGCATGTGCATATAAATGATTTGCGTGGTGCGTCGATTGTCTGTTGACCTATTTACAGACAATATTTTAGATATTTTTCATAATGTGTTGATTTTCAATATAATAACACCTTTATTTTTGTTTTATTTTTTATAAAATGTAGTAAATTATCGGTTCGTTGTATCGTTTGTAATGTTTGCACACGCACATGCAATTGGTATTTGGTTTTATAAAAAAAAAAAAAAAAAAAAAAACAATGAAAATTGTGATATAGATCATAAAATATTTGAGATTACTGATTACAAATTAAAAAAAAAAAAAATAGATTTGCCTGGATTAAAATAAAATAAAATAAATAAATATTCATAAATTGAAAATAGTATCATGTTATTATCATATATTATATATTAAAAATTTAATTACACGTTTCAATAAAAAATAATTGATAAAATTTGCTATTGTTTTTTTTTTTAATTTGCAATATTGTTCTATTCAAATTTAGGATAAGTGTTTTTTGTTTCGTTATATTTTTGTTCAACAGATTTTGTATTTTGAAATTTAATCATAAATTCAAATTATTTTTTTAATTTACAAAATTTAAATGCATTTTGTATAGTATTTCAAATACACAATGTGATATGTTTAGCCCTTTCCTATTATATTTTAGTATTTTGATGTAAAAAATTGTAACGCCTTCTTCTATTTTACTGAGTTTATCCATCATTTTATGAAGTGAGATAGAATCATCATGGCTAATGGAGAACATTGCCAAATCGTCAAGTGTATTTGAAAAAAAAAACCGTACATTTTTCTGAAATATAAATAAATAAATATTTTAAAATTCAGTTTAATGAAACCATAGACATCGGTACCCATATCCAATATACACATATAATCTACAAGTTAACAATTTTTTAAATCAAAATAATCTAGATACCTATTCATTCCAATATGAAGGGAAACTAACGTGCCGACTTTGCCGTCAAAAAGCAATCACGTCCAATCGTCCCAAGTCCAAATCGTCTCACGAAATGATATACCTACAAGCATTAATTTAAGACAAATGCACATTTGCATAGCACCATCAACGGTCATCTCAGCTGGCTTGGCTATAGAGGACATTCCGAAAAGCACATCGTATCACATTTCATCAAAGTTGTATATTTATTTCGCATTTGTATTTTATCAAAAAACAAATAAATAACTGTGAACAGTAATCATTGTGTTACGTCTACAGATATATTCATATATTTATATATCTATGAGTGTAAATGTATGCTAGTGTTTTAAAGTAATAAATACTTTTTGTTTTTGAACACTCTGAATACAAGATCGTCGTTAAGGTAGACAGTTCGATGGATATGAAAATCGCGAACAGTCATATTCAAAAAGTTTGATTATTTATAGAAAGAGGAAGCGCACTAAACAATTGTGACATTCTTGACCAGAAAACCTCACACTTGAAACGCATTATGATTTTTTTGTTTTTTTTTTTTTAATTTTTACTATAAGTTTGATTATACACTGTAAACTAAGTATTCATTCTATATGATAGAGTAGCGGGAGTGAAGTGCCCTTGATTGCTCTTAAACGATTTCGGTGGTGATACTTCTTATTTGATATTAATTTAACATAATATATCAAAGTAGCTGGTGTGGGCTTGGTTTGAATTCAAATTTTTAAATAGTTCGATATGGTGTGAATGTTTTTGAGTTATTCTATTTAACTAAGAAAAAGAACACTCTTATTACACCTGCTGTTAAAGCAATATTTAAATGCAATATTTATTCAAGTGATAAAAAAACAAAAGACTGTGCACACTTTTCACAAATTCTTTGCATCTATTCGGATATCAGGTTAAATATAAAGGGGGGTGGACGACCAAGGGATGGGCTAAGTTCCCCCAGAAGCGCCGTGATTCTACCACAAAAAAAGCAAATATTAATATAAATAACGTCGGTTCCCGCAATATTCCGTCAAACACATATGATCCTTTCGCCGTTTAATTATTTTGCATAAGTTAAATTTCATCGTTTTACAATAAAAGTTTAACATGACTTTTTTGCTAAAATATTTGATAATAGTTTTTATGGTTTTTTACCTTAGTTTCGACAATGGCTGCCTGGCTGGAAGTATGATTTTACTATACGTTATTTGGCTAACTCAATATTAATTATTTCACTATGATAAATCATTATAGAGATTCATCTTTTTCAAAAAACGATTCGCTATAAACAACTGTGTATTGTTATTATAATTCATAAATTTCGAAAACACAGAACCGTTAAATAATTGATACGACTAAGTTAGAAAAATATATTTGTAAGTGTGATTAAGTGTGTATTCCTGTAGAGGGACAGGGTCGACGAGTCGCCTGACTTAAATGTATTCACTAAATCGTTCATTTTTGGTCACATTTTTTTATCAATAAATCAGTCTGAACAGCACATTATGATATAATTTTAGGTTATACAATAAGTATATGTAATAATATTTTATGTTCCATTTCAGAATGTTTGAGTAAGTGTTAAATACTTTATTACATTTGATAATTCAAATATATTATCCATTGTTTGATGGTCATATTTGACTGAATAGAATTAAAGCCCATCGTTCCAACTGAACATTACTATTTAGTATTTTAGATTCTGAGTGAAGCGAAGGATCTTATGGTTTTACAATGATGTTTATTTTTTTTAGATTCTGAGTGAAGCTTTTTTTTTTTTCTGTAAACACTTTTCGTATAGAAATCCTTGTCCAAAAGTTTCGTCCAGCAACTTTTTAGATTCGAAATTGAACTGAGATGGTACTTTAGAGAGGTTATTTTTCCAAAATCTCCATAGTTTTTCCAGTAATCAAGAATAACGATCGAAAAACTGAGTAAAAACGGTTAAATCTGTAAAAATCCGCCGTAAACGAGATTTTCACTGTTCAGATTTTAGGTATTTAGTCATAAATCAAAAAGTATTGAAGATAGAAACTTGAAAATTTTATCCAATATCAAATACATACTTTTTTATATTGGACAACATTTTCAGAACAATTATGGCACTTTTGACTTAAATATAGAACTTTTAATTTACCAAATTGTTTGAAAGTTTTTATGTAATATAATTTTAAATATTTGACAAAACGTTCTGAAAATTTAATATGACCTTACTCATATACCTACCTATATTCCTAACAAAAATTCAAAAATCGTAAGTCAGGATTTTTTTTTATACACACTTTAATAAATTATTATAACTCACCAAAAATTATACAAATAACCGTAAAATACGTAAACAGTATTTAAATAATAACATATTATATTACACTGAAGCTTTGCGCAGAATCGTTTTATACTAAAGAAATGAGTCATCATTTCTTTAAAACTTAATACATTTATCACCAATATCTTGTCCGAGGACCGAAGGGACGAAGGACGAACTTGTACCACCATCATCTCACTTACCAGTTTTTTTATTATTCAGCTTCATTGTGTACCGAACAATAGTATCTAATATTTTACAACCATTTTAGATTCTGAGTGAAGTGAAGGATCTTATGGTTTTACAATGCTGTTTATTTTTTATTTTTTTTTTATTTTACTTTTTTTTTTATTTTTTTTTTTTCTGTAAACACTTTTTCGTATAGAAATCCTTGTCCAAAAGTTTCGTCCAGCAACTTTTTAGATTCGAAATTGAACTGAGATGGTACTTTAGAGAGATCATTTTCCAAAATCTCCATATTTTTTCCAATAATCAAGAATAACGATCGAAAAACTGAGTAAAAACGATAAAATCGGTAAAAATCCGCCATAAACGAGATTTTAACTGGTCAGATTTTAGGTATTCAGTCATAAATCGAAAAGTATTGAAGCTAGAAACTTGAAAATTTTATCCAATATCAAATTCATACTTTATACACACTTAAATAAATTATTATACGATTTTTTTCGATATTGTCTGATTTCTTTTAAGTTTATTGCTAATGAGTTATAATTGTTATAACCATTGAAGTTTAAATGAGTTATATCTAATTGAATATTTGATGAGGGTTTAATTACAAAAAAACTCACCAAAAATTATACAAATAACCGTAAAATACATAAACAGTATTTAAATAATAATATATTATATTACACTGAAACTTTGCTCAGAATCGTTTTATACTAAAGAAATTAGTCATCATTTCTTTAAAACTTAATACATTCATCACCAATATCTTGTCCGAGGACCGAAGGGACGAAGGACGAACTTGTACCACCATCATCTCACTTACCAGCTTTTTATATTTAGGGGAAGGGTGTCCAAAGCGGACACCCTAAGGTTCAACACAGTGTCACACTTTAGGATTTTTTTTTTTTTTTTATGTAACCTTAATGATTGTCTAGTTAAACTTGTTAGGAATCATAATTTCCAATCAGAAATTATTTTAAACAAATAAATAAAAAGTTATTTTAATTTTTTTTAAAAGTACAAAACTGTTCACTTTGTCCACCTAGGCGTTCAAAGTGGTCAGTCAATGTCCACTTTGACCGCCGGTTTAAACTTTTTATTATTATTCATTATTTCAAAATATCATCATAAATATATATATATAATATTATAATATAACTTACATTACATTCTTACAACTTTTTTTTGATAAATAAGTAACTTAATTTCAATCTTTGGGTCTCTTATTAATATTTTTATAATTAATTAACAAATTATTCAAACTTGATATTTTTTGGTGGGTAACAAAGCTATTTTATAAAATAAACATATTAACTTAATAATTTTTTTAAAACAAACAAATAAATAAATAAATAATATAAAATACATAAATCATAGTAACAAATACAATTTTATAAACAACAACTTTATGTTTTTTATTAGGTCAACATTTTAAATTAAATTAACAATTAATCAGACTTAGTAGTTAGTAATTATCTTCTTGGTAGAAACATTAACAATTTTATAAACAACTAAATTTTCAGTTAAGTTTTATTTTTAAATTAAATTAACAATTTAATCAGACTTAGTAATTACCTTTCTTGGTAGAAACATTAACAATTTTGTAAACAACTAAGTTTTCAATTAGGATATATTATTAAAATTAACAATTAATCAGACTAAGTAATTACCTTCTTGGTAGGAACATTAACAATTTTATAATCAACTAAATTTTCAGTTAAGTTATATTTTTAAATTAAATTAACAATTTAAGACTTAGTAATTACCTTTCTTGGTAGAAACATTAACAATTTTGTAAACAACTAAGTTTTCAGTTAGGTTATATTTTTAAAATTATAGACTTGGCAACTTAATACTTTTTTAGTAGGTAACAAAATAAAATAAAATACAAAACTTAATAACTTTTTGATAGTATCTTACAAAAATCACAAATGAAGGTGTCTCCTTCACACCCAGCACAACCGTCATGACACCATTTCATACATTTTGAACATCTTACCCAGCCTTCATTTGATTTGGATTGAGAAAATGTTCCACCACAATATGGACATTCAGCATCACTATCTTCATCATTAGTAGCAGTGTTTTTAGACTTTTTTTGTCGTTTGCATAATGGTTTTTTTTTATTAAATAATCGTTCTTTTGGTGGTGTTATTGCTTTGGAAGCTTCTAGCTCTGCTTTGTATGGACTAGATGTTAAAATAGCAGATGTACCTTTTTTTCTGTTCGTTGACCGTGCTTTAATCCTACTTGCTTTAGGTATAGGAGTGACATGTACTGGACTAACAGTAAACGATGAGCAAGGTTGGGTTTCTCCTTGATTGTTACTTGTTTTATTCTCACTTATAGAAATTTCAGTTATTGGTGGATCTATTGCAGCAATTTCAGCTATTGGTGGATCTATTACAGCAATTTCATCTATTGGTGGATCTATTAAAGCAATTTCTGTAGTTTGAGCTGCAATAAAATCAGAATCGTCAAATATATTTGGATCTAATGGTACAATTCCACATTTTCTGAAACCATTTATGGCAGTCATCTGAGTTGCAGCTTTAATGTATGCTTCACCGAAAAGTTTGCTCACTTGAAATTGAGATACAACTCTTCCTGGGTTATTTCGTAGGAACTTCTCAATTGCCTGAACATAGAAGGTATTTAGTGGTCCCATAAAAGAAACGTCCAATGGCTGCAACTTGTGGCTACAATGTGGTGGTAAGCATACAACAGTGGTATGATTTTTCCTTGCCAAATCAATAAACTGTAAATTCCTTGTGTGAGTCATATGGCCATCTAGTATAAGCAGAACTGGATCTTTTGCTGTTGGTTTAGCATGATTAATAAAATGATGAAACCATTCTGTAAAAATGTCTAATTGCATCCATCCAGATGGGTGACAATAAAAAATAGTTCCTGGAAAAGCACCATCCTGTAGTTCAGCTTTCATTCTCACCCTAGGAAAAATTATCATGGGAGGTATAAAATTTCCACCAGCTGACATACAGATTACAATTGTTGACAAGACACCTCTCTCTGCTGAAGTTAGAGAACTTACTTGTCTTCTTCCTTTTAATGCCAACATTTTGGAACATTTTGATTGTACTGTGGTTAGTCCAGTCTCATCAACATTATAAACTCTATGTGGTAAGAAGCTGTTTTTTTGCTGTACATTTTGTAAAATAGTAAAAAATTTCATCACATTTGGACGGTTAAACGCCTGAGCTCTAGCAGATGATGTAGCTTCTGAAGATCTAAGTGTTACCTCTGGATGGCGTTTTCGGAATCCTTTTACCCAGTCTTTACCAGCCATTTTATTTTGTAACACTGAAGTTGTGCGAAATATTATTTTTTTCAGCTAATTCAAAAGCTAATGTTTGGATATTGTTTATTGTTAGTCCATAAAATCTTTTTTCCATATCAATCAGATAATTTACAATTTCTTGTAAATTATCTTGGTATCTAATCTAACTTGGTCATTAGTGAAAACAGAACGAAATCGGCCAAGAATTTTTTTGTTACCTAAACAAATATAATAATATACCTTCTTTATATTGTATATTTTGGTTACTAAGTATATTATAATATAATAGGTAGGTAATACTAATACGTACCTGTTGCATCAATATTAACATCTCTAACTCTTCTTATGAATGTTGTTCTTGGGACGTTGAAATATTTAGCAGCTTTATTATAACTCATTTTTTTGTTTTTAACCGACTCAATTGCTTTTTTCATACTCACTGCATTCCAGCTTTGCTGATTTGAAGTTCTTTTGTATTTGGAAGGCATCTTAACATTTATATAATTGAACAGATACAAAATAATACATACTGATGATTGTAGGTATTTAAGAATTATTTGTTTCAGAAGTTTTTGTTATTAATTTTATAGTTTTTTTCTTTAACTCATTAATGATATTTATTTACCACTAACATTGTTAAGCAGTAATTTAGTTTATAGAAGTCTTTTAAGTTCTTATAATATAATAACTACACCAAAAAATGAATTAACATGCATATACAATTAAAATTATTAAATAAACATAATCAAAATGAAAAATATTTGAAGTATGGGTAAACTGGTCACCATAGTGACCACTTTGCCCTTTTAATAATGTTTAATTTACTATTTAAAAAAATATTAATCCCATTAACTAATTAAACTTAAGCTAATTCTATAATATATAAAAACTAATGTAGATTTCGAAAAATAATAATTTGGGTATATTAATTACTATGTTTATAATATATAATTATTTATTCAGAGCACTTACCTTACATCAACAGCATACAAAAATGATTTTTTTTTTTTTAAACCGAAACGGTAAATGTTTTTATCAATAGTGGTTTATCAGTTGATAAATATGATAACAATGAACCAATCCATGTGATGAAACCAGCTGTTTATTTATTTACAACAGAATAATAAGACATGACCACTTTACCCGCTATGACCACTTTGTAACCTAACCGAACGATGTAATTATAACTTTACTAGGTAGACACTGTTATAATATTTTTCGTAACAACCATAAAATTAAACTTAATGATGTTGAAAGCAATGTAATTTCCTTAATTTTGTGCACTATGTCTAAAAAAAACTTTAAAACACACACTTAGATAATTTGACAATTTTTAAATATTTTAATTTTTTTATTGATCTATATTAAATATGAATTATTTTTTTTACTGATCTGTATATTCTACTACATAAGTCATAACCTTTACATTATTTTCAATTTTTTTTTTCTATTAGAACTTCCATTGAATTTGAGTTGTTATAATATTTGAAGCTTTTAAGATCTTTACAGAACTTAATAAGCGTTATATTTTATTTTGGTAATTGACGAGAAAAATTTAACATTGTATTTTTATATTCCATATTCCATATTTCTTGTGGTTGAGAAGGTTTTACGCGGTCGCCGTATAATATAGTAGTACTTACTTACGCAATCAAGACACGGATAAGAAAACGAAATGTATTATTTAAAACTAGCTAATTCCATATAATTATTTTTCATTATCAGACGTACTTACACGAAATTATTAATAATCTATTTGAGTGCGTTCAACGTGTTTCTAAAACTGAATTAAAAAAATAATTGTGTGATAATACGTCATAATATTAAACTGTTGCCATTTAACGAACGGTTCGAACGTTTTTTATTAATGAATTATATATTATTCATTATATAATACATAATTAATTATATTATTTAATAATTTAAATAAAAATATTGTATAATTTTCCCATCAACCCTTTGATTACATCATTATTCACTGAATCTCATGACTGAATAGAGAAAATCAGCGTTCGTTTTGAACCGAAATTAATCGATAGGCCGAATAAGCTGCAGCCTAGGGTGCCTACCGCCAACGTCAAATATAGGGTGCTAAAAATAATATTTTTTCAATTGATTTCGTTCGAAGATTCGTAGCTCTCAATCGATGGTGCAATGTGTGCGTGCGAATTGTATTTGCGTACAAGAAAAAAGACATAAGCACGGCTGAGAAAAAAAAAAACGTAAAATTATCGCGTTAATCGTTACGCATAAGTTTTATTTTTTATCTAATGAGGAATAAAAGAGAAAAAGGAACAGCAAAATAAAATCGTGTAGCATAACGGAAAGCTCTTCGAAATTATGGTCGTCGGGATCGATCGAACCGCAACGACTCGTCGGAAATAACGTTTTATCACACTTGCGTAAAGACGTGTTACGGCAGTCGCATCAAACGTGTTTAAACCGTGTTCATTGTGTACGCAGTGAGTACGTTAACATCCGTATGCCGGTGTCGAATATGCTTGGTTTCAAAGTAGCCTATATAAATAATCGATTCAATCGAACATTTGAACATTGTTTTTTGTCTCAAAAGTATATTCTACCGAATATTAAGTAAATTTTGTTCTATTCACAATGCGAGTTTGATGATAGTAAATGTTTTTATGGGCTTGCGAACCCCCGTCGGTGACCTCCAAGACCTGACTCGGGGGTGCCGAATCAATCCGAGCTTAGTGGTAGTGAATTTTTCAATCGGGTCCTGAGCGCATTTAATGGGTAAATAATAATACCTATATTAACTATTCCAACAGAAGACGTATATCCTAAATTTAGTGGTAAGTAGTAATTGTATTAATATGAATGCAAGTTAATAAATTATCCTTTCGTTTTATTCAATGTTATATTCACGTACATAAATAGAGTCACTACCTACAGTTATTATTTGATAAAAAAATAAAAAAATAAATAAATAAATAAATAGATAAATATTATATAAATAATTAAATAACAATTGTTAGTCAGATCATAAAATACGTTTATGCTTTCCTGATTATTTTCTTTTATAATAATATGTTTTGCTTTACAAATTAAAAAAAAAAAAAGAAAAGCCTAGTTTAAAAATTAAATTATCTCATTTACTCACTTAAAACTAACAACATACTCGGTTATAAATATATATTTATACATTCATACATATGTATATGTATATATATATATATATATATATATATATATATATATATATATATATATATATATATATATATATATATATATATATATTCTATATACATATATGTTAAATGGCATATTAACTCTGGACTAAGAATTATTAGAAAAATCAATTTTGAAATTGTTACGACGAATTAATAATTTCAAATTTTACTGTAAATAAATTTTAGGCAGTTTAAACTTCTTTATCTAAAGTTTTCGAGTGTTGATAAAATTACTTATATTAAAATTAGAGTTAAATATCCAAAACTGGTTTAAAAAAAAAAAAAAACATCATCTAGTCTTCATTTTTAAAATCATGTGCTATATATTAGTTTATTACTGTTTTATAGTAATATTGTAAAACTATTTCACGATAGTAAAACTAATGTCTAAATATCACTTAAATTTTGTATAATTATTTTTTCAGATTGTACTGCTTGTGTCACCAGTAACTCTATGGATCAAACGGAAAGAGCTAAACATTTTTTGGGTTATATGCTTTTAAATATAGGTAAATTAATAAATACAAACAGGCAGTCATGTCTTTGAAAGTTAAATACTTTTGTACAATTATTTACATATATAATGCAATTGTTTCAAATACTTTTTGATTCATGTATTTATTTATTTTAAAGCAGCCATGAATATACATAATTTGCTTAATTTAACGGACCGAAATCCTTTGCATAGTATAAGAGAGACAATATAACAGGTGGTTTAAAAAAAAAATTGATTTAACTGCATAATACATTTTAGCATCATCAGCAAACATTAGCAGTTTAATAGAATTATCGAATACCTGGGGGTAAATCATTATTATAAATGAGAAAAAGCAGAGGACATAGGTGCGAGCCTTGGAGGATTCCAGAACTTACATCCAGTTCTTCAGAAATATGGTTTGAAAGTTTAACTGACTAGAAACGGTTTGTACGATTATATTTGATCCAGTTTAATACTATTCCACTGAAACCAAAGGATTTCAATTCGTATAATAGAATAGTATGATTTAATTTATCGAACGATTTTTTGATATCAGTATACACTGAGTCAACTTGTATGTTATTTTCATAAGATAGCAGGAGATAAGTTTGATAAGTAAGTAAATTAGTAGAAATATAATGTTTAGGGAGAAAACCATGCTGGAAAGGACTAATATAGTTAGATAAAAGTATTGTAAATTTCTTAGTTATGATAGCCTCAAAGACTTTGCGTATGATTGATAATTTAGTTATGGGTAGAGTTGGGCAAAATTTTATCTAGATAATTATTCGAATAAATATTTATTCGAATAAAAAATTATTCGAATGATTTTTTTTTAATTATTCGTATAAAAAATTATTCGAATAATTTTCATACGTGATTATTCGAATAAAAAAATATTCGAATAATTTCCAAACGTTATTATTCGAATAAAAAAATATTCGGATAATTTCTAAACGTTATTATTCGAATAAAAAATTATTCGGATAATTTCTAAACGTTATTATTAGAATAATTTCCAAACGTTATTATTCGAATAATTTCCAAACGTTATTGTTCGAATAAAAAATTATTCGGATAATTTTCAAACGTTATTATTCAAATGAAAATTATTTTGATAATTTCAAAAGGTCCTCGAATACGAGGAGCATATTATAGCCATAGCGTGATCTGCACGGCATACTAGAATATTGTTTTATTTCATTAGGCATTAGCACATGCACATGCTATACACGATACACCCAAATACCATTTAGTTTTTGGATCAAGCAACTAAGCTGTAACTCTTTTTATCAGTTTAAATGTAAATAATTCCTCATATTATACTAGTAGGTAGTATAATTCTTATTTACTGTATTTTTCATATACAGGAGACGCCGCTTATAAGACTCACTTTGGGACCAGTACAAAGTGAGTCTTATAACCGAATGAATCTTACAGGCAAAGTGGAAGAAAAAAATTAATTACTTATTTATAAATTTTATTTTACTACCTACATATTTTGCTTTGATTTTAATACATTAACACATATAACATATTACATACTTTATTATTGAATACATTTCTTAATTAATTATTATTGAATAAATTTAATAATCCCGATAAAAAAAAACTACGTGCACGTGTACGTATGTGTATTCATGTACCCGTAATTACGATAACTGTGCAGCCGCCAGATAATCAGTGCACTATAATAACGATAAATGTTGCGATTAATTTTTCAATATCAATTTATTTCTAAATTATAACCAAAAAAGTTTATTTTCTACTATTTATTTTACAAAATTTCAGTTTTATAACCGAAGTGTTGAGTCTTATAACCGATTTTTTTTTAATGTATTTGGATACGTCCGGACCGTTCCAGACGATTTTGAGTCTCATAAGCGACTGAACCTTATATCCGTGAGTCTTATAAGCGGCGTCTACTGTATATGATACTCGTAGTAACATAAAAAAAATGTTCAATAGAAAATTGATAGGGGGGCACGTGACCCTGTGCCCCTCCCCTGAATCCGCCACTGCCTACGGTTACCCAAACAAAATTAACGAAAATTACTCAAATAACGTTTGGAAATTATCCGAATAATATTTTATTCGAATAATGATGTTTCAAAATTATTCGAATAATAACGTTTCAAAATTATTCGAATAATTTTTTATTCGAATAATCGTGAAGAAATCATTCGAATAATAATTTATTCGAATAAAATATCATCTAAATAATCATCTAAATAAAATTTCATTCGAATAACGCCCTACTCTGGTTATGGGTCTGTAATTTTTAATATTATTTTTATCTCCAGATTTATGAATCGGTGAAATGTAAGATTTTTTCCAAATAGATGGAAAATTACCATCTGAGAGCGACAAGTTAAATAAGTAGTGCAAAGGTTCAACCAAACCCAAATTTCAGGAGTTTAAAAATAAGGGAGGTATACCATTTGGTCCCGTGCCCGATCCAACATTAATAGAATCAAGCATATTCAATATTTCATCTTCAGATATATACCATGAGTTTAAGTTGAGATCAAAATTACGCAAGTGAGAAAATTGATTAGGGTTTACAATAATATTATGTTTTACATAAACAGTGGAGAAAAAAGTAGCAAACAAAGTGGTAGAATCGCTTAAGTTTTGAGTGGACCTATCATCAAGATATAGAGTAGAAGGGATACCGGTTTTGTTAGACTTTAAGGATTGGATGTATTTTCAAAAAGATTTTAAATTAGTATTTATGTTATTTTCTATTTTTATTATAAAGTTTGCATGTAGACGACTAGAGAGGCATTTAAATTTCTTACGTAAGGCAGAGAAAGATAGATAATCAAGATGAGATTAAGATAATTTAAATTTTTTATGAGCCTGTTTTTTCAAATGTAATAATTTTCTAAAACCGTAATCCGACAAAGTATATATTGTACTCAAGTAGAATTTGGTTTTAATCTTGGTTTTGGGATGTGCATATCAAAAGAATGGAAGATAATTTCATAAAATTTATCAACTGCATTTACACGATTGAGATCTTTGAAAGTTGATAAAAAATCAAGGTTTGTTAGAAAATTGCTTAGAGCATTAATATCACAGGAAGGGAAGTTGTAAATAATAGGATTATGATTCTCGGAAGAGTTATAAATTGTAGGAACCGAACAATGAAAATCTAGTGGTGGATGATAGGAACCATAATAAGTTGTCAGAGATTGTCCAACAAATTAATTAAAAATATTCAAATTAAAAAAAATTAAGTCTTAAGTATTTTGATGACAATTTACTACATTATTTAGTTGTTTTAAATCAAGATAGTTGACTAAACTATAAACAATAACCTCGGCTTTCAAATTAGGCAGAGGAGAAGGATCTATCTGTGAATTTGCATTTTAATATCCGGTAGATTTTTTAAGCCTTGATCACAAGCCAGACAAAAATATTTTAACGACCTGTTAAGTCTTCACTGAAAAGCATTTTAGCTCCATTGACGAAAGGCCCGAACATTTGTTGTGGACTGATTGGGAACAGCTGTCACGTTTCAGTAGGATGTCCAGGTCGGCGAATTGAGAATAACAAATAGAACAGATAGTAGACATAGTGGAACTTAGGACACATTGAATAATAAGAAAACAAAAATTCGTTTAGGCAACAGACGTCAGCACTGTATGACCGCCAATGTGCCAACTGATTATATTATTATATTATATGATTACGAAGAATAATTATCAGATAATAATGTACATATGAAAATAAAACCGAGTATATGATGAAGTCGAGGAACGATCAGAATGCAAACGATCGTCTAGTCAGTAATATGAAATTTGCAGTAGTGGACAAAGTTAAGTGATTCGGAGTAAATGTCAGTCATATGAATAATTCGGACCAAGAAGTGAATGAAAGAATCATGCGTGGGAACACGTGAGATTATAGCACGGCCAAACTACTAAAATCAAAATTACTTTCACAGACATCGAAAATTCGCCTGTATAATAGATACCTGCGCCCGATAATTACACATGCTTGCGAGACAGGGTCCTTGACAAAAGGCGATGAAAGGCAATTAATGATGACCGAGAGAAAAATACTCCGGAACGTCTATGGGCCACGTTTCAACCGAGGAACGAATGTACGAAAGAAGAAGAAACATACAACAGAATACAGAAATCATAAAATAGACTAAATATCTTAGAGTTCATTAGAAAAAACAACTAGAACGGTTTGGACACGTTTGGAGGACAGATGGAAAACTGATAAAAAAGTACTTGTAGATAAAATGAACAAAACAATGTCCCTATGAAGACCTAGAACCCGTCAGGCAGATCGATGTAATTATCAGAGTCTCGGACCGGTAAGCCGAGAAGAAGAAGATCCAGAATAATCAATGATTGTCGTAGTATTACTTTAAAATATCGTGATTAGTTGTTTCCAAAATCAGAGTAATTATCATAGTATGATAAAACACATCGATTGAGTAAAACAATGCATCGTTATAAAATAAAACAACATAAATGTTAAACCCTTTTGAAAAGTTCTTCCATGGCATAGATAATTACGAAAGAAGAAGAAACATACAACAGATTATCGAAATCATACAAAAGATTAAATATCTTAGCGTTCATTATGAACAAACGGCTTGAATGGTTTGGGCACACATGGAGAGCAGATGGAACACTGATAAAAAAAAGTCCTTGTAGAAATAACGAACAAAACAAGGTCGCTAGGACGACCTAGAACCCGGTGGATCGACTTTATTATCAGAGACTCGGAAGGGATTTACCATGATATAAAGTTTGAGCTGACTTACAACAGAGATGGACGACAAGACCTCTTGAAGATAGCAATGGTCCTTGACGGACCGGTAAGCCGGGATGAAGAAGATGTAGAATAATCAATGATAACTGGACCCATTAAACTGATACTTTATTCTGCTGTGGAGTACTTTTAAACTCTTTCCGGTCACGGGTGAATAGCCTTGCCTGTTAAAGGTTACTCTTTGAGAATTTCAAACTCCTAATATGCACACGGACTTTTTTCAGCCATTCCGCTCCAAATGATTATCATTCCATAAAAAAGTTGAAGTCATATTTTACGTGGTCAGTAAGTAGTTTATGTTTGTGTTTTAGATTACAGCAGTATCGAAAATTTCTGTAAGCAAATTGTATTTTGACAAATTTACATTTCGTGTGGTAAAAACATTTCATGGAAATACACTATAGGAAGTCGTATGACTTATCAGCGTCCATTTATAGGCCACCAAACTTGGCTAAACGCTACACGATCATTAACTTAGACCACCGTTACTAAGGATCATAATATGACCCATATATAATCTGAATATTCCAAAAGATAAACAAAAAGGGATTGGAAGGGATCAATGATTATTACGTACACTTATAATGTTTTTAAACGAAAAAGTCATACGATTTCAAAGTCTCGACGTGAGGAGTGTCATTCTTTTTAGATTCTGAGTGAAAATAGATGACAATTGCAGATATTAATTAATTAATTTACATATGTCACATAATGTCGATGATAAATTTTACTTTATAGATTTTCTTCGAGAATTTTTTAATTACATGTACCAAGCGAAAAAATTCTCAACAAAAAGTAAATATTAAATTGATATGATCCGATTGATTTTTATTATAATTATTATTTATTCGTTTTGATTATGGCCAATCTGATTTTTTTTTAAACATAGGATATCATAGTATAGTGCAATTAAATAAAAATGACGCGTGTTATGGATATAAACAAAGTATGATAATAATTGTAAAGCAGATACAGAATAGTAAAGATCATTCACTATTATAATATTTGAGGATGCTTTGTAGCGGGCGGTTATTGCTTCTAGAGGTATGGTGGGTGGGTATTTTGAATGGAGTTTGGTTTCTAGTGTTACGTAAAGGAACTATAAATGAGACACTGGAAAGAAGATCAGTGGCATCCAGTATGTTATCGAGAAGAGCGTGAATACATTGAGGACCAAAACTGATCTTTAGCGAAGTAAGGATGCCGTATGACAGCACTTTTAGAATTGAACGAACAAGAGCAAGATATAAAGAACGAAGCAATTTACGGAATCGAAGAGTTTGATGTAACGCTTGATTAAACCTAAATTCTTCATTGCTCTGCCCTTGATGAGGTCAATATGACAGCAAAGGATAAATGTATGGAGTAATAGATACCAAGGTTATTGATTATGGAAACGTTCTATAGAGGGATACTATCAAGCGTAAGGGATGTGAATAGGACTTTGTGATAAAGAAAAGGAAATAACTGAGAAAATATTGAGACTAAAATTTATTATTTTAACATAAAAAAAAAAAAAATTCTATGAAAAACGTTAAATGAGACGTACATTAATGCTTGGAGTATGCAGTGTAAAATCACGTGGAAATTGTATAACGAAAACATCCTCGTTTTTTATGTATATGTTTTTCTCGTCCAACTAAACAATGATTTAATTTTTTATCTATTTTTCATCCTCTACATTTGCAGACACGAAACGGATTTGAGCTCTGTTTATTTCTCAAGATATCTTACTGTTTTTTTTTTATATTCCGATCAACTATGAGGTTTCATAGAGAAATATATTCTTGATATTTGTTTGCTTTTGATATTTTCGGGAAAAAAAATCACGAATAATAAACTATGAGTTTTATTCACATAAAGAAATATCAATTGTTCATAGTAGGTGACTTTTCATCGCTTTATTTCAACAACAAAAAAAAGCTGGACATATTTTTTACCACGAGTATTTTTCGCTTCTCGGACAAGATAACGGAGATCCATGTATTGGACGTTGAACGGTTCTGATCAAAACTTCTGTGTAAATGTACTGTTTATATATTTTACCGTTTGTTGTCTAATTGACGATAGGTTTTATTTTTATCAAAACCTTAAATTTCCTGATCAAAAGAGATATTTCCGTTTACCTTAAGATTCGAAATATAGTTTTCATTCTTTACTCCAAGTTTCAAGTTGATTGAGGTGTACCAATATTTTTATTTTTAAATATTTGCAAGTTTTCAGATTAAATAAATGAATCATTTAAACATAAAAAAAAAGAAGTGTCTTAATAATGATTTTTAAAATATTTTCAGAAACTGTCAAAGATAGTGAATATGGAGCTCGTAAGTTCATATTAAATTTTCTATTCTTAATATATAAAATTACAAGTTTCGTATAAAGAAACATATCAAAAACTAGTTACATTCTTTGTTATGTTTTGAATTTCTAATAACAATACTGTTTATGTTATGACTATACGTATAACTAAAATTGAATAAAATTGAAAAAAAAAGTATAAGTATAGTTTATGGCAAATTTTATCATTTTCACTCGATTTCGAGACAATTTTCCTACATGGCTGGAAAAACTATTGAAATGATAAAAATATGAGCCGTTAAAATACTATCTGAGACCAATTTCTGATCTATTTAATAACTGGAGAAACTTTTGGACAATGTTCGGTGTCCTGGATAGTTATTTGATTTAAAAATGGCTCTACTTTATAATCAGACGAATACTGACAGAGTTTGTATTTTAATTTCCATCATAATAGGAAATTCATGAAATTCAATAAAATTTTAAAACTCTATTTAATGATAAACGATAGGTCATACTTATTCATGGTGGCAACAAAGGGAAAACGTCTGGAAAATTTTTCTTGTATATATTTTGTCTTGTGTACTTTATTTTATGAATATTAGCAGCATCAATTTTTATCGGCAGTAATGTACCAGAAAAAAAACATCTTTGGAATCCCAAATACTTATATAAGAACTATGGAAGCGTATACATATTACGCTTTTTGAAATGAATACAAATAAATCTTATTTAAAAATTTTCCCAATAAATATGGTTAGGTCAATCTTACTTATATGTACCTATAATGAATATATTATAATACCCATGGCAAATATGATAACTTAAATTTCACATGTGCAAATAATTCACCGATTTTCGGACGTAAGAATTCAATTAAAACATATTTTAAACAAAATGTGTATACCAACAATTTTTAGGGACCGAAAGCGAAGGTAAGTACACTGATGAATTACTCAAAATGATTGCATATTATAATAATATGGTAAAATATAAAGAAAGCTAGAATCAATATTATGAATCAAAATAATATTGATGTCGAATAATTGATATTTTATTTATGTTGACAAATGAATTAAAATGCGTACGAGTAGTTGCTTATGAAGGATAAAAATGGAAATTTTAGAGAAGGTATTCACGATTTAAAATGAGGTAATGATAAATAAAAAAATGAATACAGGTAATATGAAATCTTATATAAATACAAGTATTGAGTACAAAACTATAATTCAGCAACACGAGAAAACCGATGCGTAGTATAGGTAAAACTATGATTAAAGAATTTATTTTGTTCCAATGTATTTTCGACTGCAGAAATTAATGAACTACAAAATTATTGAAAATAATGAATAGAAATCAGGTTCTATTTTCATTGAGTTATTAATTCATAAATTATTTGATTTAGATGTTCCCTATAGCCCATATTTGTTTTGTCAGAAGTTTCATCAGAGTAAATACTTTTTATTAATAATATAAATAATAACTAGACAATTAATTAATTTTTAAATTTATAATTCAATTTCGTAGATACATTCACCAGTAAGTAAAAATGTTTGAGATTAAGTAATATTGCTCAAAAACAATATAGTGTAATAATATATATATAAATATATATATATCGTTAGTTTGTTTACTGATTGAGTTGAAAATGAAAAACGTGAATTAGTGAAGATGACAAGTTATTAAATATTTTTTTACCAAAAAATCAAAGTATGACCACTAGTTAGTAATTTGGTTCTTTATGAAACAAATAATATTGAAAAAATGTCAATTATCCCGCATAGATAAAATGGTGTTATCATTCGTACAATAAGACTAACTAACCGGCGATTTTTTTCAAACTTTAGGAATAGATAAATTAATACAAATTAATATTAATATTAATATTAATATTAATATTAATACAAGTTAAAATTGATCATTTTCGCGTAGAAAAAAATGTACATTTCGGTAATTTAGTTTCGTTTATGTCCGAAAAAAAAATCAGGAAAACAAAATCAAACCACAGTTAAAATTTGAATGTTCACAGGGTATATATTAAAAAAATTGGTTAATTAATAGGGATTAATCAAATCCGTAGAAATGTAAATTTTGGACGAGTAATTTTAGGTTGTACTCCGTAACTATAAAAAAGTACGAGAAGAAAATATGAGTCCGAATATGTAGATATCCTTGTAATGATATTAATACAAATGTTTATGTGTTACATTCTCTGTTGTAGAATGTGAATGTAAGTATTAATTTAGATATATTGCAGTAATTATCAATTTGTAGTTGGATCTTTTTCTGTGATTTTACTCTCCAAACTTTGTTGTCACATTCATAATGACAAAAATAAAATGTACAAAAAACATTAACGTAAAATAAATACAACATGTTTTACTTCAACCAAAGTCTAATCATAGTAACATTTTCATGTTTACAATTAAGGATTAAAAGAAATACTAATAAAATAAACGCACTTTTGAATTAATGATGTATTGAAATTTGTATTGTGTATTTTTTATCGACAGATGCGATGCAAACATCTTTCGGACAAGATGCTTGTAAGTATTGTAACCTTAATTTCAAAGAATGTGATAAGTTTATTCGAGTTCTATAATAATCCCACTTTTAATATAAACGGAATTACGTATGGTCACCGAGATATCAATTCATTGAGCATTTAGAGTTTAGATTAATATGTTTTGTACACATAAGGGTTACTATTATTCTTAAGGAATAATAAATGCTGGAAATTTCAAAATAAAATTTAATAATAAATATATTTTTTGAATTATCGGTCCAAATATTATTATATTATCATTTCAAATTGTTTGTGTGAGCATTTTCAAAAGCACTATTATCGTTCAATACTCAAAGTTAATAAAACGTTTTGAAAATTGAGAAAACTGAAAATTTAATAAATCAAATCGATAAAAACAGGAAAAATTCATATTGTCTCACAATAGGTAGGTCGTTTTTTATTTTTTTTATTTTAGTGTTTAAATTCGTTCACGGGCAAAGTATTATTATAAGTATTGTGCTGAATTATTTCACTTTATTCACGTTGGGCGAGGCAAAGAGAAGGAGAGAATCAATATAACTAAGACATTTATCAAAATGATACAGTATAAAACCAGAATCATATGCATGTGCCCAGCCTAATTACATTGCCAGAGTGACTTTTTTCTTATTTGAAAAATTTTTCGTACAGTCGATGTGCATACGATTCAGATAATGATTGTAATATTATTCATGATGATTTTTAGATATGCATGTTGATGAAAGCGTTCAAAAGGTGTTCTATAATCAGTGTAAGTTAGGTTTGATAAATTATTCATAAAACTGAAATAATAATACTCTGTTTGAAAGTAATAAAGTTTTTGCACACGTATACATTAGTAATGACGTACGTAATTTTGTTCGATATATAACTCAATAACATGTTCACATCGAAATCAGAAGGTTTACTAGATAAAATAAAT
Organism: Therioaphis trifolii; assembly: GCA_027580255.1. Lineage (NCBI taxonomy): Eukaryota > Metazoa > Arthropoda > Insecta > Hemiptera > Aphididae > Therioaphis > Therioaphis trifolii. Next base: position 10,459,779 of record CM050404.1, on the reverse strand, counting down.
AACCATTTTAGATTCTGAGTGTTGCTATAATGGGTAATCTTTAGTGATGTTTATTTTTCTTCTTCTACGTTTGAAAAACTTTTTGGGGCAGTACACATAGTCAAAAAATTACATTCAGAAACTTTATGCATCAAAAATTGGATGTTAGGTGTTATTTAAATATCTCGTTTTTTCCTTTTTTTAAATTTGTTACATTTTGTTTTTTTTACAAAAAAAATTCTGAGATAAACTGTGAAAAGCGAGGGGTTTTCAATTTTCTATTTGTAACATAAAATGTGTATATTTTGTTTTGTTATTTTTTATTTTGAAACTTTCCCGAAGTATGTAGCAATACGTAATTATTTTATTATTTTATATGTATTTTTTTAAAAGTCTTCGCCTTGTCGCTGTAACCATTTTTCTCTAAGGAAGTTGTTACATGGGAAGGAAGAGTTTTTACTGTACAGTGGTTTACCGCTGCCACGTCATTATTATATTGTGAAAATTTCAAGTTTCTGATGACGTGACTTTTGAAACTATGATTATGTTACTAAATTAGATAATAATACCTCAGTTTAATAGTCATATTTTAGCTGCAAAAAAACAAATGACGGTGGTTTTTTTCCGCTTCTTTGGATCAATAAAAATTCGTTTTGAATTGAAATGTCTAATATTTTTCAATAAAACTAAAACATTCATATCATTATAGGATTTATTTTTTAGCACAAAATCATATCAATAGGGAGTAACATTAAGAGGATTAAAGAGATTATCGTTTGTTCATAAATGTACACACTATATGTATTAAGTTAGCAGTCATTCATAATATAACTGACTATTTTATAACCAACTCATTTTTTTTTTCCTTGTGTCAAACAGTTTTCACATAAATGCCGCTGAAAGTGTAAATTAACATTAAGTGATATTTCATTAATATATTTTTCTAATTTTAGATAAGAATTCATTATAATAGGATGAACCAATTTTCATATATAAATATTTAAAGTTGAAAATTTATGTAAAAACAGTTTATTCTGAAAAAATCGTGATAATAATTTACTTAAATGCTTGGAAAAAAATCTTGAGTCACGATTATTGATATTTTTTCGGTATTGATGGTTTAATAAAAGAGTAAACTTGTATTAAAATTTCAGAACATTCCAACAAATACCCAATATTTCAATAGAAATAAACATAAAAGAAATCAGACAATATCGTAAAAAATCGTATAATAATTTATTATAGTGTGTATAAAAAAAAAATCCTGAGTCACGATTTTTGAATTTTTGTTAGGATAATTAGGTAGGTATATGAGTAAGGTCATATTAAATTTTCAGAACTTTTTGTCAAATATTTAAAATTATATTACATAAAAACTTTCAAACAATTTGGTAAATTAAAAGTTCTATATTTAAGTCAAAAGTGCTATAATTGTTCTGAAAATGTTGTCCAATATAAAAAAGCATGTATTTGATATTGGATACGTGGATTTTGGAACTATGACTATGTAAATAAAATAGATAAGTTAGTAAAATTGTCATTTTCGACAATTTTTACGTATTCGCATGGTTTTTCAGAAACGTTTCTTCACTTTTGAAAAAAATGTAATATGAGAGAAAAACGAACTCTCAAATTATTATCTTAATTCGATTACTGATCTATAGAGTAGGTGGATAGAAGTTTTGAACAAAGTAAAGAGTGCGTATTAAAATGTGCCCAGAGAAAAAAAAATAGACGTTTAATATTTGTCTGAACTTTCCACATTGGTTAGTTTGTCGTAAACACCGATATCCTATAGCTAAAGCACATAGTTTGAAGCATCGAATTGAGCACAGTGCAGTGAAATTCGTATTTGATGAGAAGTATTATAGTTACTCAGTTTAATAAACATATTTTAGCTGATGATGGTGGTTTTTTTCATAATCAATATTAAATTTATCAATAAAAATTCGTTTTGAATTGTAATGTGTAATATTTTTTTTAATAAGACTAAAGCATTATAAAATCATAGAATCATGTGATTTATTTTTTAGCACAAAATTACATCAATACTAGTGAGTAACATAAAGTGGATTAAAGAGATTTATCGTTTGTTCATAAATATACTCATTATATGTATATAGTTAGCAGTCATTCATAATATCACTGACTATTTTATAACCAACTCATTTTTTTTTTTTTTTTTGCTCGTATCAAACCGTTTTCATATAAACGCCGTTGAAAGTGTAAATTAACATTAAGTGATATTTCATTAATATATTTTCCTAATTTTAGATTATGAAGGAGACACTAAAGGTGATTTAATTTTTATTGTCCAATACACTTCAAGGATAAATGAATTCATTTTTTTTTTCATTATGTATTTATATTTATTCCGATCGATAATTTAAATGTAATCGTGGAAATTATTATTATGCCGAGGAAATTAACAAGCAATTGTGTTTTCAGTGTATTTAAATGAATATATGGAACACGTGAGGACGAGCATTGAAGTTGAAAGTATATAATATCACAAATAAATAATAGATAAATACGTATTGAAATAATTGCTTAAAACGAAATGTATATCGGTATTATAATCACTAGCATTGTTTCTATTTCGTTTTTTCTTCGATAGTGATATCAGCACCTTGTTAGAAATTAATGTTGACATTTAATCAATCTAAGTGATGCAAAACGTATTATATGAATTCTGTTAACTTCACATAGGACATTTTCTGACGTTAAAGATCTAAAGGTTTATTTTAATACTGACATGTTTACATAGTAATCATCACGTGAAAAGACTTGAGTAAAAGTGATACCCAAATTAGATTTCGTCGAAGGTTGAATTTGCTAGCATTAAAATTATTTTTTATTTCCGATTTTTTTTTAAAATGTGTAAACCATCTACGGACTAGGGTCTGATCACTTTTCCTTATATTTTATAACTTATAATATCTTATGTAAAATATCATTCTGTGGTTATTTTTGATTTTTTCGACTTAATATTATAATGCGTTATTAACTAATATACACGAATCATAGAGACGAAATACTTTTTCCAAAATGTATGCGCCATGGTAATCTGGGTACATTTTAAATTATAGATTCAAAATTGACACATGGAGCAACTATAAAATCAGTTTGTGATAAATTAGGTAAATGATCTACATATGTATTTAGTTAATGTAATGAGTATGAAAAAAAGTTATTTTAATACCATTGAAAAAAAAAAAAAAAAAATGAAAAAATCAACTGGAATTCGTTAAACTAATTTAATACAGTTACATTCGAATTCGTAACTAAATTGAACAACGTTAGTTAATGAAACTGTAAAAAAGTCAGTTATAACTAGCACAGTTTCAATGACATTGAGTTATGAAAAAAATTGATTTATTAAAAAGTATATCTTAGCACTATGTACTTAGTGAATAGTAATTGCGTATTGTAGTAAATTACTTCCAAAGTAGTATGTTCCGAACTATCCGGAAGACAAATAAAACGAAAACGGCGAACGTTATGGGAATAAATTGCAATTTACACCAAATAAATCACATTAAAATGGATCCAGTATGTGATGCACCAGCGTATAAACGTTAAGTATCTTGTTTGTTGAAAATTCATCTTTTTTCGGGCCGAATGATTAATCAGGACTTCGCGGTTAGTTGGTCTTTGGGATTTCGGTGTATATGTATAAAAATAATAGGACACGCGTCTCCGATTGTTAGTCGATCGAGGAACCGGTATCCGTCACCGTCTGACTTCTTAGGCAATACGTGCAGTGGCACATTCCAAAGGGAGTGTGATGTTTGAACAATTGCATTCCGTTCTAGTTCATCTGTTCGCCGATACATATATTTCTAGCCCGTAGACGTATGCTAGTCTAATAAGCAGAAACAATCACCGTAACGGTTCGGTGTGGGTCCCAGTGTCTCGTTCCGTACAGCTGTAGTCGTGGAGGTAGTCTTGCCTTTAAAACGGCCGATTTCAGTAAAAATCTTCCAAGGTCTCTGAGGACTGCCAACTCGTTTTTGTAGCGATTCACGAAAAACCGATATCAGGAATTTTAAGAGGACGGTTGTCACGCAGAACGGCGTGTATATCAGACTCGAATGATTTGCGTGCATAATTGTGTAATTAACCTTGACCATTCTTGTCTTAGATTTATATAATATTTAATATATAGTATATTATAGTCTGGAATGTTTTATTTTTATTTTTGTTTTTTTTTTTTTTAAGCTGCTAATCAATTACTCTAATAAAATAATCGCATCGTTACAGATGCTGATTATGGAGGAGGTAACGATTCTGAAGAGACGTCAAAAAGACCTGCGGAAACAATCATCAAAGGGCAGCCAATACTCAAACAAAGGAAATTGGAATAAGATTTAAGTAGACTCGGTTGAGTTATATTCAAATAAACGATAAAATGAACGACAGGCTATTCGTGGTGATAACTATCGAACACCTGTTTGAAATTAACGTACACCCACATACGAATCAATTGTTAAAATTACGCACGACAATATCAGAAAATTAATTGTAAGCACTCTTCATAATAAAACAATTCACGCACTATCCAATACGTTGTCAACGAATTAATGTATATTGAATAAATAGCAAATATTTAAATTGTTCAATTGTTGTATTTTGATTCGTTATTTAAAAGTTTTGAAATTATTTATTAAGCTTATATTAGCTTTAGTCCTAAGTTTTAGAGAGTCGAGGAAAAAACAAAATCATAGTTATGAATTTTGAGTTAACAACATTAACACATGCTCCATCGAACAAGAATTTTTTTGGTATTGGTTCTGATGGAAAAGAGTCAGGACTAGATGAGATAAGTTAATTTGCGAGGTTCGCTGGTGCTACACACGAAACTACCCAATAGCACCGTCACGTGTTTCCATCAATAACATATAAAGATATCTTATCTCAGATTAGTATGTTCGGTACGTACAATCGTTTAATACATGTGTGTAGTGTAAAATATTGCGTCAATTTAATATCAAAAATACTCTTTATAAGTAGACTTTTTCATTTTGATTTTACCAAAGTATAGTTAAAATACGATTCACAATTTTTTTTTAATTGTATTCATACTCTTCATTTGCAGACATAAAATTCACAATGTTTATTTGCACTCTTCTCTTTTCGTGTTCCTTTTTTTGTTGCTTTTATATTGTACACAAAGTCGTTATCTTGTTTTTTAATGAATAATATTTGATACTCACTTGGTTTGATTATTATTATATAAATCACGATGGAAAAATATACACGAAGAATAAAAGATGAATTATACTTGTAAATAAAAGGTAAAAACCAATTATTTATAGTAGGTATTTTTCGCTCTAAAAAATAAGTAACAGCACGAGTTGAACTATTTTGTGGAAAACTTCTGTGTATACCATTTATATATTGTACCATTTATAGTCTAATTATTATTTTAAACAAGTTTTTTTTATCAAACAACATGCCATTTTTTTTTGTATCAAATGATTCAAAGTTTGTTTTCGAGTCAATATCCCTAGTTTTGTAATATTGATTAGACCAATATTTTTATTTTTATACCCATCTTAAGTTGAAAATTGATTGAACACTGTTTGGTTCCATAAAATGTCTTTACGGTTAGATTAGGTTGACCAGAGAAAAAAAATCCTCAGTTACGACTTTTTCAATTTTCCAGAAATTAACCAGGTAATGGATAATCAAATAAGTAAGTTATTATTAAATTTTCAGGTCTAAATGTCAAAAATTATAAATTTTAATAGAAATAAACTTAAAAAAGCAACAGTTATTTTTAAATTTACCTTTTTTTCCCGACTTGGTTGAATTTATTTGAATCAATTGACACTTATGTGACAATGTATTATTGATGCGTGATGAAAATTTCAAGTTTCTTGCAACAACTATTTGTGTTATGAATATACAGGCTGAGTCAGATCCATTTGACAAATGCAATCACTTTTTTTCTATTCATTATTTTAATTTTTTTTTTTTTTTTTAATTTAATACATGAATGAGGTGCTACAACAAAATTTGATTTCAAGATTTTTTTTTATTTCCAAAACTTAAATTACAATTTTTAATTTTAATGTACCTTAAAAATTTTAAAATCTCTATTTTTTGGCATTGATTTTTAAAGAAATGTTGTAGCTTAAATCTCTAATAAAGGTTGATCTGTAAATTTTTTACGATTTTTCTAAGTCTGTGAAAAATTTAACTATAAAATTGTATTTTCCACTATTATTTTATTGTATATGACAATAAACTAAATAGCTTATTGAAATTAATTTTATTTCAAGTTTTTTGTCAACATTCGTAAACATTATTGTATTTTAATTAATTATTAGATAATGATCAAACAAAAAGTGTATAAAAGTAGCATTAACGCTTATATAAATTATTAAGAATAAAATTATGACCAAAAAAGTAATAACATTTGGAAAAAATGCGCTATAAAAATATGTATTATATCATTACAAGTAGAACTAGGACTTAAAATTAATTTTGTATTTTGTACAAATTGTTTTCAACTTCAGAAATATATTACCTATAAAATAGTTTTGACGTGGATTCGTAACGTTCGTGAAGTTGGCCCACCTAAGTATTGCAATTTTTTTTTTAATCATGCCATTACTTTGCAAGTTATTTGCAAGTATTTGCAAGTCCGTTTTTAGAATTTGCAAGTCCAAAATTTCACCGTGAGACCAAAAAATTAAAAGTTGGGCCAACTTCACGTAGCCCACCCATTTTGACGCACAACTTCGAAATCGGTATAAAACGAAAGCTAAGGTTTAGCAAGAATTTCCAAGTTCATTTTTAGAATTTGCAAGTCTTTTATGTGGCCGTTATGAACTTTTGAACTTGTGAAGTTGGCCCACCCGTTTTGACCTAGAACTTCGAAATCGGTATCAAACGAAAGCTAATGATTAGCAAGAATTTGCAAGTTCGTTTTTAAAATTTGCAAGTCTTTTATGTGGCCGTTATGAACTTTTGAACTTGTGAAGTTGGCCCACCCGTTTTGACCTAGAACTTCGAAATCGGTATCAAACGAAAGCTAATGATTAGCAAGAATTTGCAAGTTCGTTTTTAGAATTTGCAAGTCTTTTATGTGGCCGTTATGAACTTTTGAACTTGTGAAGTTGGCCCACCCGTTTTGACCTAGAACTTCGAAATCGGTATCAAACGAAAGCTAATGATTAGCAAGAATTTGCAAGTTCGTTTTTAAAATTTGCAAGTCTTTTATGTGGCCGTTATAAACTCTTGAACTTGTGAAGTTGGCCCACCCGTTTTGACCTAGAACTTCGAAATCGGTATCAAACGAAAGCTAAGGATTAGCAAGAATTTGCAAGTTCGTTTTTAGAATTTGCTAGTGACCCGGTCGGTCAGTAAGAGCTTTCGAAGTTACGAAGTCGGCCCACCCGAAGTGTCCTAATACTTTGAAAATGGTACCAAACTATAAATTTTAATTTTCAAGTTTTTGCAAATCCTTTTTTAGAATATGCAAGTAATTCAGGCATAGGCGTGTTTACGGGGAGTGGGCACCGACCCTCCCCCCAGCGGATTGTGCCCAGCAAAAAATCATGCCAGGAGAAAAAAAGGTCACGAGATCGGTACATTTTATTATTAATAAAAATTATTTGTTTTTTAAAAACGATAAAAATGTTATCATACCAGTATGTAACAACCTAACCTAACCTAACGTTGCAGACACGGTCTTAAAAGCACGATTATAGATAAACTGGTTACACAATGATGCAACAAATTGTGGTCCGTAAAAGTGCTCTTATCATAAGAGTATGCGACACGCGACAGCAACACCTCTAGTGGACAACATAGAGCAAGGATGGCACGCCAAAAAATTTTGTGGGCACACGAACAATTTTAATATTTATAAAATACTTTTATTTTAATAATGAATATCAAATATTAATTATAAAAACAAATCAAAAATTAAATATGAGTCCGTTTTTGTTTTTATGTAGAAAAATAAAATTTCAAAATTGATAACAACATTGATAAACGCTATCAATTAAACTACATGATTTCCGTTCTGAGCATTCTGTCGGGCCATCTGTGGCAGGGTTGCTAGATAGATAAGCTGGTGAACCGCCAATAGAGAGCGTTAAGATCGCCCAAAATAGCTAATGTATGACATTTCCTAAAATCGCCCAAAATAGCCAATGTATAACATTTCTTAAAATCATCCGAAATAGTCAATTCGTTGCACGACTTGCACGTAGGGACGTGATATCGAAAGAAAAGTATCGATACTTTTACTTGGTATCGAATCGAATGAAAATACTCATATGAGTAAAATATGGAAATAAAAGGACCGATATGAGTAAGTATCGAAAAAAAAGTATCGAATCGAATTAAAATACTGAAAAGGGTAAAATACCTAAACAAAAGGACCGATATGACTTTATAGGACTATGTATCGAATACTTGAATGAAATAATTTGTTTATACTTAATAATATAGGTATTGTATTAATTATTTATTTGATAGTATTTTCAGTAATGTTATTATTACAAAAAAAAGAAATAATAATATTATAAAGAAATATTAATCAGAACATACTAATCAATAAAATTATAAATGCGAAAATGAAATTCTTTGTCACGCATATTCTCTGAAACTACTCATTCGATTATGTAGATTTTTTTTCAAATGGAAGAGTAGGTATATCGCAAATTTTTGTTATTTGATAAAAAAAGTTCTGAAAATTTAATATGACCTTACGATATTACGATACTGAAAAAAATTCAAAAATTGTAATTCAGGATTTTTTTTTATAAGCGTTTAAGTAAATTGAATACGATTTTTACGGAATTTATTGATTTCTTTTAAGTTTATTGATTATAACATTTTCAATATTCCGATCTCGTGACCTTTTTTTCTCCTGGCATGATTTTTTGCTGGGCACAATCTGCTGGGGGGAGGGTCGGTGCCCACTCCCCGTAAACACGCCTATGCCTGAATTACTTGCATATTCTAAAAAAGGATTTGCAAAAACTTGAAAATTAAAATTTATAGTTTGGTACCATTTTCAAAGTATTAGGACACTTCGGGTGGGCCGACTTCGTAACTTCGAAAGCTCTTACTGACCGACCGGGTTACTTGCAAATTCTAAAAACGAACTTGCAAATTCTTGATAATCCTTAGCTTTCGTTTGATACCGATTTCGAAGTTCTAGGTCAAAACGGGTGGGCTAACTTCGCAAGTTCAAGAGTTTATAACGGCCACATAAAAGACTTGCAAATTTTAAAAACGAACTTGCAAATTCTTGCTAATCATTAGCTTTCGTTTGATACCGATTTCGAAGTTCTAGGTCAAAACGAGTGGGTCAACTTCACAAGTTCAAAAGTTCATAACGGCCACATAAAAGACTTGCAAATTTTAAAAACGAACTTGCAAATTCTTGCTAATCATTAGCTTTCGTTTGATACCGATTTCGAAGTTCTAGGTCAAAACGGGTGGGCCAACTTCGCAAGTTCAAGAGTTTATAACGGCCACATAAAAGACTTGCAAATTTTAAAAACGAACTTGCAAATTCTTGCTAATCATTAGCTTTCGTTTGATACCGATTTCGAAGTTTTAGGTCAAAACGGGTGGGCCAACTTCACAAGTTCAAAAGTTCATAACGGCCACATAAAAGACTTGCAAATTCTAAAAACGAACTTGCAAATTCTTGCTAATCATTAGCTTTCGTTTGATACCGATTTCGAAGTTCTAGGTCAAAACGGGTGGGCCAACTTCACAAGTTCAAAAGTTCATAACGGCCACATAAAAGACTTGCAAATTCTAAAAATGAACTTGGAAATTCTTGCTAAACCTTAGCTTTCGTTTGATACCGATTTCGAAGTTGTGCGTCAAAATGGGTGGGCTACGTGAAGTTGGCCCAACTTTTAATTTTTTGGTCTCACGGTGAAAGTTTGGACTTGCAAATTCTAAAAACGGACTTGCAAATACTTGCAAATAACTTGCAAAATAATGGTATAATTTTAAAAAAAATTGCAATACTTAGGTGGGCCAACTTCACGAACGTAGATTCGTACATGTTTTGTAGGAAAAATGATCGAGGTAAAAAAAAGTTTAATATGATAATACGATTTCACTACGTATTTGAAATATTATTTTTAAAAGCAAAATCATTTTTACAGAAAATAAAACTCGTATGTAAAATTGTTTTTAATCAATCAAAAGTAAAAAAAAAAAAAAAAAAAAAAAAAAATGAAAGTACTGTCTGACAAATTAAATTGTTGGTTTGCTTTCTGCTATGGTAGAGACTAAAAATCATGATTTTATGAACATAATAAGACATCAAACATTTTTCATGAACAAATTACAATATCCGCATGATGATTTCAAACGAAAGACATTTGAGACCTATCCGGAGTAAATATTTATTGTATTGGTGATTGTATCACTGAAATAAGTATTCAATACACTATTTTAAACATTGTAATATTTTTTTTTTACAATTAAATTGAAATCGCTGGAAATGGAGAGAGATAAATGAAATATTTGACGGAATATCTTGATGAGTGGTGTTAACTGAATGATACAAATTATATGAAGAGTTTTCAAGTTTAAAAAATAAAAATTATGGAGGGTATAAAATAGGTGATTACAATTTATCGTAGTATTATATATATTAAAAACCTGTATAACACGAAGAATTGACTTTAAATTAACGATTTGATCAAATGATAACTAATGACATGAGTTTTCATCGTTTTCGCAATAGAAAAAAACCTTGAGTCGTAATTCGAGATTTTAACGCCTGAAAAAAAACACTATAATCAAGGTCTTTTCATTACGGTTAATTTAACATAGTGTTGACGCTCTAGTTGTTTGAATAATTTTTGTAAACACTAATTGGAATTCCTAAGTTCAGAATTTCCCTCATTTTGAATACATGTATAATGTGTGTGTATATATATATATATATATTATGAGAGTAAAAAGTATTCCTTTCTTCAAGGACTTTCTTTCACACAATTGTTATACGCTATGCATTCTATCGAATTGTCAACGTATTTTTAATTTAAAATTTTTTTTTTTTTTTATAAGTGAATCACCAAGGAAATCATTTAAAACGTACAAATCATAGAAAAAAAATTTAAAACCCGTACGTGCTCAATGGGCCGCGAGAGCACAAACGGCGGTTGCTTTTTCGAAATGCTTTTGAAACATTATTATAATACTGTAACAACGTAATATCGTCACATTGTAATGACGAATTTTCCTATTTACCACATCACGTTGTTGAGTTTTTATTGTTATTCACAGCCTTTTTCGTACGTACGTGCGTGCGTTATAATATAATATTATGACGGCTCGATTTACCGTGTGCGGTTACTGCGCGTATAATTCATTCACAGGTTTACAAAATAAACCGAAAAACCAACTGTCTACATTCATAAAACTATTTCAATAAAAATATAAGCGCTCGTGTGTGTGTGTGTATGTGTGTGTTTTGTAACGGTGTTATTTGACGAGCTATTAATACACGTCGTGCCGTGTGGAGTGTTATATTGTACGATAGTGTTATAACGTTACGCGCTTTGTGTGTATAACATCGTTCGGCTGAGGCGTTTACGGTTCGCTCGGTTTGTTGGTAGTAACCATTCGCGCGCGCGCGCACACACACACACACACACACACACACACACACACACACACACACACACACACACACACACACACACACACACACACACACACACACACACACACACACACACACACACACGCACACACACACACGCACACACACACACGCACACACACACACACACACACACACACACACACACACACCACGTCATCGTGGGCGTCGGCGGCGGTTTGATCGGTTAACTAGGAAACACCGAGTTATCGAACATCCGAAACATCGGAGTAGCGAAATTGCCTACGCGCGACGCCGTGTTGCCAAGTATCACACGGGAATACACCTTGAAATCCGTTATAATATTGCTAATATTATTACTATTATTCCTACGTTGTCTATCTATTGAGTAATCACGCGTGTTTGTGCGGTATGAAATTATTGTCACTACCTGTCCTATCGTCATTGTTGCATCTACGAGTGCGTCGTTGAAAACAGTTCGTTGATGGCCGGTGAATCGTGCTTGGGATGCGTATTGCGTTCGTCACGAGACTAGAATGATATTAGTATTATTTACTATGGAAAACTTGTGGATTTCTGGATTTATAAGTTACAAAGCACCGGGCTTCAACTTAGTTATGCGACGTTATTTATAATAACTATTCGTACTGGAGTAAGGTGACCATATTAAAAAATAAAAAATAAAAAACAGGACTAAAAAAATGTTCAGGTTTTTAAAATAATTGTTATCACAATTTTTAATCATAGTAAACAAATATAATTTAATATACCTTAAATAGTATCTAATTAGTATTTAATATTATTTCTAATATTACTTCTATTCTTGTAAAGAATTGACGAATCTAACACATCATTTTTAATTTATACATAAAAAATAAATAAATAAAATAAGGAGTTACTTAAGAAATTAAAACTTTTTATAGTATTCACAAATACTTTATTCCTATACTCAGTTTTCTTAAAACTTTTTCATTCATATTAATTAAAATTGTTCGGATCACATGATAACAAATTTTAATTTATCATATTTTTCCGAAAAACTTATCAAATCTAATAATTTAGAGTATTTGTGTATATTGTGCGTATGAAATATAAACATATTTGTAGGTTTATAAGATTGACTGAAAAACAGGACAAATATCGTCCTGAGATACATCAATAAGGACAACAGGAGACAAATCTAAAATAAAAGACAATCCTGTAAAAATAGGACGTCAGGTCATCCTATATTAGAGTATATGAACAGAGTTGGTCAGATATATTTGACAAATGCAATTACTTTTTTTTTATAAATCAGTTTTATTTATTTTAATTTTTTTTTTAAATAACCACTAGATTCATGCGTCTCGATAAAATCGAATTTAAAGATAATTTTAATTTTTTTGAAAAAGTTAACGATAATATAATCTTTAAAATAATTGTATCATAAATTATTGCATTCTAATTTTTTTAATTGAAATTTAATTCACTACGAGATTTATTATATGCCATCACTCGTTGCTACTATCATATAATAATTATTTGAATTGATTTTTACCATCATAAACCGCGGGAAGTTTAATCAAAATTACTAATCGAATGAACGTACAAAATTTCAATTCAGGAAATCACATTTTCAAAAAGTTTGAAAAATCATAGTAAATCAATAATCAAACTTTAAGAAAACATTTGAATACCATACATTTTCTAAAAATGCGGATCATAAAATGAATATTCTGATTTTTTTTTTAAGTGGTGAAATAAAATTTAAAATTTAAAAATTTGAGTCATAAATATCTGAAAAATATTTTAATACGATTTTGTTATAGCGCAGTACTATCATATGTATATTTTACTGGCAAAGTGTTGAATATAGGCCTTCGATAAATCTCCTAGTCATATTATAGTATGCTTTGAACTATTTGGCTATGTATTCAATCTGAATGTTTTTTTTTATAATATTATGGTCATGCGATTTATACATTTCCTAGGATTTCTATAAAACGCCAATGTGATGTTAGGTAATATGTTAAATCCAAAATAATATGTTTATTATTATTTATTGTTGATTATTTATTTTTATTTATTTATTTTTTATACACAAACATTTTTTTGGACTGCAATTTTGTCTTGCATGTGCATTTTATAAGAAGTTGTCCAGTTAACACACACGTGTTGTATACGATAACATAATCGTCAAGATAAACATTAATCATTGATTACAGAGGTACACTTCGTACACTAGGAACAAGTTTTATAAAAATTATAAATACTTTACCTTCTTGAGGTTAGGTAATATGAGGCGCGTAGAGCTAAAACGGCTTAACCCACAAAAAATTGAATTCTGTTTTATGTAATAAAACGTTTCAGATTGATATTAGAAATCCGCTATTGATATTTGAAATCCACAAGGGCATATCCCACAAAAAAATGATTCGCTAGATGGCAGCACAAACGTCATTTTGGCATTGCAATTGTAATATTACTTTCCCGGCTAAAATGGCCTAACCCATTACGATTGGGTACAATCGAATTTTGTACATAATATTATAAAACTGTTATGAATTTTATCTCCAAAAAAAAGAAATCAATTTTTTGTATATTCCTATATATTATAATACTCTGATACAAAATGTTACAATCAATTTCTGTTATTTTATTAATATTATAAACGAGTTTAGTGAATATTTCAAAAATTGTATTCATTTAAAAAGTTTGTTGTTTTTTTTTTTTGTATCAATTAGTTTGTTATTTTGTTATTATGCAACTGTTAAATTGTTTTTATTTTAATCACCAAGTTGTGATACTATTATTACCTGAATATTATGAAATTAAAATATGATGTCAGGTCTCAATTTTTTTTATACAATATTAAGAATTTTGTACATATTATTATAAAACTGTTATGAATTTTATCACCAAAGAAAATAATTTTTTTTTTTTTTTATTAATTATATTATTATACTCTGATACAAAATGTTAAAATAAATTCCAAAAATTGTATTCCTTTAAAAAGTTTTCTGTTATTATTTGGTACAATTTTTAGAAGTATATAATCCTCTTTAAAAGTAATTTTTTATTTGTTCTCAGCATGAAACTTTTAAAATTATCATGCTAGTTAAGTCAATTTTTAATAATTAACATTTTGTCTAATATAAGTGTTTTATATACATTAAAATGTAAGTCAAAGGGAATTGTCACATTTCACAGAGGTGGACTAACCATCAAACATTATGGCAAGTTACTCATTTATGAAAATACCTATTTTGTGGATTAAGCCGTTTTAGCACTATGCGCCTCATATAATACATAGATATATATAATATATAATATATAATAATATTATAGAATACCTAGTTGTTATACTACATTTTTTTTTTGTGAGTTTATATAATATCATACCGAATTCAACACATTGCCGGTAACATATATAAAAAAAGAATTGAATAATATTATATAAGAAAAAAAAAATTGTATTTGTCAAAAATACCTGACTTGCCCTGTATATATATATATATATATGTGTGTGTGTGTGTGTGTGTGTGTGTGTGTGTGTGTGTGTGTGTGTGTGTGTGTGTGTGTGTGTGTGTGTGTGTGTGTGTGCAGTGGTGTATTGGAGGGTATACGCGGGTATACGGCGTATACCCTACCATCAGTTTACTGATTTAGCGTATACCCTGTAAAATTACTAGAGATACGCAGGTATACACGCGTATACCCACGTTTACCCCAAAATTAATTAAAGACATAAGTATAAAATGTATAAGATCAATTTTTTTTTTACCACATTCATGGCAAACAGAACGAAATTATGTGATAAAAAGTAAGTTCTAACTCCATCTTATCCTATTTCCTATTGCACGGCGTAAATATGTTTAAAAACTTTTTTGGGGGGAGGGGGGGAGATAAATCAATTTAAATATAAAGACGCGGTGATATACCCCACGGCCCATCATAAGTTAATTTTAGGTTGGTTAGACATTTTTTTTTTTTTTTGAGAGAGAGAAGATTAAGCTCCCCACCCCTCTACCCTCAATATACGTGCTGATCGTATACCCTAGAAAAAAATTACGAATACATCACTGTGTGTGTGTGTGTGTGTGTGTGTGTGTGTGTGTGTGTGTGTGTGTGTGTGTGTGTGTGTGTGTGTGTGTGTGTGTGTGTATTATAAATTTAGACAAATAAATATTTTCAATATTATTTTTGCATATCTTATATAATAAAACGTGAACGAAAAGAAAAAACGAACCTAACCTCAATCTACTACTATTTTATAAACGCCGTTTTTTCCTTTTTCTCATACTTGAAAATTCCGTTCTTTTTTAAAATATTCTGTCCCCGTCTCCGGACGTCGTTTTACGCGTTCGCGCGCCCAAAAAAGGTCGATTTTTCATTTTTCCTTTTAAAAAAGAAACGTGCCCCTTGATCGTTTCCCGCCCATTCGCACTACTCTCTGTCTTTTATTGATAACGCGGCCCCGTGTTATCTGTTATTCTCCGTGCTTTTGTCTTATATCGTATATATTCGTATTACTTTTGTCGTAATAATTATATATTAAAAACTAATAATTCACTCTACTACTCGAGTTTTTATCGTGTATTCGTGTTTTATTATACGTTTACGCAAATTTACGCGAAAAAAATTTACGCGTTTTTGTAGTATATTGTTATTATATATTATATGTGTACTACTCGAGTTTTATCGTGTTTTGTACGTTGTTTTCTTAATAAAAATGTTTTAAACTACTATTTAGTTTGTAATCCTATATCGTTAGTATCCTATATAATAATATATTATATGATTTAAACGCATTACGTTTGACCGTGTATCTTTTATACAAAGTGTACTCATATAAGTGTTTTGTGATTTTTTGTACCTCTAGAGTACTCGAGAAATAATATATTAATAATTTAATTTCGTATATTCGTATTACTTTTGTCGTATATTATATATTAAAAACTAATAATTCACTCTACTACTCGAGTTTTTATCGTGTATTCGTGTTTTATTATACGTTTTACGCTAATTTACGCGTAATATATTATTTTTTTTGTAGTTTTTTGTTCGTTATACCATGTCATATATATATATATAATGATCGTTTTGTAGTTTCTTGCTGTCCACCGGTTATTATTACTCATAATGAATGATTTACTAAGTAAGTATTGAATAAGTTACTTTGTTACTAATGACAGAATTGGTCATGAGAGTGTTAGGCTTTTGCAAAAAATAAATACAAATACTTTCTAGGTTCTGTTAATATTTGTGTTCGGTAGGTAATTCCTATCTGTGTATTATTAACACCGACTTTTAAAACACTGTATTCAATTTATTTATTCGATTATCGATTATTTACAGTTTTTGTTAGAGATGATCCAGGAAATACTAAATATTATGAAAACATATTATTATTTGACTCTTTCTATTTCTTTTATATAATTTTTATATATTAAATCAGATATCGTCTTAATTATTTTCTTCTATATATATAAACCATTTAGTTCAAAATAATAATTTATAGGTCGGCTTTTGTCTTTTGGTGTGAAGATTTGACCAATGATATCAGGTACCTACACATCGGACATTTCTGCTGGACCTATTATATGCTACAAACACACTGAGTATGTGAGTAACTAAAGGAAATTGAATATTTATACTGTTTTATTAAATAGAAAATACTCTAATTCGACTCCGTAGGTACCTATAATTCGAGTGGTACATACTAAATGTATGTAACAGTACCTAATTTTAGGATAAAATTGTAATTGCATGAATTATGACTGTTGAATTTCTCTTAAAACACACTCTTACATATTATCATGGTAGTAAATATGCAAATAGTTAATTATCCGTGTTTGTCGATTTTAAACTAATCAAAATACTTTTACAATGGTAAGTGAAAATTTAAAAAATATACCTACTATAACCGTCTACGAATCATCAAAGCGTTATAATAAATAATTAGATTATTTTAGCTCAACTAACCACTGATTTTGATTGTGGTGAAATAAATTTACAAATAGTCCAACGCCATTATATTATTTCTTAAATACCAGTCATATATTAATTAACATTTTAATTTGGTTATTTGATGATAAGTTGAAAATGTGAAATACATTTGCAATTTCGGGTGTCATAAACAATACCTACTTACTATTAAATTGTATACTTTTATCTCTTAAAATATAAAATAATAATTAATATAAAACAATTTCCTCTCGGTTTGTGTTTTTTGATAGTATTATTATTTTTGATGAATACTTACTCACTAATAACATGTCTGATTCGACACAAAGTAAAAGTACACCTATATCATTTAATTAATATTATACAAAATAGTTTTTATTTTTTTCAATGGATAAAAAGTTTTTAAGAAAAACGTTTCTGCTGTACCTATTATATTATGTAAAATTGAATATTTACACTGTTTTATTAAATAGAATACTTTTAGGTACCATAGAATTATAAACTACTTACCATTAAAGAATCTACTTACCATTACATTGGATACTTTATCTCATTAATATAATTTGCCCTCAGTTTGTGTCACCAAATATGTTCATACACATAATATGTTTTTCGATAGTATTATTATTTTTTTAATACTCAATAATAACATGTCATACGTCGTGTCTTATTCAACACAAAAAAAGTATACGGTATACCTATATTGTTGAATTATTTATACAAAATGTTTTTTTTTTTTTTTTTTTTTATGGTATATCCAAATGCATTTTTCAGATTGTTGGTTCTGTGCTAGAACCGAATTAGAATACTTTCAATAAATTACCTTTTCAGCAATTATCACACTTTTTATGGCTGGCTATGAGACAGCTTTGCAATATCATTCGCCTTTAATTAATTTTATGTTTTAAAGTACATAATGTTAATGAACAAATTAAATTCCATTCGACATAGTTAGGATGTAAGGAGAAAGCCAATGATAATATTTTTCATTTTTTGTGAAACAAAATTCAAACAAATTTGTTAAATTTATAAAAAAAAAAATTGTATTTTAAATAACAAAAAAAAATGTGGTTCATCTGAAAAAAATCATAAATGTATGCGTTACAAATTTGAAATTGATAAGTAGTTATGATGCAATAACATACAGAATTTTTTTATTTCAAATTTCCACACACAATGACTATCACATCTATGATATTTAAATATCTTTTTTTCCCTTCGTTTAACTTAAAGCGTTTCATTATTATAGGTACCTGTTTGTTGTTTTGTTTAACAAAACGTTAAAAAATTATATTAATTGTACATACATAATTTTTTTTCAGAATCTGATTGTACTTATTAACTGCTGTATTCAACTACAATATGTTATCGAGTAGTCACAATAAGAGCTTTCCACGTCTAAAAAAACTAATTTCCACAATACTAACAATGTTAGGGTTATTGTTATAAAAAAAACCGTATATGTAAATGTATACTTTTTTTTTTTTGTATAAACCTTTTAATAAATACTGATTGCTATTTTCAATTGTAAATTGTAGTTAGAACTATTATGTGAAAATGCTATAGTAAATACTCAATTGACCCGTGCCTTATTGGCTTTTGTCTATGGTAATATATACATTTACAATAAAAATGATTTTCTCTTGGGAAAATGGGTATCATATATTTTGACCAGACTTATGTAGCTATTCAAAAAATGTATGAAATGTTAGTTCATAATTTTGATTCAATCTATAGTAATTTATTAGTAAAAAAAATGTTCATTATATGTTCACCTTCATTTTTAAAACACTGTTTTATTAACACTTTCTGTATGAACCTTTTGTTTCATTTTATTTTATTATCAAAATATATAAAGTTGATATTTTTTCAACTATAATAATGTTAAAACAATAGTTCACTAACTTATTGCATTATTAGTGTCTTAAAGTTTTTTTTAAGTAAGCTTGGTTTAGTTGTAGAAATTGTCAGAACAATTATTATTCATTACTCGACTACATATAATTATTATGTTAAATACAAAATATTAAGAGATTTTTAGTGCATATTTTTTTTTTTAGATTTTGTTAAATTTTTTCAAGTTAAATTCTTATTTTTCATTTTTTCGTGCCATTTATAGCGCATATTTTGGAATTTTTAAGTGCATAACTTCAGAGCCCTGAATTATGATTCTTTAGAAAACACTAATTGTAAATTTTAGTTAGAACTATTATGTGAAAATGCTATAGTAAATACTCAATTGACCCGTAACTTATCGGCTTTTGTCTATGGTAATATACATTTACAATAAAATGATTTTCTCTTAGCAAAATTGGGTATAATATATTTTGACCAGACCTAAGTAGCTGTTCAAAAAATGGTTTACATGTTAGTTCATAATTTTGATTCAACTTGCAATTCTTTGCTTGATTTTATATAAAAATTATATATAATAATAATTAAGTTGATAGTTACTTCCATTGCCCTTATCCAACTCACATGAATAAATCTAATCAAATCTGTTTGCATTTACTGTTTGGTACTGTAATTACAAATTTATTTATTTATGTTTATTGTGGAGCACTCAAATTTTCTTACGGTGAGTAAAAATAATGTTCATTACATCAACTGAGCTTTACAAAGAATTTTATTAATTTAGGCACATTCATCATTTTTAAAACACTGTTTTATTTACACTTTCTATTTGAACATTTCTTTGCATTTATTTTATTATCATAAAAATATAAAGTTGATCTTTTTCAACTATAATAATGTTTAAACAAAATTTTTTGCAGGAATTGTGTTCACTAACTTATTGCAGTATTAGTGTCTTAAAGTTTAGTCGTAGAAATTTTCATAACAATTATCCACCCATGTAGAATATAAACCATTTTTGATAGTGTTGAAATACATTGGCTATGATGTGTAAGACCTTTAGGTATTTAGTATTTATAAGTAAGTTTTCAATATTCAATATTAACTTCTAGACATAACCCATATACGTGAAATCGAGACGTTAAACCCAACCTGTATGCTACTTTCGACGATGTCTTGGCCGAATAAATAACTAAATAGCTTTTGTTTCCGAACCGACTGACCACAATTATTCTATACGTCACTCAAATACACCAACCTCTAGACTTATCCTACACGCGTTCGATCTAGACGTTAAAAAAACTGTATCCTACTTACGGCGGCGTTCTCAATAACTAAAATATAAAAAAGATAAAAAATATCTCAAAATAGTTTTTTTTCCGTCCCGACTGACCAGAATTACTCTTTACATCACTCTAATAACCGACCTCTAGATTTATCCTCTATACGTTCATTGTATAAATGTGTGTTTTCAAAGAAAAACCGTATCCTACTTTCGTCGGTGTCCTGGCCGAGGAGCGGAGCTCCTCGAGCCGAACGCTTGGTATATATAATGTAAATACATTGATAATGTATCATTTTTGATACCGATAGTAGTTTTACAACGGCTCCTATTTTCCTCACTCTAATAAACCGACTTCTAGACACAACCCATATACGTTAAACCTAACGCTTTTCGCGGCGTCCCGGTAAAAAAAAATTGATAACAAAGCGGAGCTCCTCGAGTCAAACATTTGGAATGACTCTCCCGCTTTTCGTTGTGTCCTGGTAAAAAAAAAATTGACAGTAGTTTTACAACGGCTCCTATTTTCGTCACTCTAATGAGCCGACTTCTAGACACAACCCATATACGTTAAATCGAGTAGTTAAACCTAACGCTTTCGGCGGTGTTCGTGTAAATAAAATGTATCATGTTTATACTTTTGATCCCGAAAGGCGTTTCACACCGGCCACTATTGTATTAATAAAATAATAATTATTACATATACACGAGAAAAATAAATAAATAGTTTCTTATTTTTAAACTCAATTATATTATTCATTATTCAAACTTTTAAATTATTAGAGTGATGAGTGTCTGCTAGCCATAGGCGGCATCTTCCACGAATCCGATACGGTATTATCAATATAAAATTGATTACATTATAGCACCTCAGTCTATCTGCCACCAACAGTAACTAAAAAACCAACTATTTTTCTTACATTATCGTATGCAATTTTTTTTTTAATTTCTCCATAGAAACTTGGTTTTTTAACGAATCTCGCATTTAAATACTTCACAATCAAAAGACTCTATAATTCACCTGTATTTCACCGGCAGCTAGAGCTATGTTTATACTTTTGATCCCGAAAGGCGTTTCACCCGCAGCTAGTCTTATATAATAAAACGTGTTGGTAAACATAACCTCAAATTTACTACTATTTTATAAAGGCCGTTTTTTCCTTTTTCTCATACTATAAAATTCCGTTCTCTTTTAAAATATTCTGTCTCCGTCTCCGGACGTCGTTTTACGCGTTCGCGCGCCCAAAAAAGGTCGATTTTACATTTTTCCTTTTGAAAAAGAAATTGCCCCGTGATCGTTTCCCGCCAATTCGCACTACTCTATGTCGTCTGTTGATAACGCGGCCCCGTGTATCGTGATAACGTTGCTTTTGTATTACTTTTGTATAATATTCGTATTACTTTTATTCGTATATTTCGTATATTAAAAACTAATAATTCACTCTTTTATCGAGTTTTTATCGTGTATTCGTGTTTTATTATATGTTTACGCAAATTTACGCGAAAAAAATTTACGCGTTTTTGTAGTTTTTTGTTATTATTTATTTTGTTATATTATATGTGTACTACTCGAGTTTTATCGTGTTTTGTACGTTTTTGCTATGTTTTCTTAATAAAAATGTTTTAAACTACTATTTAGTTTGTAATCCTATATAGTTAGTATCCTATATAATAATACATTATATGATTTAAACGCATTACGTTTGACCGTGTATCTTTTCTACAAAGTGTACTCATATAAGCGTAATGTACTTTTTTTGTAGTTTTTTGTTCGTTATACCATGTGTCATATATATATATATATATATATATATATTGATCGTTTTGTAGTTTCTTGCTGTCCACCGGTTATTATTACTCATAATGAATGATTTACTAAGTAAGTATTGAATTAAAATTGAAATGTTACTTTGTTACTAATGACAGAATTGGTCATGAGAGTGTTAGGCTTTTGCAAAAAATAAATACAAATACTTTCTAGGTTCTGTTAATATTCGTGTTCGGTAGGTAGTTCCTATCTGTGTATTATTAACACCGACTTTTAAAACACTGTATTAATTATTTATTCAATTATCGATTATTTACAGTTTGTGTTAGAGATGATCCAGGAAATACTAAATATATTATGAAAACATATTATTATTTGACTCTTTCTATTTCTTTTATATAATAATTTATATATTAAATCAGATATCGTCTTAATTATTTTCTTCTGTATATATAAACCATTTAGTTCAAAATAATAATTTATAGGTCGGCCTTTGTCTTTTGGTGTGAAGATTTGACCAATGATATCGGGTACCTACACATCGGAAATTTCTGCTGGACCTATTATATGCTACAAACACACTGTGTATGAGTAACTAAAGGAAATTGAATATTTATACTGTTTTATTAAATAGAAAATACTCTAATTCGACTCCGTAGGTACCTATAATTCGAGTGGTACAGATTATATCAAAACAAAATGTATGTAACAGTACCTAATTCTAGGATAAAATTGTAATTGCATGAATTATGACTGTTGAATTTCTCTTAAAACACACTCTTACATATTATCATGGTAGTAAATATGCAAATAGTTAATTATCCGTGTTTGTCGATTTTAAACTAATCAAAATACTTTTACAATGGTAAGTGAAAATTTTTAAAAAATATACCTACTATAACTGTCTACAAATCAAAGCGTTATAATAAATAATTATATTATTTTAGCTGAACTAACCACTGATTTTGATTGTGGTGAAATAAATTTACAAATAGTCCAACGCCATTATATTATTCCTTAAATACCAGTCATATATTAATTAACATTTTAATTTGGTTATTTGATGATAAGTTGAAAATGTGAAATACATTTGCAATTTTGGGTGTCATAAACAATACCTACTTACTATTAAATTGTATACTTTTATCTCTTAATATAAAATAATAATTAATATAAAACAATTTCCTCTCGGTTTGTGTTTTTTGATAGTATTATTATTTTTGATGAATACTTACTCACTAATAACATGTCTGATTCGACACAAAGTAAAAGTACACCTATATCATTTAATTAATATTATACAAAATAGTTTTTATTTTTTTCAATGGATAAAAAGTTTTTAAGAAAAACGTTTCTGCTGTACCTATTATATTATGTAAAATTGAATATTTACACTGTTTTATTAAATAGAATACTTTTAGGTACCATAGAATTATAAACTACTTACCATTAAAGAATCTACTTACCATTACATTGGATACTTTATCTCATTAATATAATTTGCCCTCAGTTTGTGTCACCAAATATGTTCATACACATAATATGTTTTTCGATAGTATTATTATTTTTTTAATACTCAATAATAACATGTCATACGTCGTGTCTTATTCAACACATAAAAAGTATACGGTATACCTATATTGATGAATTATTTATACAAAATGTTTTTTACCTATATTATTTAATTATATATATATATATATATATATATATATATATATATATATTCATGCGAATTCGTAACTAATGTCGAACATATTATAATTATTGTTTTAATAATAGCAGTAGTTATGATGCAATAACATACAGAATTTTTTTATTTCACATTTCCACACACAATGACTCTATCACATCTACGATATTTAAATACCTTTTTTTCCCTTCGTTTAACTTAAAGCGTTTCATTATTATAGGTAACTGTTTGTTGTGATTTCAACTCATTAATACTATGGTCGCCTTACAAAAATTATACCCACAAAACGTTAAAAAATTATATTAATTGTACATACATAATTTTTTTTCAGAATCTGATTGTACTTATTCACTGCTGTATTCAACTACAATACGTTATCGAGTAGTCACAATAAGTGCTTTCCACGTCTAAAAAAATTAATTTCCACAATACTAACAATGTTAGGGTTATTGTTATAAAAAAAACCGTATATGTAAATGTATACTTTTTTTTTTTTGTATAAACCTTTTAATAAATACTGATTGCTATTTTCAATTGTAAATTGTAGTTAGAACTATTATGTGAAAATGCTATAGTAAATACTCAATTGACCCGTGCCTTATTGGCTTTTGTCTATGGTAATATATACATTTACAATAAAAAATGGGTATCATATATTTTGACCAGACTTATGTAGCTATTCAAAAAATGTATGAAATGTTAGTTCATAATTTTGATTCAATCTATAGTAATTTATTAGTAAAAAAAATGTTCATTATATGTTCACCTTCATTTTTAAAACACTGTTTTATTAACACTTTCTGTATGAACCTTTTGTTTCATTTTATTTTATTATCAAAATATATAAAGTTGATATTTTTTCAACTATAATAATGTTTAAACAATAGTTCACTAACTTATTGCATTATTAGTGTCTTAAAGTTTTTTTTAAGTAAGCTTGGTTTAGTTGTAGAAATTTTCATAACAATTATTATTCATTACTCGACTACATATAATTATTATGTTAAATACAAAATATTAAGAGATTTTTAGTGCATATTTTTTTTTTTTAGATTTTGTTAAATTTTTTCAAGTTAAATTCTTATTTTTCATTTTTTCGTGCCATTTATAGCGCATATTTTGGAATTTTTAAGTGCATAACTTCAGAGCCCTGAATTATGATTCTTTAGAAAACACTAATTGTAAATTGTAGTTAGAACTATTATGTGAAAATGCTATAGTAAATACTCAATTGACCCGTACCTTATCGGCTTTTGTCTATGGTAATATACATTTACAATAAAAATGATTTTCTCTTAGCAAAATTGGGTATAATATATTTTGACCAGACCTAAGTAGCTGTTCAAAAAATGGTTAACATGTTAGTTCATAATTTTGATTCAACTTGCATCTCTTTGCTTGATTTTATATAAAAATAATATATAATAATAATTAAGTTGATAGTTACTTCCATTGCCCTTATCCAACTCACATGAATAAATCTAATCAAATCTGTTTGCATTTACTGTTTGGTACTGTAATTACAGTCAATTTATACAAATTTATTTATTTATGTTTATTGTGGAGCACTCAAATTTTCTTACGGTGAGTAAAAATAATGTTCATTACATCAACTGAGCTTTACAAAGAATTTTATTAATTTAGGCACATTCATCATTTTTAAAACACTGTTTTATTTACACTTTCTATTTGAACATTTCTTTGCATTTTATTTTATTATTATTATTAAAGTTGATCTTTTTCAACTATAATAATGTTTAAACAAAATTTTTTGCAGGAATTGTGTTCACTAACTTATTGCAGTATTAGTGTCTTAAAGTTTAGTCGTAGAAATTTTCATAACAATTATCCACCCATGTAGAATATAAACCATTTTTGATAGTGGTGAAATACATTGGCTATGATGTGTAAGACCTTTAGGTATTTAGTATTTATAAGTAAGTTTTCAATATTCAATATTAACTTCTAGACATAACCCATATACGTGAAATCGAGACGTTAAACCTAACCTGTATGCTACTTTCGACGATGTCTTGGCCGAATAAATAACTAAATAGCTTTTGTTTCCGAACCGACTGACCACAATTATTCTATACGTCACTCCAATACACCAACCTCTAGACTTATCCTACACGCGTTCGATCTAGACGTTAAAAAAACTGTATCCTACTTACGGCGGCGTTCTCAATAACTAAAATATAAAAAAGATAAAAAATATCTCAAAATAGTTTTTTTTCCGTCCCCACTGACCCAGAATTACTCTTTACATCACTCTAATAACCGACCTCTAGATTTAACCTCTATCGTTCATTGTATAAATGTGTGTTTTCAAAGAAAAAACCGTATCCTACTTTCGTCGGTGTCCTGGCCGAGGAGCGGAGCTCCTCGAGCCGAACGCTTGGTATATATAATGTAAATACATTGATAATGTATCATTTTTGATACCGATAGTAGTTTTACAACGGCTCCTATTTTCCTCACTCTAATAACCGACCTCTAGACACAACCCATATACGTTAAACCTGACGCTTTTCGCGGATGTGTGGCCGAAATAAAAAATAAAAATTTTCATGTTACTTTCGACGATGTCTTGGCCGAATAAATAACTAAATAGCTTTTGTTTCCGAACCGACTGACCAGAATTATTCTATACGTCACTCCAATACACCAACCTCTAGACTTATCCTACACGCGTTCGATCTAGACGTTAAAAAACTGTATCCTACTTACGGCGGCGTTCTCAATAACTAAAATATAAAAAGATAAAAAATATCTCAAAATAGTTTTTTTTCCGTCCCCACTGACCAGAATTACTCTTTACATCACTCTAATAACCGACCTCTAGATTTATCCTCTATACGTTCATTGTATAAATGTGTGTTTTCAAAGAAAAACCGTATCCTACTTTCGTCGGTGTCCTGGCCGAGGAGCGGAGCTCCTCGAGCCGAACGCTTGGTATATATAATGTAAATACATTGATAATGTATCATTTTTGATACCGATAGTAGTTTTACAACGGCTCCTATTTTCCTCACTCTTATAAACCGACTTCTAGACACAACTCATATACGTTAAATCGAGTAGATAAACCTAACCTGTATGCTACTTTCGACGATGTCTTGGCCGTGTAAATAAAATATATCATGTTTATACTTTTGATCCCGAAAGGCGTTTCACACCGGCCATTTAGACGTTAAAAAAACTGTATCCTACTTACGGCGGCGTTCTCAATAGGTAACTAAAATATAAAAAAGATAAAAAATATCTCAAAATAGTTTTTTTTCCGTCCCGACTGACCAGAATTACTCTTTACATCACTCTAATAACCGACCTCTAGATTTATCCTCTATACGTTCATTGTATAAATGTGTGTTTTCAAAGAAAAACCGTATCCTACTTTCGCCGGCGTCCTTGGTCGCTTGGTATATATAATGTAAATACATTGATAATGTGTCATTTTTGATACCGATAGTAGTTTTACAACGGCTCCTATTTTCCTCACTCTAATAAACCGACTTCTAGACACAACCCATATACGTTAAACCTAACGCTTTTCGCGGCGTCCCGGTAAAAAAAATTGATAACAAAGCGGAGCTCCTCGAGTCAAACATTTGGAATGACTCTCCCGCTTTTCGTTGTGTCCTGGTAAAAAAAAAATTGACAGTAGTTTTACAACGGCTCCTATTTTCGTCACTCTAATGAGCCGACTTCTAGACACAACCCATATACGTTAAATCGAGTAGTTAAACCTAACGCTTTCGGCGGTGTTCGTGTAAATAAAATGTATCATGTTTATACTTTTGATCCCGAAAGGCGTTTCACACCGGCCACTATTGTATTAATAAAATAATAATTATTACATATACACGAGAAAAATAAATAAATAGTTTCTTATTTTTAAACTCAATTATATTATTCATTATTCAAACTTTTAAATTATTAGAGTGATGAGTGTCTGCTAGCCATAGGCGGCATCTTCCACGAATCCGATACGGTATTATCAATATAAAATTGATTACATTATAGCACCTCAGTCTATCTGCCACCAACAGTAACTAAAAAACCAACTATTTTTCTTACATTATCGTATGCAATTTTTTTTTTAATTTCTCCATAGAAACTTGGTTTTTTAACGAATCTCGCATTTAAATACTTCACAATCAAAAGACTCTATAATTCACCTGTATTTCACCGGCAGCTAGAGCTATGTTTATACTTTTGATCCCGAAAGGCGTTTCACCCGCAGCTAGTCTTATATAATAAAACGTGTTGGTAAACATAACCTCAAATTTACTACTATTTTATAAAGGCCGTTTTTTCCTTTTTCTCATACTATAAAATTCCGTTCTCTTTTAAAATATTCTGTCTCCGTCTCCGGACGTCGTTTTACGCGTTCGCGCGCCCAAAAAAGGTCGATTTTACATTTTTCCTTTTGAAAAAGAAATTGCCCCGTGATCGTTTCCCGCCAATTCGCACTACTCTATGTCGTCTGTTGATAACGCGGCCCCGTGTATCGTGATAACGTTGCTTTTGTATTACTTTTGTATAATATTCGTATTACTTTTTTTAATATATAAACTAATAATTCACTCTACTACTCGAGTTTTTATCGTGTATTCGTGTTTTATTATATGTTTACGCAAATTTACGCGAAAAAAATTTACGCGTTTTTGTAGTTTTTTGTTATTATTTATTTTGTTATATTATATGTCTACTACTCGAGTTTTATCGTGTTTTGCTATGTTTTCTTAATAAAAATGTTTTAAACTACTATTTAGTTTGTAATCCTATATAGTTAGTATCCTATATAATAATATATTATATGATTTAAACGCATTACGTTTGACCGTGTACGTCTTTTATACAAAGTGTACTCATATAAGTGTTTTGTGATTTTTTGTAATAGTAAATAATAAATTAATAATTTAATATCGTATATTCGTATTACTTTTGTCGTGTATTATATATTAAAAACTAATAATTCACTCTACTACTCGAGTTTTTATCGTGTATTCGTGTTTTATTATACGTTTTACGCTAATTTACGCGTAATATATTTTTTTTTGTAGTTTTTTGTTCGTTATACCATGTCATATATATATATATATTGATCGTTTTGTAGTTTCTTGCTGTCCACCGGTTATTATTACTCATAATGAATGATTTACTAAGTAAGTATTGAATAAGTTACTTTGTTACTAATGACAGAATTGGTCATGAGAGTGTTAGGCTTTTGCAAAAAATAAATACAAATACTTTCTAGGTTCTGTTAATATTCGTGTTCGGTAGGTAGTTCCTATCTGTGTATTATTAACACCGACTTTTAAAACACTGTATTCAATTTATTTATTCAATTATCGATTATTTACAGTTTGTGTTAGAGATGATCCAGGAAATACTAAATATTATGAAAACATATTATTATTTGACTCTTTCTATTTCTTTTATATAATTTTTATATATTAAATCAGATATCGTCTTAATTATTTTCTTCTGTATATATAAACCATTTAGTTCAAAATAATAATTTATAGGTCGGCTTTTGTCTTTTGGTGTGAAGACCATTGACCAATGATATCGGGTACCTACACATCGGACATTTCTGCTGGACCTATTATATGCTACAAACACACTGTGTATGAGTAACTAAAGGAAATTGAATATTTATACTGTTTTATTAAATAGAAAATACTCTAATTCGACTCCGTAGGTACCTATAATTCGAGTGGTACAGATTATATCAAAACAAAATGTATGTAACAGTACCTAATTCTAGGATAAAATTGTAATTGCATGAATTATGACTGTTGAATTTCTCTTAAAACACACTCTTACATATTATCATGGTAGTAAATATGCAAATAGTTAATTATCCGTGTTTGTCGATTTTAAACTAATCAAAATACTTTTACAATGGTAAGTGAAAATTTAAAAAATACCTATAACCGTCTACGAATCAAAGCGTTATAATAAATAATTATATTATTTTAGCTGAACTAACCACTGATTTTGATTGTGGTGAAATAAATTTACAAATAGTCCAACGCCATTATATTATTTCTTAAATACCAGTCATATATTAATTAACATTTTAATTTGGTTATTTGATGATAAGTTGAAAATGTGAAATACATTTGCAATTTTGGGTGTCATAAACAATACCTACTTACTATTAAATTGTATACTTTTATCTCTTAATATAAAATAATAATTAATATAAAACAATTTCCTCTCGGTTTGTGTTTTTTGATAGTATTATTATTTTTGATGAATACTTACTCACTAATAACATGTCTGATTCGACACAAAGTAAAAGTATACCTATATTATTTAATTAATATTATACAAAATAGTTTTTATTTTTTTCAATGGATAAAAAGTTTTTAAGAAAAACGTTTCTGCTGTACCTATTATATTATGTAAAATTGAATATTTACACTGTTTTATTAAATAGAATACTTTTAGGTACCATAGAATTATAAACTACTTACCATTACATTGGATACTTTATCTCATTAATATAATTTGCCCTCAGTTTGTGTCACCAAAAATGTTCATACACATAATATGTTTTTCGATATTATTATTATTTTTTTAATACTCAATAATAACATGTCATACGTCGTGTCTTATTCAACACAAAAAAAGTATACGGTATACCTATATTTTTGAATTATTTATACAAAATCTTTTTTTTTTTTTTTTTATGGTATATCCGTATGCATTTTTCAGATTGTAGATTGTAGTTAGAACTATTATGTGAAAATGCTATAGTAAATACTCAATTGACCCGTGCCTTATTGGCTTTTGTCTATGGTAATATATACATTTACAATAAAAATGATTTTCTCTTGGGAAAATGGGTATCATATATTTTGACCAGACTTATGTAGCTATTCAAAAAATGTATGAAATGTTAGTTCATAATTTTGATTCAATCTATAGTAATTTATTAGTAAAAAAAATGTTCATTATATGTTCACCTTCATTTTTAAAACACTGTTTTATTAACACTTTCTGTATGAACCTTTTGTTTTAGTTTATTTAATTATCAAAATATATAAAGTTGATATTTTTTCAACTATAATAATGTTTAAACAATAGTTCACTAACTTTAGTGCATTATTAGTGTCTTAAAGTTTTTTTTAAGTAAGCTTGGTTTAGTTGTAGAAATTTTCATAACAATTATTATTCATGACTCGACTACATATAATTATTATGTTAAATACAAAATATTAAGAGATTTTTAGTGCATATTTTTTTTTTTTAGATTTTGTTAAATTTTTTCAAGTTAAATTCTTATTTTTCATTTTTTCGTGCCATTTATAGCGCATATTTTGGAATTTTTAAGTGCATAACTTCAGAGCCCTGAATTATGATTCTTTAGAAAACACTAATTGTAAATTGTAGTTAGAACTATTATGTGAAAATGCTATAGTAAATACTCAATTGACCCGTACCTTATCGGCTTTTGTCTATGGTAATATACATTTACAATAAAAATGATTTTCTCTTAGCAAAATTGGGTATAATATATTTTGACCAGACCTAAGTAGCTGTTCAAAAAATGGTTAACATGTTAGTTCATAATTTTGATTCAACTTGCATCTCTTTGCTTGATTTTATATAAAAATAATATATAATAATAATTAAGTTGATAGTTACTTCCATTGCCCTTATCCAACTCACATGAATAAATCTAATCAAATCTGTTTGCATTTACTGTTTGGTACTGTAATTACAGTCAATTTATACAAATTTATTTATTTGTTTATTGTGGAGCACTCAAATTTTCTTACGATGAGTAAAAATAATGTTCATTACATAAACTGAGCTTTACAAAGAATTTTATTAATTTAGGCACATTCATCATTTTTAAAACACTGTTTTATTTACACTTTCTATTTGAACATTTCTTTGCATTTCATTTTATTATCATAAAAATATAAAGTTGATCTTTTTCAACTATAATAATGTTTAAACAAAATTTTTTGCAGGAATTGTGTTCACTAACTTATTGCAGTATTAGTGTCTTAAAGTTTAGTCGTAGAAATTTTCATAACAATTATCCACCCATGTAGAATATAAACCATTTTTGATAGTGGTGAAATACATTGGCTATGATGTGTAAGACCTTTAGGTATTTAGTATTTATATTACTTTTCAATATTCAATATTAACTTCTAGACATAACCCATATACGTGAAATCGAGACGTTAAACCTAACCTGTATGCTACTTTCGACGATGTCTTGGACGAATAAATAACTAAATAGCTTTTGTTTCCGAACCGACTGACCAGAATTATTCTATACGTCACTCCAATACACCAACCTCTATACTTATCCTACACGCGTTCGATCTAGACGTTAAAAAAAACTGTATCCTACTTACGGCGGCGTTCTCAATAACTAAAATATAAAAAAGATAAAAAATATCTCAAAATTGTTTTTTTCCCGTCCCAACTGACCAGAATTACCTACTCTTTACATCACTCTTATAACCGACCTCTAGATTTATCCTCTATACGTTCATTGTATAAATGTGTGTTTTCAAAGAAAAACCGTATCCTACTTTCGTCGGTGTCCTGGCCGAGGAGCGGAGCTCCTCGAGCCGAACGCTTGGTATATATAATGTAAATACATTGATAATGTATCATTTTTGATACCGATAGTAGTTTTACAACGGCTCCTATTTTCCTCACTCTAATGAGCCGACTTCTAGACACAACCCATATACGTTAAATCGAGTAGTTAAAACTAACGCTTTCGGCGGTGTCCGTGTAAATAAAATTTATCATGTTTATACTTTTGATCCCGAAAGGCGTTTCACACCGGCCACTGAGGTTCTGTAATTATTCTATACGTCACTCCAATACACCAACCTCTAGACTTATCCTACACGCGTTCGATCTAGACGTTAAAAAAACTGTATCCTACTTACGGCGGCGTTCTCAATAACTAAAATATACAAAAGATAAAAAATATCTCAAAATAGTTTTTTTCCCGTCCCGACTGACCAGAATTACTCTTTACATCACTCTAATAACCGACCTCTAGATTTATCCTCTATACGTTCATTGTATAAATGTGTGTTTTCAAAGAAAAACCGTATCCTACTTTCGTCGGTGTCCTTGGTCGCTTGGTATATATAATGTAAATACATTGATAATGTATCATTTTTGATACCAATAGTAGTTTTACAACGGCTCCTATTTTCCTCACTCTAATAAACCGACTTCTAGACACAACCCATATACGTTAAACCTAACGCTTTTCGCGGCGTCCCGGTAAAAAAAATTGATAATAAAGCGGAGCTCCTCGAGCCAAACATTTGGAATGACTCTCCCGCTTTTCGCAGTGTCCTGGTAAAAAAAAAATTAATGGTAGTTTTACAACGGCTCCTATTTTCGTCACTCTAATGAGCCGACTTCTAGACACAACCCATATACGTTAAATCGAGTAGTTAAACCTAACGCTTTCGGCGGTGTCCGTGTAAATAAAATGTATCATGTTTATACTTTTGATCCCGAAAGGCGTTTCACCGGCAGCTAGTTTTTTATAAAATCAGAAACATTATGCGGGTGTTTTCGTTATGAGACACTTAAAATGTCTATTGAAGTAACAATGATTTAACTTATCGTTCGAAAAGTCATTCACTAAATTTCGATTATATAAATTGTTAACACGTTTCGTATAGTATTTGCTTAGCCATAATTAAATAAGAATATTTAAACTGAAGGTATTGTTTCCATGC
Organism: Therioaphis trifolii; assembly: GCA_027580255.1. Lineage (NCBI taxonomy): Eukaryota > Metazoa > Arthropoda > Insecta > Hemiptera > Aphididae > Therioaphis > Therioaphis trifolii. The sequence goes on along the minus strand of CM050404.1, from coordinate 10,425,879 downwards.
ATAGAAATATGTTTATGAACATATTATTTAGTCACTGGTTATTGCTTTGATCATTCAAATTAGTTTACTAGATTTTCGTTAAGACGGTTTTATACTGTTGTTAGGTTATAATACTATGATAACTATAAATATTTAAACTATAAAAATTATAAAAATTAAAACGTAATATTGCAATACATTTATATTGACGTATAAATGCTGTATGTAAACGAAAAAAAAAAATTAATCATGAAATATAACTTACCAATTTAATTATCATTGATTTTAAATGAATTTATTATTTTACCAAAAAAAATATCCCAATGAAATAAAGTTAATACGATATTGTTTTCACACATGGTGTTATGAATAAATAATGATGTGTAAAAATATTTAATATTTCATGACTTCAATACTTTTTGATATTAAAAAAATGACATCCTACAATACGGTGTTTATGTACGTATGTGTGTGTGTGTGTGTGTGTGTGTGTGTGTGTGTGTGTGTGTGTGTGTGTGTGTGTGTGTGTGTGTGTGTGTGTGTGTGTGTGTGTGTGTATGAGAGAGAGAGAGAGCGAGAGATAATAGAGAAAACAAAACAAGTAAAGTTAATGTATATCATTTTGAATATTATTATTTTATACCCTTTTTATCTTATCTGAAAGTGCATTATGAATGTTCGTGTATAAATTAATACAATATACATCACACTACGTTATTATTACATATAATACGTAATTTCTATTTTTTTGTTTTTAAAAGTAATTAACATGTGATACAAATTATGTTCGTGAAATTAGTATAAGTTATTATCACATGTAAATTTTAAATGTCAATACGTTTTATCTATTTTTCAATCCCCTAAATTATTCTTTTCTCTTAATTACTTATAATTTCAATCAATTTATGTAATTTTCAACGCATTTATTATAACAATTATCAATTTTTTTTTATAATTATGTGACTCTGTTCTAAACGACATGACGTACTGGTTTTTATCAATTGTCAACGACATTAGAATGGCATTTTAAGTAAATAAATTATAGCCTTCAATTTATTATTTTTTTTTGAATGTGCATTTGATATTAATTAAAAGCGACTTACATACGATGTACTATCAAACTTTTGTAACTATATCTCATAGATATAATCTATATTGATTTACGACATCTCAATCTAGTAATTTAATTGCATCCGTGCTGTGTACATCTAAAGGAAAGAATTTTCTCCATATCACTCGTGGTACATATCAAATCAAGTGCAATATTTCAAAGAATCATAAATCAGTAATCATTGGTTCGACCGAATAAAATAATTTACCTTGAAAGTCGTGAGAGCTAAAAAAAGGTACAAAAATGTTCATAAATACCAAAAATAAAAATATCGTTTTATCTGCGATTCAGGCAACAATAAAAACTTGACATTATTTATTTCTCGCTATCCCGTCCGGCGAACGATATTTCCAGTAAACGATAATACGTAATTATGTATCGAAGTCTGTAGAAGCCAATTCGACGACCGTGTTACATTGTGGCGCATAAACAATAATCGATTTAATTACAAAGTAAACTCGTACCACGGCAATCTATTCGCCCCTATCAACGATGGGGATTTCGTAAGAATACGTTTCGCGCAGAGCAAACGCCTCATCAAATTACGGTATTCGAGATTAATGTTCTCGGGTTGGTGTTCGGGTTTACGGCTTGTGATTTTATGGCGATTTCGAGAGTAGAAAACGAGAGACCGAAAAGGGGCTACCACCTTTCGTCTTTACGACAAATAGAACCGGACACAACGGTCCGCGGGATTAATAATGCACGATAAATAGCGTTTCGAATTATCGCGAATTCGACAATAAAACAATCGGGAACGATTTTGATTCACACCGGTTCGCGTACAAACGGTCGGTGAAATATTTATGACGAGTAATGTCGTGTTATCATATGAAATTCCTCAGTACTTTTGAAAATACTTTTGAAAGAAACCACGGCGGTCGTAAGATACGTGATTTCGTAGTGGGTCTAGTCGTTTAAGCGTGACTGTAAGTAATAATTATTCAATAATTAAGGTATATTAATTTTAAATAAAATATCACGGCGAATATTTTGACCCCAACACTGAGCGTACTTAGCGTTAGAACTGTAAAAAAAAAACGTATTTTTATGAATACACAGCGTGAAAGACCAATAACGAATAAGAACAAACGCGTTGCAAAATCGAATGCCCCTCGTTTATACTAGAAACACAAAATTCAAAATGATGATTCTCCCCGAGTGAACGATTGATTGTTTTTATCTGTTTGAAATAAAACATCCATCGCAGATGCGTCCGTGATGCAAAAAACGAATGTCGTTTTTGAAAAGAATACCAAAAAGTAAATCTGCTGAAAAGAAAGATTGTCATAGAAAATTAAGATTTTATTTTCATACCAAATGTGCTAATGGCACTCTAAGTGAGTTTAATGACGCGAACGCGTAACGCATTCTAATAATTTAGAGACGTATTTAAAAATGTTTTTCAGATTTATGATTCGAATAAATTATGCACACATTAATAGTTTACGCGGAGTTTTTAATAGTTGTTGTTGATTTCCACAGAAAAATACTGCGTTTCGTGGATAATTTAGCTGACAACCGCGTAACAAATTGTTCTCCTAAAACGCGAGTACGAAGAAAAAAAGAATGATAAATATGTAAAATAAAATAGAATAATGCTCAAATGCTAAAACGTGAAGTTTGTTGAAAAAGTTACAATTGTACGAGAAAAAAAAGACAATAATAAAAGGAAAGAAACTCATTATTTGCGAAAGAAACGTTATATAATCCTACAAAAAGCTTCGCCAAAACTTTTTAACCATTCTGTGTAAGAATACAAATTGCTCGGTCACGATAAAAGAAAACTTTATCAGTATATAATTAAAAAAAATGTATAAATATATAAATATATATATATATATGTGTGTGTGTGTGTGTGTGTGTGTGTGTGTGTGTACATGTATTTATGTATATATTATGTATAGATGCAGAACGATGTAATTCAAAAGTTTACTTTCTACCAATAGCATTATTCACACCATTTAATCGAGAATTCGGATTATCGTTTGCCGAAGGAGATTTACAAAAAAAAGATAGATAGATAGAATGTGTGTGTGTGTGTGAGAGAGAGAGAGAGAGAGAGAGAGAGATGGAGAAAAAAGAAAATATCCCCGCTCGTAATAAAAGGTCCGAAACTTTTAATGTTCCATTGTAAAAAAGTTTATCGGTATCCGAGGGAAATATGCAAGTTTTGGGTAATTTCTGTATCGAAGAACAATAGCCGAGGCGCAACGACTACAATAATAACGCGGTGGTGGTGAAGGTGTGGAGAAGTTTTTCATAGACAATTGTTCACTCAGTAAATGATAATCGTCCGCGTCTAATCGGTAAAAATATAGCGATATCGTATTGTTTGCTATTTTTTTTTTCCGTTTTTATTTATAAATATATATATATATATATATATATATATATATATATATATATATATATATATTTTTTTTTTGTGAAAGCAACACAATATTATGAAAAGAAAAAAACCACGGTTTTTGAGGCAAAAAAAGCCCGGTATTGTTTCCTCTTGACAACCGGAACTAGCGTCCGAAAAACGATAATGCCCGTTTCGTTGTCAGACATGTTTTAAGTTTTTCCCGAATCAATTGTTCATTTTTGGACAATTTTTAAAGCTTCAAACCGTACGGCAATGACAGGCATTGCTGTATTTTTATTTTTAAGTGAATTCTTTCTTCCCCTCCTCCCCCCAACCTCTCTCTTTTTCTTTTTTTTATGAACCCGTATTGAAGGGATTTCTTTTTATAATGTACATAAGCTTCTTTTTGCTTTCTCATTCGTCAGTCAATCAACGTGGTGTTAAATAATAATATACGTGTGTGCGGCATTAAACGCGCACGAGCGCGTCGTTGTTGAGCGTTCGACGAAATAACATTATAACGATGTAAACGTCGCAGCGTCGTAACGGATAAAAATCACTGTTTAATACCGACGACGCGCTCACTCCGCGAATTAATTACGCGACACGCAGGCGGACGCATACACGTTCACGGCCGACTACTCATCGTTGAGTGCATTTCATTCAAATTCAATAAAAGCTACGAGTACGCAGCGCCAATTCTATTTTCATCCATTATAATAATATATTACTTTCGTAAAACACCTAATCGTATTTTCCATTGTGTGTGTGTGTGTGTGTGTGTGTGTGTGTGTGTGTGTGTGTGTGTGTGTGTGTGTGTGTGTGTGTGTGTGTGTGTGTGTGTGTATGTGTGTGTTGTAAATCGTAATGAAATACATTCCGGCGTTTTTTTCGTTTTTTTTCGAGTGCACATCGTACTAAATGTACGGTCGGTATATAGAATTAATAAAAATAATAATAAAATAAAATAATTGAATGATTTGAAAAATAGATTTACGTTTTTTTCTATTTTGTCGTATTTACCTCGTTGATAGTGAACAGCTTGTTATACGATTTGGAAAACGACAATCGTTTATGAAACCAAAACTCTTATAATAAATTAGCCTTTACGATTTATCGAGTTATTAACCAAGTGGTAATTCACTCGAATGTTCGTAACGTCCGGTGTCGAAATGCGCGTTGATTTTTTTCCCACTTGCCTCCAATTTTTTACCACTAAAACCGTACTTGACTGCCGATGTACGTCGGAATTCGAGTTACTCAAACTACTTTGATATCCTAGCCGGAGTTCCCCCAGATATTAGCGATATTGTTCCTTTTCTTTAAAATGTATTTACTTTAAAACCTGCTATACCAAGTTTCGCAAGAAGTTCCAGTCTCATACGAGCTCCTTAATCACTTTACTATCAACAAAAACACTCCACCCTTCTAACCATTAGCTATCACTGAGGAACGAATGTCTGTGCTCGAAAACATTGAAAAATATTTCGTGTACTATAAAGTATGAAAATATGTCAAAAATATATTCAAATAAGCATCAACATAAAAGAAATATAAAAAAAAATCAAATTAATACTGAATTATTCATTTATTCACCATAGCTTTATTTTATTTATCAAGTAAATTGACAAAATTTTAACCGTATCAAAAAAAGTCGTAGACTTCATTAAATATTTCGCAAAAAACAAAAACAAAAATAATAATAATGAAACGAGGCCTTTCAAGTTTTTCTAAACTGGTAATTTATCCAATAAAAATCCGAAGTGTTTGACGTCATATAATATACACTAAAAGCACGAAAAAGTATGAAAATAATATGATCAATCTAGTTAAAATCGAGCAATCGTGCGAAAATATGCAAAACAAAATTGATGATTTGAATTATTTAAGAAGTGAAACATATTTTCATCTTACCCCGCATTAATCTGGATGCCATGTAAAAATATGTTAAATTCATAAACATCCGCTTCATTGTTGTCACATTCAATTAATAGTTCAACGGAATGTTTTTGGCTTTTATTGGATAAATCGCCTTTCAAATGAGCCAATGAAAATAATGATTTGTAAAAACAATAAAGTGTGTGTGCTTATCCGATGAACAGCGCTTATAATTTTCAAAATCGATATTAAACGTTATACACAAAATACATATCTAGTGGTTTTAAATAAATCTCAGTACCGTATAACAATGGTTAGAACGCAGCCGTACGTACAACGTTGTTTTTTTTTTTTTTCATAAATGGTCGACTAAAATATAATTTGATGACATGACCGAATTCATAATATGCTGTACGTGTGGGTGGTGTTTTCCATCGTTTAATTATTAATCTGTTAATTATGTGATTTAATTAGTTGCGTTCTTTTACAGTGGAGAAAAAGTATAAAATAAATATCTTTACGTATATGTGTGGTGTATTTTACATACGTTTGACTTTTTAATAGTTGTACAAAAAAAAAAGACAATTATAACTGGAAGTAAAATTTAATTTGCGCATAAAATTAATTTTTACAAAAAAAAAAAAAGGTATCAAACCGCACGACTCATTAGTTTATACTTAAATTCAAACGATATTTAAACGCTATATGAAATACTTATCGAACAATAACGTAGTTAAGAATGAGTTCGGTTCGATTTTACGGGATCGGTTACAATGCACGCTGATTAGTAAACATATTACATCATGTTATATTGAATCAAAAAAAAAAAAAAATAAATAAATAAATACAAATAAAAATAAAGGAGGAACGACTCGAATTAAATTTAATTTTTTCAGCTAGAACCGACAACAAACGAAGGGCGTATTCGTTTGTTAAACGTATTATTGTATGATTTTTAATAAACACGCCTGCCTCTCACTGAAATTATTTACGCATTATTATTTATTATTATTTTTAAATATTATTTCGTACTCGTTCATTTGTTTGCACACATCATTCGGTACGTCGTCGCATATTTTGACGTCTTTGCACATATTATTTTCGTGTTTTTCAGGCGTACGATTTCGTTTCCTGAAGAACATTACTGAGTTTTATCGAGCGTAAAACGTTAAAGTCTTTCAGTACGGTTCGAGTCCGCCCTTTGGCCGGGACGCGCGTACGGCACCTGCGATCGATCGCGCCCGCATTCGACCGTGTGACGTTTGGAGAGACGTTGCCCGATTTGCCCGCCGCCGTCGTCGTCCGTCGTTTTCGGAGATTTCCGACCGAACAAAAGCGCGATAATGCTCCGCCCGCACAGCGCTCAGGTGATATTTCAACCGAAAATATCGCACGGCTGAGACTTAAACCTCACGTCGCCGCGTAGACGTAGCGCCCGGGACTATTGTTCGGCGCGAACGACCCGAGTCTCTCCGGCCCTTTTGTATGACCCTCGATACGCGGTATCCGTCCGCTCGAGCGGGCGTGACAAAAACGTAAGTACGCGCGCGCGCCGTCGCTTATTGAGTCGATACCACGAAATGAGTCCGAAGCCAGAAAAAATGGAGTAAATATCCTTGGCGGGAAAGCTTTCGATTTGAATACCTGACTTTTCCGTCGGTCCCGGAATAAGGAAACTCTTATTTTGGTAAACACGAATATGTGCCATGAAGCGCTGATAAAATGTGGTTTTCTTTTTTTTCTCGTATTATACCCACGATTCACATCAATTTTTTTCCGATTCTGATCGACATTTCTTTTTTTTGTCATTAATTATCACTAAACGCGTTTTCGTGTCACTCCAAAAATCAATACATTTACGGAAATTGAAATATTGATTTTCCTCATGAGTTTATATCAATTTTTAGATACACAATTTTAAATACACAACATTTGAAATGTAGCGGAAATAATTTGCGAACGCATATCAGTGTACAGATCAATAAGCGTTTAAAATAAAAACTGAAATTTCAACTGGTTTCCATTTTGAAACTATATCGAAACTTCATTAGCGAAATCGGCGAAATCACTCTGTTGGGCATGTCCAAACCTGCGATACTATCCGTTTTACTGGCGATGAGTGTTGTAGAAAAAAATTGTTTAAACCATTTTAAGTTTTAATATTGAACAAATCAATATACTCGTTTCTACGAACAACGAATCTCAAAGTTTGTGTTTTAATAAATGATGTATGTCGGTTAACAATTATTATCATTAATACAAGAAACATTGTTTTTTTTCGATGTTTAACTATTATTTATTTTTAGAACCCCTTCATGACAAATTCCTGAGCACTTTTTCACTGAGATTTGTGTACCCGATTCTCCCTGTGCGCGTTTTATTCCTATATCGTCGTGACGACGTTATTGTGCGAAAACTCTACGCAAACGGAAACACGGTAATTTCGGAGACGACGACGACGACGACGAAAACGAACCGATCGACCTGGAAACAACGTATACGTAGCCGTTCACCATCGTCACCACCACCGGTCCCGTCATGACCACATGACCCGTCGTCTGACCATTACGCGTAATCGCACAAACACGTATTATTATTATTATTATTATTATTATTATTATTATTATTATTATTATGATTATGATTATTATTATTATTGTTATTATTATTATTATTATTATTATTATTATTATCGTACACACGACTTCTGCAGTGTGCGAACGTGTGTGATGTGCGTGCGAACACACGGCAGTACAAATACGACCAGGTTCGGACGTGCAACTTGCATGCGTGACAAAAAAAAGAAAAAAAAACTCGTTGAAAGGAAGCTTTATACGAGCGTGGCAGTGTGTGTGTGTGTGTGTGTGTGTGTGTGTGTGTGTGTGTGTATGTGTGTGTGTGTGTGTGTGTGTGTGTGTGGTGTGCGTTCGTCTTTGCGTGCGTGCGAGTGATTGTGTTTGCCGGACAAAGAGAGAGAGAGAGGGACAGAAAGACATAGATTGTGTGAGAGACAAAGACAGGTAGAGAGAGAGAGAGAGAGAGAGAGAGAGAGAGAGAGAGGGGGAGCGAGAAACCGTGTATCCATTGTTCGGGGGCCTAGATGAATTCACCGAACGATAATAAGACTATTATTTTCCTCCATCATCGTCGTCGTAGCAGTCATCGTCGTCATAACCATTGCCGTTGAGTAAAACGCGTGGCTCGAAATATATATTTATGTATACATAGTGTCTGGTATATGAGTGGAAAAAAAAAGTAAAAAAATAAAACATATACCTACTAACTATATATGTACACACACACACACACACACACACACACACACACACACACACACACACACACACACACACACACACACACACACACACACACACACTTATATAAAAAAACAACCAACATACTAGTATATCCAAAGTTATTGTGTCCTGCTGAGATGAATGATGATCGTTCGGCTGACAACGACGACTGGTGCCATAACCCCCATCCCATCGATACGCGTGCGATCTCTAAAAATGTTATAATAATAATAGCTATAATAATAGTAATGTATAAACGAACATTACAATGCGTCGACTGACGACCGACGTCTCCCCGCTCTAGCCAACAGCTTCGTCGCGTTTTCTTACCGTTATTTCGGCGCTAATCATACTAAGTGTTTTGGTCGTCGTCGATTCACGTCCTCTCTCGCGACGTCATGAACAACAAACAGGTACCAGGTACGTGGTACTCACAACACAATTTGTATGGTGCGCGCGAACACATACGACATACACGCACTCGGATAAAACGACGTGGTCAGGTGCAGTACAGGTAACACGAGTATGGTATGTGTGCCGTGCAGCCGGTACCTGTGTGGTGTACGATTCGTCCCCTATGGTCATTTTCCAGGGGACTTTAATGACACGAACCGTACCACGCCCACGTCGCAGCCGTTGGACAAACATATCACGAGATATCGGACGCCAACGGGAAACTATTCGTCTCGCGCACGTTGCGTCACGATGACATTTACTCATTACGCCGCCTGTCGAAGACGAATAATTATTGTTAAAATAAACGTGCGCGCGCGAGCGTGTGTGTGTTTGTGTGTGTGTGTGTGTGTGTGTGTGTGTGTGTGTGTGTGTGTGTGTGTGTGTGTGTGTGTGTGTGTGTGTGAGTGCGTATGGAACATATCCAAACGCTATGATAAACACAAACATGGTAATGATATTCAAAGCTATTACCGAAATCGAACGGAGAAGACATTTTTTTCAACCCCGTCCGAAACAAAAACGCTCGCCGTGTTATTGTGCCGCTGTAACGTCGTATGTGTGATATAAATTTCCGTAAGCACTTGTAGGGCGAGAGTTCTCTAGTCCACTACATTGAGCCGATTTCCATGATTTATACACATTTCATGATAGTATATTATGTGTGTGTGTGTGTGTGTGTGTGTGTGTGTGTGTGTGTGTGTGTGTGTGTGTCAGTGGTTCTTAACGTTTTCGGAACGAAGGAAATCTTGAACTATTTTATACGATTTTCGAGGAACACAGTCGTAAAATAAAACATAAATCATATATAATATTATATTATATATTTTTTTAAAGCTATACGAAATATTAAAAATGATACAAATAACAATTTCAGTATAAGTCGATGGTCGCAGGTGATAAAACGAATCAAGAAAGAAAAATGTCCCGATTTGCAACAGAAATATTATAAATATTCAACAGTAAGTCAAAACGAGTATATTTTGTTTTTAATTTTTTTTTTTATTTTCACCGATTTTTGAAATATCCGAAATAGTTCACGCGACGCCGGTCAGGTACCGCCGTCGTGTACTCGATACGAAAATGTGTTCTTCGTCTTCACACGTTCTCGCGTCGCAGTACGAGTGTGTTCATGTGTGATTTTTACGATCGACGCGAAATCCTCCGCTCGTCCACGTGTCGTGACACCGAGCGAACGTCCGGCGATGATCATTTTTATACCGTTCCACAGTGGGATATTGTCATAAAAACCTGACCAAAATTAGAAATTTCAAAATTCATTTAGAACGCTAATTATTGTTGATAGTTTATCTAATAGAGATAATATTAAAGCAACTACGTAATATTTTACGATGTTATCAGTATTAATTGTATTGCAATAATACCCCAGAGTATGGCATTACAAATGCGACGCGCACGTCGGTATTATTCTGTACAAAAAGTTTTGTTAGAACATAGCTGATATTTTGTGTTGTATAGTTATTTTTACGAACAAAAAAAATGAACTCGTTACCTGGTGGTATGTATATAGTATTTATGTTAAATAAAATATAAAATCAATTTATCTTTATATTTTTATTTACAATTTTAATAAAAAATACAAGAATTAAAATAAAATATACAAACACAAAATTATTAGTAAATAATTAGATATTAGTAGTTTCCACGTCGTCGAGTGAATAAATTCAACAGAAACGTGACTTATAATTTAATTTTTATGATATCTGTAAAATAATGTTATTCTACTAAAATAATATGATATAAATAATTAAATGAAGTTAAGAAAATCGATTTTTAATTAATATTTATATTTTGGCCAGGTTTTTATGAAAATATCCCACTGCGCGTTCGAGTGTAATATACGTTTCCGCCAGTACCGACGACCGCAGACGGGTGCGCGTGTTATAACACATCTCATGACGAGCAACACTTCGTCGTCCCGTAAGTTTTTCCCCCTCGTCGCGCTTACCACCGTGACGAAGCGCACACAATAGCGTCGTGAAACGCACGTATTCGTGAACCGGAGACTTATGCGCGTACGCCGAACATTTGCGTGATGCGCGTGACACGGTAACATCGCTTTTCTGTTGAGGATTCGAGGGGGGGGAGGGGGGGAGGGTACTCGCAAAGGTTTATTTTGAAAACGGCCATCGGTATAATAATAAGACATTTTCAAAATTGATTCCCTTAAAATACTCGTATATTTAGCGAGGTAAAAAAAAAAAATATATCAATTTATTTAATTAATGCGCTTAAATAAAAAAAATAAATAAAAAACATGAGACTCTATAGATGTTTTTTTTTTCAAATTTTATCAGTAGTCAACATAACAATTCACGGATTCACCTATGAACTACTATTATGACGTGAGAATGTGTGATATGCATAGGGTTGCCATCCGTCCCGATATATCGGGACTGTCACCGATATTGAGCTCTCTGTCCCTACGTCCCGACAAAAGAGCAAAATGTCCCGATTCATGAATCCCAAACAAAAGTAGGTTGTTTTTCAACTTGTCACTTGTTCTATTAAAATCTTTGACCACCAAACGTATACGATTAGAATCCAATTAAGTCGTTGTCACAATCGTGATTAATGGATCGAAATCGATCACAATCGTAAACGAAAATCATAAAATAAAATGCCAACTGTTGAAATTATGCGAGTGTTTGTTTGCAATCGCCGCACACAATGCCATAGTGGAACGAGATTTTTCATTAATGTCGGCCCAGTGGAATGATGAACGGAATCGCGTGCTTCCAAAGATTATATGGAGTCGATTTTACAGTGTAAAATTAATTACGACATGACTTGTCAAGAGTTCTACCGATGTGTTAAAGGGGAGAAAGAACTGTTGAAAAAAGCAAAATCTTCTGAATAGTATGGCCCCATCCAAGTACTTCGGCAATAAATTAAAAATATATATATTTTTTTTTGTATGTAACCTTAATGAATAAACAGATAATTTATCTAAAATAAAGAGCTCTAATTTTTATTTCAAAATTGAGTAGTTTCATTACCCTCCATCCAAGAATTCCTAGAATGTCCCGACGAGACTCTAGCCAAATATGGCAACCCTAGATATGCAGGGCTCGGAAGTTGTGGCACTAAAAATGTTACTTTTTAGCTCCTTAATATGTAATTAAAAACTCCAAAATATGCGCTATAAATGGCACGAAAAAACAAAAAATATGCATTTAACTTGAAAAAATAATAATTATAAATTTATCATAAAAAAATTAAATGTTGTTTACAAATACATTTACCGATTACTAATTAATAAATAAACTATTTTATTAAATGCCACCAATTATGAATACATCGGACCGTCGATGAGTTTGTAGAACGGTGAAAAATGAAATATTTTCCGCTTCATTTTCAATAATTTAAATATTTAAAAAAATAACCTAGTAAAAACATTCTTTTCAACAAAATGTGATTTTTTCCTATATTATGCGAAAATATACCCGAAAATAGCACTAAAAACCCTAAAATAGCAAAATAGCAACAAAAACCGTAAATATGCAAAAAAAAAGGCAAAAAAAAAAATTCGTGTATGACATCAGATAAGTGTGAAACATGTTTTTATCTTACTTAGGGTGTTCTAGGACGAACCAAAAAAAAATATGCGTTTGCCACAACTTCCGAGCCCTGCTGATGTGTAACCCCAATATTTAAGACAAATAACACATTTCAGCGTATTATTAACCAGTGTTGGGAATAGATAACTAATAATTTATCTAGATAAAGATAAAGATGATTATAAAATTTTTTATCTAGATACAGATAAAGATAATTATAATAAATTTTATCTAGATAAAGATAAAAATGAGTACATTTTTATCAAAATAAATTTGAGATAATTTCATATTTAATGTTGAAAATATTCAGGATCTACATCCTAAAGGTATAAGGTAAAAAAAATAAAAATACATAATTTAAAACATTTAAAAATACATGTACTTTTTTAAATAAACTTCATAAAAGGTGACAAATCATTCTCTGACTTAAAATTAAAATAATAATACATTTCTGCATTTTTTAACAAATTGTTGCGTATGGCTACTTCACTTTCATGATAGTACATATTATAATCTACTTTCCTGGGCCTCCATACGAGTTTTTCTCAGTAATCTTTTCGATTACTTAAAAAAAAAAAAAATTAATAAATAATATATTTTAAATTTCCTTTTTTTCATGCCATTTAAATAAATTACCTGTCTAGATAGGTACTCATAGATAACTAAAATGTTATCTAGATAATGATAAAGATAACTGAAAATAAATTTATCTAGATAAGATAAAATATAAATAATTGTTATCTAGATAACTTATCTAGATAAATTTATCTAGATATTTCCCAACACTGTTATTAACTATACATATATTATTCATGTAAACTATTCAATTTGAAAGAGTCTCCTCGTCAAAAACGCCTACGTAGATCCACCACTGCTACGTGAACCCATCGTTGTTTATATGTTGGCGAATCACGACGTGAATTTGAAATATGATGTCGTGTTGCCGTGAGGTTTACCGAGAGCGAATCTACGAGATTAATAATTAATCTACGAGTAAAACATGCCACGTCGTACGAACGCAATAATTTGTGACGTTGAATACGAGCGACGACGGTCGTTCGTACGGTCTTCCGTCCGATATACCTTTCCTCTCTTCCCTCCCGGTCGGAGTGGTTCGTGTACACACACGATAATGTCGATCCGTACCCGAGGTCGAAACCACGACTCGTATAATAACATATTAAATATAGGGTGTATCACGAAGATAAGAAATAACTTTTGTTTTACTCGATGTTTCCCCTTATTCTTTCATAGAGTTTTTTTTAATTTTGGAATCGGAATTTAAAAAATAGAATTTTTACCGCAGTGTTTGAAAAAAATCCAAAATATCTAATTGTACGTTAGATCTGAAAGAATTTCGGTGCTAAAACGTCGTATTCAAATGATGTCATTTAATTATTACGATTTTTCGAATTGTTTGAATTGAAGTGTGTTTTAGAAAATTTTGTATGCGTTCAACGACGATTAAACCAATGATATTGATTGGCTTTTCCATAAACATTACGTTAAATATAATTGATACTTTACAGAAAACTTGAAAAATCGTAGAAAGTTAACGGATAAACTTTTGTTAGAATTTTAAGCATTGCATTTTTTTTTTTCTAAAAATCACATTCAAAAAATAACTATTTTAATTTTCTATAAAATTATGAAACAGCAGACAAAATCGTAAACATCGAATAGAACGAAAAATATTCCATATGTCCGAGATACACTCTGTGTTCACGTAAGTATGTATATATTTTTTTTTCTCCGGGATCCGTCCCCTCGGATCGCCACCATTATTTTCAGTTACCTAGCCGATTTGATACATTATATCATTATTTCGATTGTTCTGACATAAACGATGTGATACGGTGACGTAAACGATTTTCCGTTGAAATTATCGTTGTTCGTAGACCGTCGCCGACGCTGCCGCCGTGCTGGCACGAGTTCTCGTAGATAGCTAGTCCTCGGCGATAAGGAATTTCATCCTTTGTTTGTGACCGGTGCCGGTGAGTGCGCCAGATATTGTCGGATGACCCGGCGGGCTGGAATGGGCGCTCGAAAAGCGCTCGGTAACCCAGTGAAAACGATCGAATTTTTATGTTGTCGGGTCATCGGCGAGGATGAATTTATCCGCTCCCAATAGTTTATCCCGTCGTCATCGCATATCCGCGTACCACGTCGTGTACAACGCGGCGGAAACGTGTTGCGTTTCTGTATTTATTGTTCGACTATTGCAACGAAAGTGATTTTACAAACAGCACACACACACACACACACACACACACACACACACACACACACACACACACACTTAATTTTGAGCACAGTGATAATTTAATTAGAATACATGCGTTTCGATCTGTTGTAAACTTACAGCAAAAACGAAGACGTAGCGAGAGATTTGCCGATGTTAACTTATATTATGAATATATATTTTTTTTCTCTCTCTCCTTCTCTCGTTTTCTTTGTTTATATTCTATTCGTTTTCCGTAGTCTCGCCGAGACTGGCTGCATTAAGTCGCTACGTTCCCGTCCCGTTAATCACGTACATCGAACGATTTTTTTCGTTTTGTTTTCCATTTTTATCCCAGTAGTTCATCAATACGGTATTTCTCCGGAGAACAATAGCGTGTGCGGTACCATATAACGAATCGAACACTATTGTCCCGCGAACGCGTGTTTTAATACGCTTTTATTAACGTCGGATTCGTATGATGTAAACAACCGAACGAGTACGAAATATATACTCACGGCCATAACGCGTTGAAATATCGACGCGAACGCATAAATGCGTATGTGTGTTATCATACACGATATGCGCGTGTTTTCGATATTTACTGATGGTGGATATTGTCGTCTGGACATACTGATCACGTAAAAATAATCAATAGTCGATTAGAAGTCGAGTGTAAACGCGTTGGTTTACGTAAACATAACGTTATTTATGGTATAGTAGACACACACACACACACATGTAATAATTATTTCGTACGTTGTTTTAAAAATACAACAATTCAGAGCGTTTGAGTGTAGTTTTTAATAACTGCGGCATAAATTCAATGACACATAATAGTTCATATTTAATATTATGTTAACCGTTGAATCGTAAAAGCACTATCAAAACGCACAAACGAATAGATAGATGAACATATTTATTACTATAAAAACAAATAGATTTTATTATTACGAACATCAAACGATTAAACCATTGGTGTAATACTCGTACGATAATAATTGTTTGCGCTGTAAATCGTTACCTATTAATTTATTTTCGATTATTCACTAACGTTTAAAGCAGGAGCGTCCGACCCACATGTGGCCCACCGTAAATTTTAATGCGGCCCTTACTGCAATTAGTTTTCCTTGTAATTCCTTCTAACAAAATGTATTATTATTAAAATGTATGTGGCCCACGACACATTCTACTCGCGTGATGTGGCCCAGTTTTCACAAAGGTCGGACACCCCTGGTTTAAGAGACGTTGCGAATCGATCGATCGAGCCCGTGACGGATTTACATTGCACGGAAACGACTGGATAGTTAGTCGATACATTTGGAAACGCACGAAACCGTATTTCGTACGTATATCACTGCGTTTTTCAATCGGTCGTCGATAAACGTGATCGTTTTGTTCGGTACGCCGTGTTCCGTTACCGTCGTGTATATTTCGATTTCGTCTGATTCAAATTCTAACCCTAACGGTTACGATTCCGACGGCGATTCGCCCGTTCGCCCGTCCGACACCCGGGTAAAAACGCCAGCGTGAAACGATAATAACGCTTCCGGGTAGCACACTCGTGCCGGGGCGATCTCAAGTAACGACCTCGTTGTACAGCAGAACACACAAAAGGTTTAATCTGTGCACATGAAGCCACATACGTTATTAGTTTTGGGTCGGGTGAAAAAGAAAAAAAGAGACGGAGAAAAAAAAACAAAATACACACACACACACACACACACAAATATATATATATATATATATATATATATATATATATATATATATATATATATATATATATATATATATATTTACCGTGCACACAGTATTACTTGGCAATAAATTCGGGCCGAATTACACAGCCTATACGGAATACAACGCAATAAAACGAACGTAAAGATGACTGACTGTGCGGCTCGGTATACACGTCGTATAAAACACGACGCGCGGCGATCGCCCCGGGATCTTTTCTATCTCCCGACTCGAAAACCGGTTTTAATTTTAATTTTTTTTTTTTTATTGCTTTTATTTTATTTTGTTTTTCTTCTCCGCAACTAGCTACCTCTGTTACACCAGTAAATCCTTCGGCCGATAGCCACGGGGGGTCACTCGGTGTGTCAAGAATATATTATAATTGTATTTATTATGATGTTTTTCTTCTTTTTTCTTTATTCTCTTTTCTACTCCTCCTTCTTTGTCTTCTTCTTCTCTTTTTTTTTTTTTTTTTTTTTTTTTTTTTTTAATTAATAACTAGTCACAATTTCTCATAAATATATATTTTTTTTATCCGCCCAAAGTTAATTACAAAGACCTTTTCATGTCGCTGATACCATCGCTACTGGTTTATTAAGGATTAAATAACAACTACCTACGATAACCAAAAGCAAACGACGTAATAACGAAATAACGACGGCGAAAAAAAACAGTTACAATAATAATAACGATGATGATGTGTAGATAAAAAAAACATTTTCGGACATTATTTGTATTCTTTATAACGAGTTTTGCTCGGCCGAACGAGTTCGGGTGATTCATACGCCACACGGCCGGCGCGTTGCGTATTAGTGTACCATTAAAACCGTTCGATCGGAGTGCTTTGTCGAGATTGACAGTTCTATGTGGACGGTGTGGTTAGTAATAATAGCGTTGATCATACGATTCGTACGTCGGATAAAATCGATTATCGTCAGAATAATTAACGGATTAATCGTTCGATAATCTAGCGTCGATTTTTCTCGATCGATTTAAAACGTAATTGGCGTATTTGCATCTCAGTAAACAAGCAGATCTGAGTCCGCGGTATTCGTTTTAATTATTGAAAAAAAAAAAAAAAAATTGTGAAATGTATTTCGACGATCGAACTCGGAAATCGAACTGACGTTTAGACTTGCCCGATTTGGAATTGTCGTGGATCGCGTCAGTCGATGAGTTTTTCGACTCAATGAGCCCGGAAAGAAATCGTCAATAAAAGGACGGAAACCGCTGTTGGCGTGGAGTCCGAGTCTAAATATTTTACTATTTGGAATAACGTGGCAGCGTGTATGCAGCGCATTACAAACACTGTACGGGCGTTGTAATAAAAATATTCGGACCGCCCGCAGTAATATCATTCAGACTAAATTATATATATTTTTTTACCAGCAATTTCAGTTATACCGGTATATGAATGATACGCACTGTAACAAATATTCATCATATCTCACGACCACGGCTCGGATTTTAATGTAATTAAAAACCCGAAATATGCGCCGTTTATGAAATCAAAATGTCCATACCACATACAAGAGTCGTGTAATTAAACGCGGATCACAAAAAGTGTATCTATAAAAAATGATAAATATACATTAACGCTCTTAAATAATATTATTTTCAACTGAACATCCGGAACGTGCACAGTGACGGCAGACGTATATTCAAAAAACGGACGTTAACAACTGTATTTTCCTGTATAATATATCATAAACTACATTAACATATTCATTATTAACGATAGTTCAAGTCAAGTAATGACTTGAACATAATATGACAAATACATCAAATAAAATAAGGCTCATTGCGTTGTAAATCAAACAAAACAAATTCATCTTTTGTCCGAATTAAATGATGGATTTCTAAATTTTGAAAACAACGGTTCGATGACAAATTTAGCCCCCTCCCACTCTTACCACTTTAATTTTTATAAAAACTTTTCGTTTTTTGCATTTGATCCAAAATTGTATATACATATAACATGTTTAAAAACAGATCGATATAATATATCGATTATTTAAATTTGTATTCATTATTTAAATATATTTAAATTTTTAAACAAAAATTTACAGTATTATATTTCTTTGATAGTTTATGAAGGGTAATAAATGACTAAACTTCACACATAATCAAGAAAAATGTTTCAAAATAAAACTTTATTCCCGATAATCCGACCTGTTAACGCATAGTACCCACGTCCGCGATGCATTTTGATTTGTTTGTTTACCGTCACTACTATTATTATTATTATTATTATTATTATTATTCTGCCGTACTGCGTGTACGTCGTTATAAACGGGCACACACGAGGGGCACGTGATGTGCGTGCAGAACCGGTTGTCATCAGGTGATGCCGGCGTACCTCGCGCTGGGCTCGAAAACAAAGAGACCTCTTTATACGTATTATACTCACTACAAGAGTATAATGCGAGTGTGCGCGTACTACACATAGAGTAATAATATACTACACTTCTCCTACCCCGGCCATCGCACGTAGATACACGAACGTATAGTAATAGAAATAATAAGAATATTGTTGTTATTATTATTATTATACCGCTCGGCCTGTGCGCACACAGTTCTTTACGACCTACGACGATTGGTCGGTCCGGACTGGAAAATGGCTAAGTTATGTTCAAAACCACTTTAAAAAGGTTATCGACGGTGACGGTTTCTTTACGTTTATTATTATTATTACTTTTTTTTATACGTATTTATACAGATACAAAATATATACACATTACACGCGCCTATATAGTACCATGTACGATCCACACGGTTTTAATCCAGTTATAAATTATACTCATAGTTCGAAGGTTTTCCTCCAGTCATTTCGATCCTGACACACACACACACACACACACACACACACACACACACACACACCCACACACACACACACACACACACACACACACACACACACACACACACACACACACACACACACACACACACACACACACACACACACACACACACACACACTTATATAGGCAACGATTACAATCTTAAGTTCCATTTATTTATTATTATTTCGTTTTGCTTTTTGGTCTTCCGAACACAATCGTGTTCCTACACGTTAATGTGTACAACAATAGCCGTGTGCGTATGGTCCTGTCGAGAGGAAACCGAGTTTAATGTACATAATACAGCGTCCTTGAAACGTTGTCCGAAATTTAAAGTCTTTGTAAATAATTTGTGCATTTTTTTTTCGTTACTATTATGCACGCGATTTAATAGCGTATCGTTCGATGTACGGACCGTAATGACTGCCATAATTTGTCGTTCAAAAATAAAACTCGTCCCGTAAACGCCAAAAACCATTTAGTTATCATTATTTACAATATCGTCCATGAGGATAGATTAATTTTTGTTTTTTACGTATTCGAGTATTTATTAAAATAATGAGTTTACACTGCGAGTGGAATAATGTTTATGATATACCGTAAAAAATAAGCAATAATTTGTACTCGTTTATGTTTGCGATTTTAACGATAAGACGTTTGAAATAGACGAGTGAAACGTACGAAGACAGTATTGTTGAAGAGTAATTTATTTCTTCGTTTCTACACAATATAGTATTGAAACGTGTTGTTATCGTTTGACGTTCACGGATGTGAGTAGGTACTGAAAAACGTTTGGAACGGTTTTACTCCGTTTTGGAACGATATCGTTGTATCGTACTCTGAAGAACGTTTCACACGAGTTTTTTCGTCGGAAACGACCCAGATTTTCTGATTATGACTTACTATGTCACGCGCGTTGCAAGGCATCAAACGTTTTTATTTCAAAAACGTATCCGTTTTGTAATTTATACGCCGTCGTTACGATACAGTACGTTTATGAATTTTCACACAATTTATCGTATCACGAGAACACCACTAATTTAGTTTGGTCCAACGGTGAAGGTTACACGAAATAAATTTTGTTTGTATTCCAAGGAAACAAAAAAAAAAAAAAAAAAGGTTCTGGTCGAAAAGGTAGAATGAAAAGCCAACACACGAAATGTTTACAACAATACGGGTTTCTATTATGTTCGTATCAACTATTGTTTTGGTAAAATCATCCTGCCGGCCGTACACGTATATATTATACCTACATAAGTTTGTGGTATGAATAGTTCGTAAAAAAAAAAAAAAAAAAATGGTACCTGTGTTTTTTTTTTATTGAAAAAATAGATTGACGTGTGTGTAATTCATATAATTAATTATGAAACGTATGTTACGAGCTGTAACTGTTTTTTACGGAAATGTCGAGGTTAAAGCTTATAATAGCTAAACAGTCTGAATAATGAACACGAAATACAAATAGATACATGAGAATGACTGCATTGTGTAAAAAAAAAAATACTTGTAATAGCCAACTCAATAAGATATTATATTGTATTCATTTACTTATGTATAATATTAATGTGTGTAATCGATGTGAATACCAATTTAGTTTGACTAAATATGTCTGCGTGTATATGTGTGTGTGTGTGTGTTGGTGTATTCTCTCACTTCGTTTTATATTGTTGTTATATTATTGGCATAATCATCGTGATTACCATAAATTTCGTTATATATATGGTATAAATAAATTGTGCACACTTTTCAATCGTCGGATGAATTCTAATCGAAAACATTGTTGGCCGACGTTTTGTAGTCGGCAGCACTGCGTTTTCGTCGTACGTGCCACATCGACGCTACATTGTTTCGTCCAGTGTCTATTTAAAACTGCATAAATAACAATATTATCGCGGTACCCGACGATAAACAAATAATACGTTTAACGTATATTATATGGACGTACACCGGTGACAGAACCGATTTTGAATTACGATTATCATTTTACTAACGTTCCGTCCTCGAACACCAATGTCATTATAATATTAATTTTCCATAATTCGAAAGAAAAAAAAACGCGTGATAATATTCGTCGTGAAAAGATTTATCGAACAGTAGAAAAAAAAAATGCTAATTCGCGTGGCGAGTTGACAGTTTGAGATTGTTTTTGTACGAGAAATTCACCCGTGTTTTGACGGAACGTACAAAGCGTCCCATACACGATACAATTGATCGCACGACATGTTGTATAACGATTGCATATACCAGTCGTACCAACTTACAGTAAGTGATATACGACACACATTAATGCGACTTATTGTACTTCAAGTTGTTCAACTCATCGTATAATATATTGGTAGGAGCGTTATAATACTCATACCCATAATTAAAACCAAAAATACCAAAACACTCGTCTAAACATTTCATTTGATAAATTAAACAATTTAATAGTGTATTTACTATTTAATATTCATTTTAGATTTAATTGCTGTGGCCCCCATGAAAAAAAAAAAAATAATAACCAAAGCTAGTATTGTGATCGCGTTGTTGTGACGGAAAGAAGACAAAACGTAAAAAGAAATGGTGTAAAAATTGGTTACTCGAAATAAATAGATATTTTCGCTTATTGATTTACTTCACGGATTGAGTAGTAACGAACCTAGAGACTTTCAATTTTTTTTTTAAGAATGGATGAAACTACTTGTCATACTTTTCAGTATTTGTTGGAAATGATATGGCAAAAGATTATCAAGCAAGATACAAATATGAAGCCTTCAATAACAGCTGAAGAAATATTAATTGTCACTTTAAGGTAATTTATTTAGTATAAATAGAGTTATCTTTACATTTGAAATTCCAGAGGCATGAATGATTCCGATTATAACTCAATGAAATCTTCCCAAAAATCTTTATCAACATCCATTACAATATTTCGTTGTTTATTAACATCCATTACAATAATAAAAAGAAATATTTATGTTAATAACTCTACAATAAATAATAACAATGACAACTGACATGTACGATATTATTGTAGTTAACACAAAAAACAATATTTAATATTAAAATAATAGAATAAAAAATAACAACGAATTCAGTTTTTAAATCTTATCAGTTATAGTATAATTATCATATTATGATAGTTAAATCGATCAAACTTATTGGACGGACGTCCACACAATATGTTACGATTTATGTATGGCGGACTTGTAGTACGATAGATTTTATGCAAGTTCAAACTACAAGTTGTACAAAAATACCATACACGTTACGATTATCTTTTGTGATATCGTATCAAGCAAAGTTGTACAATCTGCCGTACGATTAATTGTATCGTGTATGAGTCGGTTAACAGAGCGTGTTGTAGCTGTACGTTTTTTTCCTTCCCTTGTACACTGTAATTAATTTCAGATCAAATCGAGTTTGTATTTAAAATGAGTAAAAAGTAATTGCGTTCCTTGTTTTATTGTGCGATTCGTGAAGAAAAACGTGTAGAATAAAACATATACAACGTTTTTGGAGACGTCCATAAATCTTTATAAAACGTAATTTTTATGCGAAATGAATGTTCTTATAATGCTGATATATATTATATATTTGATGTAAATATTCCAAACGAAACCTGCGGGTTGGTTTGCGAATAGAATAAATCGAGGTCAACGGTGGTTAAATGGATCGACGTCACTAGGTCTTTAGGTATTGATTCGGCGGTATTAATTATATTTTTATCGTGTTCATCAATTTAAGTTTTTAAGACCATACGAGTTCGTGCGCAAAGTCTCCGAGAAACTCGAAATCGTTAATTTTACGATAAATCGGGAAAACCACCGTGGACAAAGAAAGTTCTGACGAAGTTTGATTATCATTAAAAAAAATAAACACGAAAAAGAGATATCGTTTTTATTAATTTCGATCGTACCGTCGTTTAAACGTTGTACTTTATCTAT
The DNA here is from genome assembly GCA_027580255.1 of Therioaphis trifolii. NCBI lineage: Eukaryota > Metazoa > Arthropoda > Insecta > Hemiptera > Aphididae > Therioaphis > Therioaphis trifolii. The sequence continues at coordinate 10,402,492 of CM050404.1, read as the reverse complement.
ACCGTAATTTACGTAAGTTTAAACAAGGAACACAATTATTCACGCCGGGTTCGATTTGAAAATCATCTACAGCCGACTCGGACTCGTATCGAGCTCACACGCGAAACGTTTATTCAGCATTGACACTGTTGTTTTTGGGTTAAGGCTGAACGTACACGCGAAGATTTCACGCCGTTATAAACTTATATTATGAGGACGGATTAAGCGGCAGCGTTCGTACTTTTGACTTTCGCGTTCGTAATTATTATAATTATAATAACGTTAAACGATACGGCGAGTAAAAGGTTACCGGAATCGCTGGCGATATCGCGGCGCGCGTGTGCGTACGACGAAAACAACACGTGGTTTATTTTTTGTCGTGTAAATATTTAACCGATCGTCGATGGAGTGAGTGTTTAAATACAGGTGGTCGAAACTTACCTACTGTTTTTTTTTACGCCCTGGTGTTTTTTACGTTATCGAGATTTTTTTGTTTGTTTTATTATTTATTTATTTATAAATGTTTTTTTTCTACAGCGCACCGAAGAAGAATCGCTCTAATTAGACATGTAGTCAAACGTCCACTCGTTATTGATATTAGTCGTTCGTAGGCGTGTGTGCGTAACTCGAGTTCGACCTCACGAAAACCGTTTTACCGTGTCACGCTAAGAAGAATATCGTGTATTCTCCCGAGACCGCCGCTTAACGCCGGAACAGAATATACGAAACGAGTTTATCGGCGGCCGCTGCGATTATTAATCGTTCGTAAATATCCCGGCGAAATACCAAACTTGATTATCGGCGTCGCGAGTCTGGCATTCTCGGATAGAATCGAATCCGGCGGAGAGGCCGCGCGCGCACAATTTAGGACCGAAACGATACCCGAAACTTACCCAACGTTATCTTCAAACGATATTACAATATTGTGATACATATAATTTAGACGTATAAACAACGCAAAGACAATACGTTATCTTGGTCTTAGTTTCAACACGGGCGACAGAGAGCGGGGAAGGGAGAGGAGGAAGGGGAGGAGGCATGGATCGGGGACGGCGTCTACACTTTCGAAATAGTTGTCCGAAATGATAGAAGTTAATACAACCCCGAACGCCGAGTCGGGGAGCGGCTTTGTGCGAAAACACGAGTCGCCACGGCGGGGCTGCTGCACAGACCTATTATTATTATTATTCATATTATTATAATTATTCTCATTATTATTATTTTTATTATTATTATTATTATTGTTATTATTAAACATGACGTGTTGTCGGCCGATTGCTGTGGTTAATATGTCGAGTCGATGTTGTAACAATCAGAGGCTGATTTTTTGTTATAATATGTTTGTTTCTTAATATCAAGAAGAGACTGATAATGGAAAACATTATGAACGAGGTTAGTTAAAAAGAGAAAAAATGGTTGATAGGTTATAATAAGTGGTAAACTATCTTATTTTTAAAACATAATTATCAACTTTTAAAAGTTTTGATATTTTGTGTAAAATTATCTATTATTTACATTAATTTTGAACATTTTTAGGATACAAATTTATACGCGCTAAAGTTTGATGAAAAAACAAACGATGACATGTTGTACGTTGTTAATATTATGCTTAAAATAGCTTAAAAGTACCCCTATTATGAGTATACTTTATTATCTGTGATATACGTACGAATTATTTAGGTAATTTTTATAAAAATATGTATTTTTTTTTCTTTTTTTCAAATTTTTAGCGTCTTTTTCGTCATTTAAATTGCCTCAAAATCTGAGCCTTAGTTATTAGACAAACTAACATTTCTAGGTGCTATAGAAAATCGACTATGTGAAATCGGCAATCAGAAAAAAAAATGCGTATTTGGTAGTGATGTGTACTATTGGATTATTCGAATTACGAATAAACAAATATTTGGCGTTCCTAGTATTCCTAATAGATAATATCTATTTGAACATTTGAATAAGTGTCGATTCATATTTCAATATTCGGAAATAAATTAATAATTTGTATGAAATAAAAAGAAATTTTTAATATACATAGTTCATATTATTCACATACAATTATTGAAAAGAGACAAAGCGTAAGACACCTGCGTGAATGATTATTTGACTAACGATTATAATAATAACAATAAATAATCACAACAATGGTTAAAATAATATAAATTAATATAATATAACATTTTGAATTATTGTAATCATTGCAATTATTAGAACACAAACAAAAATATTTCACCCAGAAAATATTGCGATTTTATAAATCTTAAAAGTAGGCATTGTTGAAAATATATTTTATTACTTCTAGATATTTTTAGAGTGAATATAAAATTAATACATAATAAATAATAAATAAATACAGATTCGTATAATTTTGAAAATATTAAATCTCTTCGAATATTCGCGAAGTGGTATTCGAAGTATTCGAACAATTCGATTGTTTAAATATACGTCAAATGCCTAATATTATACAGACCAAACATATGTATAATGTGTTAAAACTCAATATTTGGGTGATCGACGGTTTTGATTAAGTGACATTTGAGATAATATACTGATATTTAGAATTATCTGTTGATAAACATAAATGGTAATTTGCCAATTTTATACTATTATATTTATTTTATGTCCATTAATAATAATTTTTGAAAACATAAAAAATTATTTTCATAACAGTACGATTCAGAAAACTGACCAATAAGACGAAAATAATGTGACTGAATTAGCTACTATCGTATTCGTGTGTTGCAATACACAAAAATAGGCGTTGACTGTTGATTATGATCATTAGCGTACAAATATACTGTGATGACGAAAATGCGGTTTCGTTGCTTTTGAGTTACTTTGAGTGGGGAAACGCGCTGGAAAATCTAAAGCCAAACAAAACTTCAAAAGCGCGACGTGTGATAAATAATTCGGTTTACATAATAATAATGTAACGATCGCGATGCACACGTTTCAGTGTGCAAAGTATACACGTACACCGGACGAGTTCAGAGGTATGTGATCCGGAAACGTTTCGATTGAGTAGTACTTCGAAACATTTCCGCGAAGGTTTAATAAGTTCGAGTGCTGTCACGAGCGGGGTTATTGAATTGGCTCCCAAACTCAGGTGATTGGTATTTTTACGTTTTGAATTCGCTCCCAAGAAATATGCATTGAGTTGGCTCCCTCAACATTTTTTTTATAAATCCATTGGTTATCAAAATTGTTATAAAATAAATTCAACTATACATTAAAATTATTTTATATACAAATATAACTGACTTACACTGTTTTAATATTTTAAAATACGAAAATTATATTTTTATTCCATCAAAATTAATACAACTGTACATTACAATAATTTAAAATAAAAATATAGCTGACCTGCACTTGTTTAATATTATTTCGTTGGCTTAAATGTAAATAATTAAAAATGCAAATACATATTATACTTTTAGTCCTCAAAATAAATTAAAATAATTAAAAAAAGAAATACGTATTATATTTTTAGTCCCTCCATCGAAATAAAATAAAAATAAATTAAAATAATTAAAAAAACATATACATATTATATTTTTAGTCCTCAAAATAAATTAAAATAATTTAAAATAAGAAATAACTGACCTGAACAGTTTTAATTGTATTTTATTGGCTTAAATTTGTTCGCAAGAGATTTAATATATTCAAATCTGGATACTGCACCAATGTTATATTTTGTAATTTGACTGTCAATAAACTGTATTTTTTCTTGAATAATTTTTTTGTGTGGTCTTTGTACATTGGAGCTTCTTATTATAATTTCAGTATCCGCTTGAACACCATATAATACATCCATGAAATTGTAAATATTTGGGTGCGTAGAATAAAATTGTGAATTAAATTTCGAATGAAAAGCTTCACATGAATTAGTAGTTCGACAAACACTACTACTTTTTTCTGCCCAAATTTGTGGTGGAAATGAAGAACTATTTTCAATATAATTTTCAAGTAAGTAGTCCATAAATTGTTTAACTTTGTCATTATTTGGTAGTATCTCAGCTAGTTCGAATGCAAAACAATCGCCGACTGCTTGCGGATCTAGAAATGGTAAACCAAATATATACGTCAAATATTCACCAATTTCAGTTTTTTGATCGTACTCTGTCGAAAGGCCCAATTTTTGAATTTTTCTATACCATGATTGCCCTAGGTGAAAACGACAACCACGAATTTCACTCAACGGCCAAACTTCATTTATTGCGTTATGTATAGCAACTTCAAAATCAACAAACATTTTTTTTATTTCGAATTGGTTGTTATAAGTTAAACAATAATTATTGATAATTTGAAAAATGTTTATGTACGATTCTTGGTTTTTATCTTTTAGTAAAGTAAAAACTAAAGGTATATAGTGATTATTTTTCATGACGTGGACTGTGAAAAACTGGTAAAACAATTTTGTACAGAACGAGAATGTACCATCAACATATATTGTAGTCGACTTACTTAAAAATTTTAAATTTTCTTCCGTGCTAAACAATAATATACCTTTTTCCGCATCATTCGTTTGTAGAAATTGTTTATCGTCATATGTTTTTATATTCATGGTTTGTAAAATATCATGCACTTCTTGTCTGTTTTTGGGTAACTTTGGACGTACTAAAGATCGAGCTTGAAGCATATTATGTTTGGTAAGTTTAACATCTTGCGTTGTAATTGAATTTGCTGAATTTTCTCTCAAGTATGAATGCAACAATCTGGAAGGGCGCTCACTTATACTTTCGATAGCTTTTCTTTTCAGTCCATTACTAATAATTTGGCGTTCAAGTTTGTTTTCTTCATCTGGATCGTGGTTATGATTAAGATTGGACGATTCCCATACAACATTTTCGTTGTTACTAATTCTCAAATATGCTTTGCATCCTCGTTTAGTACATTTAAATCGTTTAAATGAATTTTGGAGAAGCTTATGGAAGCTAAATTTAAATTTATTTACTATTAAAATTAATTCTCCTTTTTCACTCTTCATTTTGTCTACACTGTTCATTTTAAATTTAACTTTATTTTAACCAAATTACAACAAATTTTAAAAAAACAACGATGGATCGCGACGAACTGCGAGTACTGCATTTAATGATATCAGTGAAATATCTTATATGTAGGTAGTTAAATTGTATAAATACAACGATAGTAGTGACCGTTTAATGCGTTATCGGTTAATGATTAGATAATTTCAAGCAGTTATCCAGCACTGTGTCACTAAAAATATAAAAAGTCGCGTACTTTTTCTACTCTTATATTTTGAAAATCACTTGTTGAAAATTATAGTAGGAGCGAATTCGACATTACCTTTCTTGGGAGCTAATTCAGTTTTCGGTTAGGTACTTAACTTTATATTGGGAGCCAATTCAATGGTCGCCGTCACGAGACGGAAACGGAAAAGGGTAATTCGCCGTAATCGTTATTGTATTCGACATTTTCGAAGAAAATTATCTTCGAGCCGAATCCACCACGATAAATTGTATTACCGCAATAATGGAATTGGCAATTTCGTCGGAAACTTTCGGAATACCACTCAAACACCTTTTGCGTGTTATGTATGTGTCAAACGGAAAGTCAAACGCACGCGAATTTCGTTTTGTTCGAATGAAACGTGTCGTCAGCAGTCGTTTGTGTATTTTTATGAAACAGTTCCTTCGTTATGGCGTTTCGGGCGATGGTTTTATTACGTATGTAGAAAGGTATTACGTCTGTTGTCTGGTCGTCGCGATAATAGTCGCCTGATCTTCCTCCGGAAGTCGGTCCTCTTTTATGTTTCACCTCTCCCTCAAGTATAGCCTCCCAGATCCGATTCCGAGTTAAAATATCAGATACGAACGTAATAATAACATAGATATCTATTATATAGAAAATTATATAAATAAAATTCGTTACGTCTTTAATTTAAAAATTTAAAATCTTATATAATTCTATATATATATTCAAATCTCTACCTTCACCACGAGCGTCAGTTTAAAAAAGACAGATAAATTTTTTTTCTTTGTAATATTTAAATATTGATAAATGTGTATAATTTTTCATGAAAAATAGATATCGACATGTCGGCTATTTAAATGCGAAAAACCCCGATTGGCATAATGTTTGATATTTTGACACGATATAGTCAACACACGACCACGTCGGACCGTACATTCATACGCGGGACACGTCGTCGCACTGGCTTTCGAAATTTAATAACAACAACACGTAGCAAACATCACGTGTTTACGTATTAAATTACCGAGATCAGCTGTGCCTACAACTCGATCTAGTCGGGCGTATAACATTCGGTATGTGCCCTGTGATCTCCGTGGCGGCTCGTCGTGCGATTTACAGCCTACGTGCCGAGGAAGAAAAGCGGTCGAGTCCGACCGCGGAATAACAGTACTCGATACCAGTGCCGTAGCTAGAGAGGGTGTTTTGAGCGTCAACCCCCTTCCTTGTCCGTAATTATGCCGATCATTTATTTAAATATAATGTTTAAAATATAGGAATAGTCGTTCGGTCGTGGTAAAATTTATTGATACGACCCTGTGTAATACTAATATGCTACAATATTCCCAGAACTAAGCTGATGACTAGGGTTGTAAATTTGAAATATTTCATGTGAAATATTTCATTATTGAAAATTTCCCGCTTTATGAAATATTTCAATGAAATATTGAAAACTTTTTTTTTTTCGTTTGATATAGTGACTGTTAAATGTCATTTAATCAGTTGATATTGTATGATATCGTTTTGGTACAATATTTGGTGTTTCCTATTTAACGTGGTATATCCCATCAGAGGCCTAGACATAGGTAATTTTATGATAATATTCTTCAAATAAGTATAGTTCTAATCGTCTGATGTTTATTTACATTTTACTAGTCTTCGAATAATTTATTCATATAATATGAATTCAGTCATTTTATTTTTAAGCATTTAACATTTCTAGGTGCTGGTATGATATTGCGTGTTTTACCATATTTACAATAAATTCTATAAATATGTGCTTAACTTTTTAACTCACTAAGTACCAATATATTTTTTTGACGAGAAACTTCTGCAATAATGTGATAGCTGTTGAGTAATGGAACTACTGGCCACTTATTTATACATTCATCTATATTTTGTAAAATTTCTTCAGGTGTTTCAATGACTATTGGTCTGTTACATCCTTAATCAATTGTTTATAAATTATAATAGCTATAAACTATTATGGTGTTAATTGTTAATTTATATAAATTAGTTTTTATTTCTATTTAGTAAAATTAATAATACAAATAGTATTCCATAATCAATAAAACATAAAACATTATTTTTTTACTGAAATGAAACAAACATTTTTTTTTTTTTTTTTATTCAAAATGAAACAAAATTTTTATTTTTCACTCAAATTATATATTTCATGAAATTGTACAACCCTACTGATGACTATTCAGATAAGGGTGAATTTGTATAATGGAAAGAACAAATTAAAACAAAACCTATAAAAAGTATTGTAATTGCTTTAGCTGAATGTAATGAAGACATATATATATATATATATATATATATATATATATATATATATATATATATATATATATGGACCTTTAATTATTCTAGCTTCTTTTCCGTGTTAATACTGCAACTAGTGAAAGACCATTTTCAATCCCCCAGCGAATAAAAGCGTATCTGAGGAATACACTTAGTGAAAATCGACTTAACGGGCAAACATTATTCAAATTTCACTGTGACATAAAAATGTCTGTTGAAGTAGTTGTAGAAAATATGGCAAGAAAGGGAGCCTGCATTAGACCGAAATACATTTCATTGTTAATATTTATGTTATTATTATTTATGAAAACAGTATAACAAGTTATTTTAAATATATATATATATATATATATATATACACACACACACACACATATATATATGTATATATTTGAAAGTTGAACGCATGTTGTAATTTATTTTAATGAACAATTGCTAAATTATAGGGAGTGTGAAACCCTTCAAAAAATATATTAAATAAAAAAAAACACCCTTAAAAAAAATTCCTGGCTATGCCACTGTTTGATACAACGCATTGTCACGGTCACAGTCTTTCGGCAGTCATGCGTTGTCGTTTAGAGCCAGTTTAGAATACGAATTTATAGAAAATGCGCTCTAGTTGTGTACGAATACTGAAGTGATTGCGCTGTGTTTTCCGCGTCTCTTTCCGACTTTTATGGAAAACACTGCCGGCGATAGACGAAGAGTGGAAAAACGCGTTGAACGACCTCGTCACGTTCTCATGTCATGTGAATGAAACTATATTTTATGTTGATATTAAAAAAAATTAGACCTGAATACCGTCGTGGTGTAATTGATGCTCGATTCTATGCTTTCATTATTTTACACACACACACACACACACACACACACACACACACACACACACACACACACACACACACACACACACACACACACACACACACACACACACACACACGACGGCGTGAATGTGAATCGGATAAAAAAACTACGAGCGTATAAACGCCGTACGTTTCCGGTGCGCGCATTTGACTCGTCTTTTGAAAACCGTTCGGTCGTGATTCGTGCGGAAAAACTACGCGCGGAGACGAGTCAAGTCACAAAGGTTTGCGATAGTCGTCACTAGGATTTCGCGACCCGGGGTACTTTGAACAGCGCAAACAGCCGTGCTGTGGAATACGTCTCGTCTGAATGCAGCATCTGGCTCGTGAAACCCCGTGTCGTAATTAAAATTTCAAAACTTTTGATCTATTTAAACGTGTTAAAACCTACGAGTGATACTTGTGACATCATTTATTATAACTATTATTATTATTATTATGATTATTACTATTATTATTGGCTTTACACCGAAAAGCTTTTAAAGTCCTTCTCAATTGTGTGTGTGTGTGTGTGTGTGTGTGTGTGTGTGTGTGTGTGTGTGTGTGTGTGTGTGTGTGTGTGTGTGTGTGTGTGTGTGTGTGTGTGTAAGTGAGCGCACTTGACGTGCACGTTCGAGGGCGCAAAAAATTGTCTAAAAAGTTCAAAAAGCCGTCATAGTTTAATGCATGTAAACACTCGACGAGCACGGGACACAACGAACGACGTCTGAGTGCCATTGTGCGGGAAAATATACGCAACCATCGAACGGCGGCGAGCTTTGTGACGATGACACTATTACGAACCAGTTCGTTGACCCGAGGGTTTTCATTTTTTGTGGAAAAATCATTAAAAGACTATTTTGTACCGCATAAAAACGTATGACGCGCTGTATATCGCGAGCTTTGCAGAAAATACAAACCTCCCCCTACTCGTGCAAATACCCCGGGCACGTAGTCGTAATATCACGCGTAATGTTTACACGGTGCAACGCTCGACTTTAGAATTATTGTTTAATGTCAAACGTAGACACTTGTACTACACACGTGTTATGTATTAAAGTGTTGTGAAAATTCAGAATTTCCGTGGTTCAAAAATCCCGATTTCCGGAATTCGAAGTCCGAAATCTGTATGTTATTCTAAATCCGGATTTCGGATTATGAAATCTGGATTTTTAATTTTAAAACATTGATTTTGAATAATTGTTCGATATATTATTTACAATAATGTTTTTAACACTACGCATTTTTAGTAATAACTAATGTATTTTTATGTTTGTGTACGATTTAAAAAATATATTTTTAATTTAAATCAAAAAATAGAACAACAATAAATACCAATGCTCTAATGACATGTAGGTTTTACAATTTAAACTAGATTTATAAATTAGCATAGTATAAATATCAAAAAAAAAAAAAAAAAAAAATGACAACATTTATTAAATTTTTATGTCATAAGACATTGAAAAATTATTCCATACAAAATTTAAAATAAGAATTATTTTTTATATTATATTTAAAATAGAACGAGAAATTCCAAATTCGGAAGGGGAGAATATTCATGTTTTAAGCTTACACCAAAAATTTTAATTTTAGATTCTGAACGGAGTGAAGAATGTATTGATTTTACAATGATGTGTGTTTTTTTTTTTTTTTTTTTTTTATTTTTATTTTTTATTTTTGTGTCTGTCGACACGATTTGGGGCAGTAAAAATGCTTCGATTGCCTTATATAGCAACTTTTCTGAAAGGAAATTGAATCTAGTTGGTACTTTGGGGGGTCAAAAGTTAAAAATTTTCAATATTTTTTTAACGCGCCGGGAAAAACCCTTAAAAAATGAGGGAAAAACGGTATATTTTACGCAAAACCAGTTTTCGACAAAATCAAATTTTTTATTTTGTCATAACTCAAAAACTAATCGATGTAAATACTTGAAATTTTCACCAAATGTTTAGATTAGCGTTCTCTATACACCGTTAAATTTTCAAAGTATTTTGACTTTTATTGAGCTAATTATAGACAATTGAAATTTTCAATTTTTTTAAGTATTTTTTTTTAAAATAACGATAAAATTTTTTTTTTTTGCCAGAAAATCTTGAAAATTTAATACAATACATTTAATACATAATAATTTATTAAAGTGTGTATAAAAAAAAATCCTGACTCACGATATGTATTTGATATTGGATAAAATTTTCAAGTTTCTAGCTTCAATACTTTTCGATTTATGACTAAATACCTAAAATCTGAACAGTGAAAATCTCGTTTACGGCGGATTTTTACCGATTTTACCGTTTTTACTCAGTTTTTCGATCGTTATTCTTGATTACTGGAAAAACTATGGAGATTTTGGAAAAATGACCTCTCTAAAGTACCATCTCAGTTCAATTTTGAATCTATAAAGTTGCTGGACGAAACTTTTGGACAAGGGTTTCTATACGAAAAAGTGTTTACAGAAAAAATAAATAAAAAAATTAATAAATAAACATCATTGTAAAACCATAAGATCCTTCGCTTCACTCAGAATCTAAAATAAGAAACGTACCTGAGCTAGATGGTTCCATAATTAATTGAGAATAATTAAAATAATAAAACAATAAAATGCATATACAAACATGAAATCGAAATTCCGAAAAGAAAACACGCGACTTGTCAACTAATATTATGAGCTTTATGTTACGTCACGTGGTATGAAATGGGATCAGATGATCTAATATAATGAGTTGCTATGTACCTACACAATAGGAAGATAATTATGTTAATTCCCTAATATATAATTGAGACTTTGATTTTTTTTCTTTTAGTTTAGGTATATAAATAGTAGCTTTTTCCCCACTGTTCGACGTCGGACGAACGAGAACGTACGATCGCATAATGACGTCGACTAAAAAGCCAACGTCGTCCACGTGCAGAATAACGTCATATGTTTTAATAGAACAAAAAATAAAAACGGTCGAACTCGAAACGTATAACTCAAACCAAAACAATTACTACGGAAAAATAGCAATCGTTTACCGACCATGTTTCATAATCTCACGCGAAACGTCACAAGTCGTCGACTCCGCGAGTAACCAAAATGTTTGCGACGAACCGTCGAGAACCTGTCCCGCGTCGACACGACCGATCGAGTGTGTTAATGTTTTTTTTTTTTTTTTTTTTCATTTGCGATCACTAGAGATTGAGGCCATTTAAATAATGAAAAAGTTCTAAAATTCTAAAAAGCGAAAAAGAAATTTTTCAACTAAATAAAAAAAAATTAAGGTTCGAAATTTAAATAATTTCACATATTATTAATTTATGTATTAATTATTGTTTACGTTAATACGCAAAAAAAAGTGACAACTATACACTTGAATAAATTATCTTCCGTATATCGAAGACGATTCGGATTTAAAATGTTTTTATTTATTGAAAATAGCCTTTCCACGTAAAAACGTTAAAAAATAATCGTTCCTAACGCATTGATAATCAAACACAAAGTATCAAAAAAGGAAAAAGGCAAATAAAGGCATTTATTGTGGAAAAAGACAAAAAAAAAAAAAGACAAACACGCTAATTACCGTTTTGCGATGAAATGAAACGCATTTTTGATATTTGCGTCGTCGCTTAATAATTTTCAAAAATAAAAAAAATATGACGTTTACTTTAAAATCCGAACCCTAATCGACGACGACGTTTAAAATCGATTTTTATCACAGCTCTCCGAGTGATCGTTTTCACGGGCCAGACGCGCAGACGTGGTGCAGGTTTAGGTACACCGCAGTAATAACAATAATATAGCAATAACAATAATAATAATAATAATAATATAATTGCTCCGGTATACGTTTATTACCAGATGTACCTGTACTACGCACGTCGTTCGTGCTGCGTTACGCGGCGGCGGCGGCGGCGGCTGCGTGTACACCGTAATAATTACATTGTTCGGATTACGTTTCGGTCACGAATCAAATTTACGACCTCTGTCCCGTACCTACATTAAGTTAACCACGTCTGTGTATACAAAACTCGATGTGTACACGTGTGTGTACGTGTGTGAGTGTGTGTGTGTGTGTGTGTGTGTGTGTGTGTGTGTGTGTGCTTATACGCGGTCGTAATATTATCGTTTTTCCGACGACGACGACGGTCTTCTGTCTGCCCGGTTGACACTAAATCATTTCTATGTGACCTTAATAGGGTGGTTTTCAAGGCCACCGGCAGCAGGATAACACACGACTTTTACAACACAACACGACGACGTCGTGCGGCGTTGAAATTTCACCGACCGCCATCTGTTTTCGCAACGATCGCGTGACGAGTTCTCGTAGATTTTACAATACTCGCCGTAATATATAAATTATGACGGTGTCCCGTCAACAGAACTCGAGCAAAAGATCGGACGCGACGGTGTGAGCTAGAGTGAGTTTTCTACTTACGTTTTGTCCACTGTTTAAAACGTTACGCGGTATTATTGCATCGATATTTCATTGGGATCGCGCGTGATATTTGTATCGACATAAAAAAAAAATGTAATTTGCTGAATAATAAAAAAAAAAGTGTACTTTGCTTTTTCCGCAGCCCCTCGCCGAACGTCCCGAGTTAATGATGATGATAATAATAATAATAATAATAATACAAATACCAAAACGTGTTAATATTTCCAAACCGTTTATCTTTGAAAACGTTACATAACTATGTCATGAATAAAAATTATCGATGATTCATATTCCTAACATGGATTTTATTATATTTAGTGACTCGTATGTATTTTTCGCTTTTAAGCGTTAGCGTTTTCGCTCTTGCTCTTTTGACGTAGAACCAATCGCGATATTTGTACAACAGACGTATTCGTCTGCGTCAAAAAAAAAAAAAAAAGATAATAAAAAATGAACGACTGAAAACTCGTTCGAATTTTATTTCGTTCATTCTTTTATTTTTATACGACGTGCATTAGAAATTATGCGTGTGTAGATAATTTCACAACGTAACGTAAAACAGTCACGCAAACAAGACGTCGGATTCAACGACGCCCGAGAAACTTAAATAATTTTTCCGCATTAAAACGGTCTATTGTTCGTTAAAAACAAAAATAAATACAAATACACACACACACACACACACACACACACACACACACACACACACACACACACACACACACACACACACACACACACACACACACACACGTATATTGTAATTTGTAGATGGAAATGAATAAAACATAAGAATCTACGGTGATGAAAACAAAAAATATACAATAATAAGAATAATAATAATAATAATAAAACTAAAACGAGTGGGTTCCTCTTTCCTAAACATATTTAACCGGCCTGCGGTGTATACAAGAAAAAAAAAATTGAAAAAACAATCACAACAAAAACATAAACATTATATTTTTGTCACCGTGTAAAATGATCGTTATAAGGTCAAGGTTCGAGAAATTAATCATTCCCCACCTTCCTATTCCGCGTCACACCCGTGTCGTGCCAATATTTTATTACAAAGGCGTTGGCATTTGTAACAACAATAGTTGTGTTCGCGCACGGACGACCTATAGCACAGTGCTTTTAGCACAAACCGTACACCGACCGGGCCGGCGATAACTGCGTGTAATTGACCGGCGCGTCCAGAGTAAAATATCTTCGGAGTCACATCGCGGAGCGCGAGATAGTGTGATTCGGCTATCTTGTCGTATGCGCTCTACCCCAGATTGCGGTCTACCCGCGATTACGGGACGTGTTTTGTTATATTTGCTCTACTATGCGATTCATATATTTAACATCGTGGAAATAACGATTAGAGCTGTATTTTCCGCATCATATAATTTTTGATTTTTTTTTTTAGTCGTCGGGTGACAATACTCGAGTCCACGCTTCACACCCGATTTTATATTTTCACGTGACGTTCGAAATGATCGCAAACGAATTTTACAAAATTATACAAAACGAAGAATCAGTTACTGATTTTTTGTTTGCGAAAAATCTTTTAGTAAATGTAGAAAATATATTGTGCAATAAATGTGATGGTGAAATGAAGTATTACATGAAAAAAGATGGCGGGAAAGAAAGGAAATTGTTGAGGTGTAAAAGGAAAGGGTCTCAAACTACTCAAAGTTAAGAAACCTAGGTGTTTTATATAATAATATAGAATAACTATTAAAGGTATATAAACATGGTGGAGAGGTATGAATAAAAGGGACACATTACACGCATTTCTGAGGGACATGGCACAAGTATTTTAATATTTATTTTTTTATTATTTTTCACAACAAAAAACGAGACGACGATGGACGCGTTGGTTATACATATATTATTTTGTAATAATTGAATAATATAATATTATTTATTCATAGAAATGTTTGCTCTTCATTAAAAGTACAGTGGCAAAACACGATAGAGCGCATACGACAAAATAGCCTATCGTTCGAGCGTGAAACCCGGCAAAACGTCGATACGGAGCGGTGAAATAAAAACAGAACATAACGGAACGGACCGCCACGCTGTACCGCAATTATTCGGCAAAACGTGTCGTAAAACATTTGTAATTATTTTCGAAATTATCGACGGCAAATCATCCCCGGCCGTTATAAATCACAATGGCGCGTATGTCCGACTGACAATCGAATGACAATTTCTCATTATTATCCGACTCGGCATTATTTTCCAAATAAACAAGTACCAAGACAATTAAAAACGTTGAATTTTTTCAAGTGTTTTTTTTTTCGCTAATGATTATTATTCTTTTCAGTCACTAAGTAATTGCGACTTTAAACGTGTCCTCGTTACCGGGCAGCGAAAAATCACGCTCTTATTTGAAATTGTTTTGAAAAATATACTCCTATGAAACCCGAAGGTAATTGAACACAGGAAATCTTTATTTCTGCCACTGTTTACAATATTAAGGATGAAAAAAAACAAATTATTTCCTACCACCATCAGTGTTTTAGTGAACGTTCAAACTCCTATTTAGACGACAATTTGACAAATGATATTGAATCAGAGTTTCCCGACCTTTTTTGACTAACGGCATCTTTAGCCGTTTTCCGAAAATCCAGAAGAACCCTATAGAGACTACTTCGGTTTTATGTAGCAGTGCATAAGTATAAACGTAAACAAAATTCCTTAGACGTAGGTATATAGTATATTATACGCACGAATCATTGTATAAAACGAATCATTAAATTGGTCATTAATAATAATATATTTTATTTTTTTAAATTATTATGGCATAATATTATTTGATTATCAAAATGAATTAAAAATTAGAGATATTACGGAACGAACGTGACACTTGGGTTTGTTGTTTTTTTTTTTTTTATCAAAAATCTGCTATTCGCGGTCAAATAGTTAAAAGTAGGGTTCTAAAATTTCATGAAATTTATTTTCTTGAAATATTTCGTTAAATGTTTCATGAAATTTTCATGAAATATGTCATTTACACGAAAAATAAAAATTTTCCCAAAATAAATAAAAAAAGGGTTGTTTTCCAATTAATACATATTAGAGCTATTCAGCTATATTATGTAATAAAGACGAGAAAACACGTTTTAATTAGGTAGTATATCTATTCTATTCTATGAAAACATTGAAAACATAAATAATTTTTAAGCACAAAGTGCCTAATGCCTATGTTTTTTTATGTTACTTTTAGTTCTATAGTGTTTAATTTTTTACTAAATTTATAATGTATAAATAAAGGTGATACCTAAATATAGCCTGAATCAAATTATATACACTTATACAGTTATACTTATACATAAAACATACTTACTATTCATTTTTAACTCTTGCATTTGTGAATGTTATTTATACATTTATTTTTTACAAAACAATATTATTTTTCTTTTACAGATTTTACCGTGGTTACAACCTAAAATTTATAAAACTCAATATGTTTTATTATTTGGTATCTGGTATAAAACATGGAGCCTTCACAATACGCCGTGTCGCGTCAATTTTTATAAATTCAGTGCTCAGGTAACAAAATAATTATTAGTTTATATTACGGTCAAACTGTAAGTCTATAATCAAGGAATGATAGAATATGATTGATAACATTTCACTAATACATATCATATTATTATTTACCAACATCATGTCATGTATTTAAAAAAAAATTTATATTTCATAATTTCATTGAAATATTTCAAGATGAGTGAAATTTTCAATTTTGAAATATTTCAATTAAGAAATCTAGTTAAAAGTCCTACTCTCATTTCTTGGTTTTAAACGCAAACGTCGATAGAAGTGCCCCCGAACGCACGACGTTTAAATCGGTCAAAACGAAAAGATCTATACAACAGTCGTGTGAACAATAGATTTCACATGAGTACGTACATAACGGCGGTAAGCACGATTCGGAATTTTTTTCTGACTCTGCTAGTTTTTCTATCATTATTATTATTATTATTTTTTTTTAATGTGTATAAAAGCGTAACATTGACAACAGTATATTTTTGGTTACCATGGCGATGAAAATCGCGACGGACGGACGTACTCGACGGTTTAGGTATTCCCTTGTACGACGCGGTATAGAAACGGCTGAAACGTGCAAGTCATTTTTTTAACATTGTTATCATTCGATTTCGTATCGTTTACCGTGGCACGTATACCCGCGTACAATCACGAGACGATATTTGCTTACCACTTACCGTACTGCATACTCGAACGGTACGACACAATACGGTATGACGAAATGTATAAACTCCGTTGCAATACTATGCCAGTACTGGTAACACGTACACTGTAGTAACAACTCACGATGAGAATTATACAAACATTCGAATATTCAAATAATATCAAAATAAATTTTGATTTCCATCTCCAAAAAAATCTTTAAACTTACATTACCATAGAAAAAAAAAGAAAGGAAAAAATACGTAGGTCTATATGTAAGTGTTTTAAATTGTTTATGAAAATAAATTAAAATGTATAAATTATCATGGGTGAATTGTACTGTGTAAGTCTTTGGCGGACATCTGATGGAGTATTGCAATATAAAGCATTTGAAATGTACCTGTATAGTACATTACATAATATTCTAAATATAAGTACATTACACTGGTGGTACGTGTACGGGTATGTACGTATGTGTTTCATTATTATCGTCATTAGTAATTAGTATGGAAAACGTAAAACAAAAATCTATCAAATTAATGATATATTTTGACGTAGTCACAAAAAAGGCTTATTATCTTCAGCCCTTGCCTTCATTTGACGCATTGTGTATTATATGAATCGCTAAATACAGAAAGGGCACATGTTCAATATATTATAAAAATCACTTTATTGCATAATCAAATTTAATGTTGATAAATGCATGGTTTTGTGCAGACGAGGCACATGTCCTATTAAATAGATTCCCATTAAAAATAATTTAAAATTTTGTTAATTGCAGAAAAGGCACATGTAACCTTTTTGCATCAAAATTATACTATCGGAACTAAACTTAGTGAAATCCTATTGTAGATATGACATGCAATATTGTTCTGTATATTCTATTTAATTTTGTAAAATTGAAATAATTTTAATTTCTAAGTACCATTATTTTGAATGTGTATTGGAAAAATGTGGAATAATTAAGGCAAGTTAATTTATTGACGGAATAATATCATACCATTTCAAATTGAGAAAAAAACGATGCACTGCCCATACAGTACCCAAAAACACTAGTTCATATTTCAAGCTTACCAATTCTTGAAAGCAAAATGGAAGATTTGAAGCAACTAACGAAATATATTCCAGAGCAGCATCGCAATCATTTTGGAATTTTATATTTTCATTACAAACGGAGACACCTCAAGCAACGCAAAATAGAACATAACATATTTATATTATTAAATTTATAATTATTTAAAAGATATCAAATATTTGTGACTCAATAATAGTATATAATCTACTGTATATTATTTGATCATGTCATTTTAATTTTTATGCATATTAAAGCTACTTATTTATAAGAAAACGGTTGTTTTTGAAATATAAATGGTAATTCGAAGCATAAACGGCACATGTACACGACATTAAAGTCCTTCAGATACCTACAGTTTTTTTTTTTTTTTTTTTTTATTAAACAACTATCCGTGGCGTCTATGGCCATTGGATGTAACAGTACATTATTATATTTAAGTATATTTACATATTACATTAATATTTAAAAAGTTATACAAAGTAATTTAGTATTTAAAACAAGACAAGGTATTAATAGTTAGAAGAGAGGTTAAGTGATTAGTATTATTTACAATTTACAGTTTGTTTATAAGATTCGTTTGTTTGAGAAATTGCATGATCTTGTGTACATTGTTGGGGTCCGGGTTGAGTGCTTCGGCGAGGTGGTTGGATATTTGGTATAGTCTTCTTTCTTTGTCATATGCTTTGCATTCGGTTAATATGTGTTTCACAGTAAGGAGTGTTCCGCAACATGTGCAAACTGGGGGGTCTTCCTTCTTCATTAAGTGGGAGTGTGTAAGGTGGGTGTGACCAATTCTGAGACGGTTTATAGAGGTCTCGTGTTTTCTTGAGATGTTATCTGGGGAAGGGTACGGTAGGGTGGATCTCTTGATTTCGTTAAGTTTGGTTGACATTTCATTCCATTCCTTTTGACAGTGAAGTAATGTATCCTTTTCGATGACCCTCTTTATGTCGTTGAGGGAGAAAATGGGTAAGGAGAGAGAGTTTGGGGATGAGTGAGCGAGTTTGGCGGCTGTATCTGCTAGTTCGTTGCCGTCTATATTACAGTGGCCAGGGATCCAAGAGTATGTGATGTTTTTGTCCTGTTGTTTTGCTATGAAGTGGGTGTTTTGAATTTTTCTGACGATATCAGATGGGGAATACAGATTTTGGAGACTTGTAAGAGCGGAGAGGGAGTCACTAAATATTGTAATATTGCTATCATTTATTTCAGAAATGGTGAACTCGATAGCTTTGAGGATCGCCAGGGTTTCTGCTGTATATATCGAACATTTGTCTGAGAGTTTCCATTGTATTGTAGTTTCATCGCATATGATAGCCATCCCGACTCGCCCTTCGATGATGGAGGCATCTGTATATATATATGAGTTTGTGGGTGGGCGCGTGAGCAAAAGTCTCTGAATGCATTCTTGAAAATGTGAGGACAGGTTGAGTTTTTAGGGAATTGATGTAGGTCAATGTTAATATGCATGCTGAACTGCCATGGGGGACATAGGGGTTTTTCATATGGGATTATATTTTCGAGGTCGTATTTTATGTATGTGTGATTGAATGTATGTTTAGGGTGATGAATTTGATTTTGGGGGGATCTTGATATTCTTGCTGCTCATTTGTGGGTTTGTTCTCTCCACCGTACTTCTAGGGAGGGGATTCCAGCAATATTTAAGATGCTTTTGATGGGGCTTGAACGGAAGGCGCCAATGGAGAGTCGGATTCCCGAGTTGTGGATAGTCTCCAGTATTTTAAGTTTAGTGTGTTTCGCTGATGAGAAGATTGGAGCGCCGTAATCAAGTTTTGATAGTATGAATGCTTTGTGTATCTTAAGAAGGGTTTGAGATTTGGCTCCCCATGAGGTATGACCTAGAGTTTTTATGATGTTAAGTCTTGGTGCAGTAGTGTTCTTTAGGTTGAGAATATGAGGGATCCATGAAGCTTTATGATCAAAAGTGATGCCCAGTATTTTAACATTGGGTTGGTTTTCTACGACTTGGTTTCCGATGTTAATGTGTATTTTCTTCTTATTTCTCTTATGGCTGAAAACTATAAGGTTGGTTTTTTCCGGAGAAAATCGGAAGCCGGAAGTTTTTGACCAGGACGTGAGTTTGTTCGTGGAATCTTGAAGTATCGATTGAATAGTATTCACGTTTGTACTGCGGCAAAGAATAGTGAAGTCGTCTGCGAATAGTAGAGGTATGTTTGGGCGTGAAATTCCTTCAGGTATATCGTTGATAGCGATCAGGAAAAGAGTTACAGAGATAGTGGACCCCTGCGGAACCCCACTTTCTTGGAGAAAGGTGTCTGAAAGCGTGTTGGAGGTTTTTACTTGAAAGGTGCGGTGGTTGAGGAAATTCGAGATGAAATCTAGCATGTATCCTTTGGCAATAATTTTGTTGAGTTTATTTAATATTCTGGGTCTCCACGCCGTGTCATATGCTTTGACTATATCAAAGCTGATCATTCCCAGGTTTTGTTTGCCGTTTAAGGAAGAGTGAAGTTCATTTTTAATGGTTAGAAGGTTGTTCATTGTACTTCTATTACATCGGAATCCATTTTGTTCGGGGGTGAGAAAGTTGAGGTTTTCAATAAACCATATAAGTCGACGATTGACTATTTTTTCGAGTAACTTACATAAGGTGTTAAGTAGACAAATGGGGCGGTAGCTTTCTGCTAAGAATTTATTTTTGTTAGGCTTGAGTATGGGGATAACATAACCATGTTTCCAGGATTCAGGGAAGACGTTACTATCCCAAATTAAGTTGTAGATGGCTAAGAGGTGGTTTAAGGTGTTTTTTGGGAAGTTTTTTATGAAGGAGTAGGGAATCCCATCGGGGCCAGGAGATTTACTTTTACAGTTATGGAGGGCATCTTCAAGTTCCTCGATCTTCAGTGGAGAGTTGAGTAGGGATATCCCTACAGTTTAATTATATTTCTTAAGGTGATTGTACAAACATGTATAATATCATGTCTTAAACTATATTATTCTACAACATACAATTTGCATTTCAATTTTTTCCAGATATATTAAGTATTTTGTGTTTCCTGAAAAATTTCAAAACTTGGACATGTGCCCTTTTTGCATTTAGCCATTCATATATTTAATACGTTATCATATGTATATGTAGTAAAATGAATATATACATATTTATTAGTCTCTTTCCATTTTAGATTTCTAGAGCCACGTCTTCACAAATCACCCGTGACTTTTAATTTTAAATAATTACATTTAGAATATTTCACGTCAAATCGTACGAATTTGAATACACGAGTAAGCAGACGTTTTGAGGATCAGTTACGCATCTAATAGTATCGACGTTGAATCCTATCTACTTTCGGATTTACAACGCACGCGTCTCGTGTCGTCGATCGACCCGTTTCAAAACCGGAACGATTACCGTTCGTTATATTAGCGTGTTGTGTACCATAGACTTTTTGCTTTCGCCTATCTATTAGCGTATTGTAAGCACGTTAAATCGTAACGGCCGGTCCCGTTCGTTGGAATAGTTCGCGACGCCAATAGACTAGACGTCAGTACAGCGTCATAATATATAATATATAAATACAATAATATCTACTCCTTTAAGCCGTAGCTTGTGATGGAGTAAAGAGTTATAAATTTTCTTATTAGCATAACATAATTGAATGAGAAATAGTAATAAGACAGAAAATAATTAATATTCAATAATTATTATCGGAATATACAATTTATTTACAAAATAATAAAAATATCAAATATACCAAACACGGAAATTATTCTAAGACTAAAATATTACATAATTATAAAACAGGAAATAGCCTTTTATCTAGGTCAGGTTAGGTTAGGGTTAGAAAATATTCCTATTTAATGATCCGAAGCGGATATCTTTCTTTATTATAATAGGCATTTGATTAAAAAATTTGGGACCTAGGTAGTCAACAAAAGATTGACCAAAAGCTTTTTTAGTGAATTTAACAGGTAGATCATATTATATGCTCTGTGTTCTCTAACGTTATTGAAATGTATATTGAAGTTTTGCGAAGAGGCAGTTTTATTAATTATGTACAGTATTGCGATTTTTTTTATAAAGAAAACCTTATTGGCAGTGCGTCTAGTATTTTATAATTTAATTTAGTGGAGCCTTCTAGTGATTTTTTATTTAGTATTATTCTTACTATGCTATTTTGATTTTGTTGTAAACTTTTGATGTTATTTTCTTTTATCACACCCCAAACTATAAGACCGTATTGAATTATTAATTGGTAAAAATCAAACTATGTATTACGTATAGTTTTTGTCGGCAATGTGTTTTTAAGTTTTACGAATTTATAAATTATACCACGTAACTTGCCCACTAGATTGTTTGTATGAAGATCCTACCTTAAATTTTTGTCAATTATAATACCTATAATACAACGAATGGTTCAATTCGATCGGGCCGATGTACGTATATCATTCCGTCTGTTCAATTCAAAAAGATCTCCTACGATTTCGCTCTTAACGCTTCTTGTATGCGTAATAATATGTGCGTATATATATATACGTACAAAAAATAATAATATGTAAATATATCCGTCGGAGAAAAACGGAATAGAAAAAAAAAGATACGCTATTAAGTTAAATTCCTTCTCCACATTTTTGTTTGAATATTGCTTTTTTTTCCGAATCGACGACTCGGAGAGGGGTGTACAAAAAGCAATGCGTTCCTTTGCGTAACGACCTCGTTCCGAACGGATCGCCGTGCGCACGTGTGAGCGCGCGCGTATACACGCCGCGGTACTTTCCGGTCTGCTCGTTGCAGCATCCTCCCGCGGATCCGCGTACGCAAAAAGAGACGCGAGCGCCATAAAAATCTGGGCACTAAAGCGATATACGTACGTGGTCGACGACGACGACGACGGCCGTGCGGCGAGCGACGCGCGCCGCGGCAAAAGCGTTTGGCAAAAGCGTTTACTCGCGACAACGAGCACGTGCCGTTTTATTTTCGAGAAAAAAAAAACAATCCCATTTAGACGCGCACTTCATCATACTTACGGGGTGCACGCGCGCGCGAAAGCCATTATTATGCGCGCACGTATATTCCCCCCTTCCCCCGTCCGGCTGTTGTTCAATTTATTGTTGTCGTTGTTTCTATTGCTATTTATTATTATTGTTTTATTTTTTTTCATTATTTTTTCAATGTTATATCTTGTCGGACCCGGAGGGCGTGGCAATAAGGTCGATGCGTCAAAAGTTAAATTTTTCCTCTTTGGCGCCGGTTGTGCGCACGGAAAACCCGGTGCGTGAGCACTATACTACCCTGTCACCGAAACTCGATCGTTGGTCCACGCGCCTAGGTCATGCGGACATTTCGTGGCTCAACACGAATGTTAGGTCAGGTCAGTTTCGTCGTTTCGTATTCTTTTGTCGTTATAAATCGAAACTTCGGAGCGAGTACTGACCACGCGCCGTCGCGTTTCAACCGTCGGTGAGTCGAAGCGATCGAAGACGAAACGGAAAACAAATTAACGAAAAAGCCGGTGACATGTTATTTCGTTTTGTTTTTGTTAAAAAAAAATGTTTTTTGGCGGGAAGAACGCGTACGATCGGTGCACTCACCGTTTGACTTGGAAACGACTTTTTGCTTTTTTTCTCTCGACCAAAGCCAGCGAATACACTACTGTGTTCGTCTCTAGTCAGTAGTGATGGCCAACGATATCATTTTCAATATCGATATCGTATATTTTTTCTCGATACCGTATCGCGATACATCGAAATTATAAAATTATCGCACAATAAACACATAGTGCACAAAACACGTACTACATTTACGAACGAATAATTGGAACTAAATTGAATGTATAGGAATTATCTGCAAGTTGGCACCACGTACAGTTGTTTCAATAAAAATAAAACAAAAATGCATATAGTTTAATATTTATAATACCACCTAACATCTAATAGCTATAATAAAATAGATAATCCGTTAAAAAAAAAAAAATAAATAAATAGATTATACTCTTATAGCTAAATACTTATTTACGATATTGGTTTATATCGATAACATTTAATTCGATATCAATATTGAAAATAAGTCACGATACCGATATCGTATTGAAATATCGATATCGTTGGCCATCACTACTAGTCAGGCGAGTCCACAGTATACCACACGGTGGAGTATTGAACGACGAAAATACAAAAATAATTTTCATGTACCGTCGATGGGTCCGTGTGGAATAGAGGCGTCGTTTCAATATTTCCAGTATAAGGCACAATAACAATCAACATCAGAGGTATACAAATTTGAAGCCCATACCGAAAAAAATAAAACCTAAGGCCATATTAACCCAACTGTAATTATAATATCCCCACATTATAATCTATCAATAAAATATTTACCGAATTTTGCGCGTCTATGGTCTAAAGACTCAAGCATGAGAATTTGATTTATTGGACCGTAATCATGGGCTGGGCGCGCTATATTAAAGGTGTAACTATCGAAAGCTAAAAACCTATTTTGAACCTTATTAATCCGGCGTTTGTCAACTGCTGTGTAGGGTGACCAGATCAATGTCTCATATTCTAAAGTCGATCTTACGAGAGAGCTATAGAGAGCCCCACTAAACAATCGCGAGATTTGAAATTTGAACAATTGTGACGAATAATTCCTAACACACGCAGAGCTTTACGAACTACATAGTCAATATGTGATCGAAAGTCTAGCGAAGGGACAAAAACCAAACCTAAGTCATTAACTTGAAAGACACGTTTTAACTGTACCTACTCTATTAAGACAGTAATTGTGACTTATCATTTCACGAGTTCGGTAAAATGACACGAATTTACATTTATCAACGTTAAGAAATAATCCTACTGTCTTACACCAGTTGACGAATTGATCTAAAACTTTTTGAAGAGTCAAACAATCTTCTCTCTTAGAAATTTTATAAAATGTTTTAGCGTCATCGGCAAAAAGGATTATGCGGCACCGAGAGACGATAGAAAAAATATAATTTATAAAAATATTGAACAATTTTTAACAAGGACCTAAATCACTACCTCGGGGTACTTCACTAGGAGTAGGAAAGACAACAGACGAATTACCAAAGAAATGAACAAACTGACTTCTTCCACTTAAGTATGATTTAATCCAAGACAAAAAAAGTAAACTAAAGTATTATAAAATAAATATCATGGTTATAAATGGCGAATCGCTTGATGATCTAAAAAATGCACACACACACACACAGGGCCCGATTGCGATTTTCGCATAATACACTCGTCTTATGATTTAGTGATATTTAATTCCCGAAAGCGACCAGTCAGACTTGACGTGCCATTCCGTATTAATCATCGGAAAATTTAAAATATAAAATTATATAATGACCAATACTTAATTTTTCTATCGGGTAATAAACGAAAATTCTATCTTATAAAATATAATAATATTCATATCATAATTTAGTCTAAACATTTTTCGTGTTTATATTTTAAGTTTAGAAATTTATGACTAAACGTTACTTTGTGCTTAACCATAAAAAAAAATATATATATATATATATATATATATATATATATATATATATATATATGTATGCTATTTTATTACCTCTATTAAATTTGTCACCGTATAGGCTTTTAAGGAACTCAAGTGGTACACACACTCACACACGGAACAATGACAACGGGAAACCAATAAAAAATAAACAGATACCGCCCAAAGAAGAAAACACATATAATACCAACGATGCTCGGAAAATCGTCGGACGCAGCTATAAAACGGTTTGTACGTATGAAACATCTGCGTGTTGGTTACTCGATGGTTACGCTGGTTATGCACAATAATTTGTATTACGCAGAAAAAGTGTAACATTTTAGGATATTATACGTATTAGTCTCGGGCAAATCCAGAAGAGAAGGTTTTATTTTGTTCGTCCTCATAGACGGCAATAATTTCTCATGACATGAGCAATACTACTAAAGGGTAATTTTTTGTTTCTTTTTTTTTTTTTTGGTTTGGAAATGATAATATTTCAACGGTTATTACTGAACCCATCGGCTTTTAACGAGCAACACACCACGTTTAAAACGACGGAGTAGAGTAGTGGTGGTACGTTTTTAAGGATTCTCCAGTTTTTTCACTTAACTTTAAACGCTCCTGGTTTTCAAAATATCGAACGTAAAAAAAAAATCAAGAATTTTTTAAAATTGAGTTTTTAAAAAAAATATTTTTTGATTGTTTTTAAATATTAAGTGGTGTTTATTAAAACCAACTAGATGAAAAACTTTTATATAATTATATTTTTATACCATACGTACCATAAGTTGTCTATTTTGGAATTCCTGTTTTTCAATCTATTAATATACATATTATCGTCTTATCTCAAATTGTCGAATGACGAATATTTATAAAATAAAACCTCAGAATTTAAATTTTTTCATACGATCGTTAACTATATTATGGAATATTTATTCAGGATTTAGCCGGTTTGGGACAATTAAACACCATACTATTTAAAAATAAAACTCAAGGGGGCCAGTTCGGGGCCACTGATTTCTCTAAGGGGGCCAGACCCCCTAATCCCCCCCCCTTGACGACGTGCCTAACGTATACCTTCGTGACGTGCACACTCTTCTGGCGGTGCGATGAATTCGATATTACGATTTAAATTCTTCTCCGGGAATGCACACGGAGTGGACGGTGGTGACGACGACCACTAGAAACTTCGATGGAGACAATAGCAGACCAATAACTTGATCAACGTCCACGCGACCGGACGGATAACGAACCGTTATGGACTGGAGTACTTCAGCGGCGTGACCATGTCGGGCCCGAGGGCCGATTATGTCTAAGGAAAAAAGAGTTCTATGACTCAACTTCCATAAATTATAAACAATTTAGAGTTCTACCGGTCATGTATTTATATAGGCAGTTTTCCATTTCATTTATTTTATTTAAAGCAGGTTAAATCATTACTAAAAAAGTGAATTAACGGGAACACAGCGCTTACGATTTGCACGTTAGTTACATAAAAAAAGAATATAGGTAAACATTTCGTAGATTATTTAGGTTCAATAAATTTGAATGCTATGCCGATTGATTTGAAAAAAAAATATTGTAAATAATGTATATAAAAATGAAAATGAATTTAAGAAAAAAACTATTGTAAACTGGTTGTTGCTTAATCTTTAACCGTATTTGTATACTAATTTGGAAATAAGTTTTTATAAATATTGTAAACTTTATGTATCTTATAAATTTTATTTGTTACTAACAACTCATTTACCTCGCCACAAGCTCTGCTTAATGGGGTAAATGAAATAACTAATGTACTTGTATCTATATTATTTATTCAATAAAAAAATAAATAAATAAATAAATGTATGCCAAAGTGTCTATGGTAAATTATCCGGAGTCGGTAAATTGCGTCCCTATAAGTACGGTCATGGTCATATACTATGTGAATTGCGGCCCGCGTACTTTTAAAACATACGTAAATTGCGGCCCGTGTACTTTTAAAACATACGTAAATTGCGGCCCGAGTATTTTTAAAACATACGTAAATTGCGTCCCGGGAACTTACGAAAAAAAATGAACTTTGCTTCCTTTCAGTCTCCTATTGACACAACTAGACACAGAACAAGAAACCACCATGATGTTGAATTACTTGAATTGCACTTTATTAGTTTATAGTTTATAAATTATGATCGAAACATTGTGTTTCAATCCGAATCCATATAAAAAGATAACTGATATATAAAACAACATTTTTATATTATATCTTTGGTTTCAATCAGAGCAAAATTATATTTCATGGAATAATATAAAATATCATGGATTAATCAATCATATTTTGCCCTGTTCGCATATGAATTCTAGACTTCAATTTTATTCGTTGAGTCGGCTATCTAGTTGTTTTATATATTTGTGGTTGCTCTATAGTTTACAGTATTTTTTTTTCAATCTAATAAAAATGGACGTTATGAAAAGTGAAAGGAATAAAACGTTGAAAATAGTCGATGGTTTCAAATTTCGTTTTCATAAATTTCTAAACAATGATATTCAACGTTGGTGTTGCACAGTTAAAAGTGTAAGTATTTTTTGAAATTTGATGATAATAATATTTGTATAGATAGTTTTAAGTCTGTTATAGTTATAGTCCTAAGTCTGAAAAATGGGAAGGAAAATATTGGTTTTGTGGAAAAAAGGCTTAGACGTAATTTACATATTATTAAGAAATAGTTAGATAGGCATATGTACAAAAATATACCCGGGCCGCACTTTACGTATATATAAAATATACCCGGTCCGCAATTTACATAAAACATTTGAAATGGGACGCAATTTACAGAGACCCAAATTATCGTATCGTTATCACAGCACCTGTATCCCATAATCAAACGAACGATTAATACTTTTGCGTATCTTTCCATTAGAAAAATATTCTTTTGAACGTTTTTAATTTGATTACATCATTACGAGAAATTAAAATTGTTAGACAATGTGTGATTTGAGTCGTCTAAAGTACTTGACATTCCGTCACGGTAAGACCTGTTAGAAATTCAATAACATTCTTGTTTAAATTTAATAAAAAAATCAGTGATGCATGTTATATCAATTCGTGTAGTTAAACACGAACAAGCCGAATCGGAAAAAAAATGCCGATGGACAACGTTAACAAATATTTTTTACTTAATAAAGCCACGGAAATCAGATGATTTTCCGTCTCGTGTTTTTTCTAAACATTTACGGTGCGCTTATTGACTTATTGGGCGATTCGAACCGTTATACAATGCTTGCACGGGTCATCTAGAAAATTAATTTGAAAATTGTTCGGCGCTTGTTGTAGGCACCTACGATGTTCGTAAACTTTAACCCTACGACGACACGGGTGATTTGACCGGTAGTGTAGGCGTGCTTATTGCGTCCTTCCAAAGTACTTTTGCTGCCGCCTACGTTGTCCGTCTAAATTGGTCGGCATACGCGCATTATGTATTATGCAAAAGGTTTTATTGGATTTCGTGAAGGGCAGTTTTTCGTCTCGCGGACGTCGCCGGACAGGGACCCGGCGCCGTTTACGGGCCCCGTCCCGTCGGTTCGAGGGTGACCCCAGTTGTGCACAACTACCGTATTCCGAACCCAAAACGCGTCCGTAATAAACGTCCCGCGCGGACGACACCAACATATTTTGTCGTGTCATAACGGCAATGCGCATTTCAATAGACCCGTCGCGTGTCACGCACGAACGTTTCGAGATTCGACGGCCAAACGGTTTAAATTTTCGGCAGGCGCGTATGCGCATTTTGTACAACAATAAATTATAGATTTATTGACATAACTTTTATCTACGTATCCTGATTAATACCGGGATTTTTCCTATTCTACAATGACATATATGTCATAAATACTACATAATTGTTTTCTAATCTTACATATTTTTCAAATTTTTATTTGATTATTATTATAAATGTATATTTCAGTCAACTCCGTCCGATCGCATGAAATACGTCTCGATATTATTATTTTTTTTTGCATACAAATATTTTTCTTTAAATCTATTTTCGTGTATTGCTGTTTTTACCTCATTATGGACGATATTGCGCGTATGTTGCAAGAATCATCAGATGAAGAAGTAGAAGCCATGTAAAACCATTTGTCAGACATGTAATGACGAAAGTTTATCAGACTAGAATTCGATTATTTATTTTTTATTTGTTTATTTTAAAATTTATTATTTTATACTGTGTAACTTTTATTTAGCAAGAAATAGAAAAAAAATGGTGTTTTATTAACAATATTGAAATTATCATAAAAAATCATAAAAGAAACTTGTTTAAATTCATAAAATAGTATATAAATAAGAGTAAAATGTTTCAACAAAATACGGTCGTCGTGACCGTGCGAGCTCGTAACCGCGATTCGCGGTGTAAATCACAACCCGACGTGTATCTAAATACACGTGTCGTGTACGGTTTTCAGCGGAAAACATCCGGGCGACGAAACGCTAACGGCGACGACGACGTCATTGTCCGGCGAAAGTAGGATTAAGCCGAAAAGCGACGGGACGTTCGACGAAAATAAAGTTTCAGTCACTTCACTCGGCGTATAATCAACAAAAGTTAAATCGTAAAATATTAAATATTAAAATATAAAATATTAACTCGACTCGCACACGTTATACTGTCGTCCTTTGAGTCGCCGTTTGATGACGGCAATACTGCTGTGTTCTCACGTATTTTTTTTCTTTTTTTGTTTTTTACACGTTTCACGTACGCCTTTTACTCGTTTCACCGTAGTGTCCTACATTGGTCTACATCAGTCCAGACCGGACCGGACCGCGGTCCAATCTTTTCGGTTTTTGTGTATTATAATCTAAATCGATTTGGTTCGGCCCGGCCTTCAATTTAAGTTCGACATAGAAGTTATAAATGACAGAATCACGGTCTATTCTTGTTTATTTTAACACGTAATACAACATATTATACTATGCAAAATTATATAATTAACACGTTCAATTCGTCTGTTATTGTTATATTTCTCGGAACAACGTAGTGGTGGTGCGGAAGGGAGGGGTATTCCAAATCTATTTATTTAATAGAAAGATGTTTAATTACTTTAACTAAATATCTAACATCATTTTTTTAACCATTGGTCCAGCTCGGTCTAATTATTCTTATACTTTTTTAAAATCAGTACCTACAGCCTTGGTTTTTTCGAATGCAATAAAAACGAAACGGTCCGGTCCGGTCTGAATTGATTTTTTTTATCGATCCAGTCCAGTCCTAAAATTGGTTAAAATGTATCAGTCCGGTCCGGTCCGGTCAAAAAAAAAAAAAAAAAAGCTGGTAAGTGAGTTGATGGTGGTACAAGTTCGTCCTTCGTACCTTCGGTCCTCGGACAAGATATTGGTGATGAATGTATTAAGTTTTAAAGAAATGATGACTCATTTCTTTAGTATAAAACGATTCTGAGAAAAGCTTCAGTGTAATATAATATATTATTATTTAAATACTGTTTACGTATTTTACCGTTTTTAATAATTTATTAAAGTGTGTATAAAAAAAAATTCTGAGTCATGATTTTTGAAATTTTGTTAGGATAATTAGGTAGGTATATGAGTAAGGTCATATTAAATTTTCAGAACTTTTTGTCAAATATTTAAAATTATATTACATAAAAACTTTCAAACAATTTGGTAAATTAAAAGTTCTATATTTAAGTCAAAAGTGCTATAATTGATCTGAAAATGTTGTCCAATATAAAAAAGTATGTATTTGATATTGGATAAAATTCTCAAGTTTCTAGCTTCAATGCTTTTCGATTTATGACTAAATACCTAAAATCTGAACAGTGAAAATCTCGTTTACGGCGGATTTTTACCGATTTTATCGTTTTTACTCTACGGATTTTTACCGATTTTACCGTCGTTATTCTTGATTACTGGAAAAACTATGGAGATTTTGGAAAAATGACGTCTTTAAAGTACCATCTCAGTTCAATTTCAAATCTAAAAAGTTGCTGGACGAAACTTTCGGACAAGGATTTCTATACGAAAAAGTGTTTACAGAAAAAAAAAAATTAAAAAATAAACATCATTGTAAAACCATAAAATCCTTCGCTTCACTCAGAATCTAAAAAATAAACATCATTGTAAAACCATAAGATCCTTCGCTTCACTCAGAATCTAAAAAAATCATTGTAAAACCATAAGATCCTTCGCTTCACTCAGAATCTAAATGAACCTTGCAGATCATTACTCTTTTGTACGTTTTAAACAGCGACCAACAGGTGCGTTCGGATGTCTCAAGATCGGTGTTCACGAAAAATACGACTGTTGCTGTGGACGTTGATGACTACCTCGAATCTGCGGAATCGAACAATTATTACTCCAGAGACCAGAGGGGTGTTTCGAGAATTCGTCGAAGAAGGGAAGAAATCGGCTTTAACAACCCGCCGTCGTTATTAACGTGGACACGAGTTCAAAATTCGTATTTTGTTTTTAATCTTAATTACGAAGTACGATGTGCGTTGTACACACCGACTCGTCGGCCGCAAGGGCGAGGAAACGAATTATTAAGCCTCCGCACAAACGCACGCCCCTCACTCGGTGTGTCTTTTTCTCGATTTAGAACAATATAATCATCTCGGCAGCTGATCTTTTGAAAATAAGGCGTTTACTCTTACGTCCTTTTGATACCCACCACATCGATTGTTAATCATGTTTTGTTATTATAATCGAAATACGTTTCCCGCGGCGGCGGCGGCGGCGCCCGAGCGAAACGGAATCGAATGTTTTTTTTTTTTTTTTAATGAATACAATACGTCTTACTGATTTCACCCCCGCGTCGGCCGAGCTCACCGAATACGCGCTCGTCGGAAGAGCAAATACGAGCCAACCGCGAGTCGTCGTAACATTTCGTGTAATCCTTTGGGCATCGACGCGAATCCCATCGTTACGTCTCTGCTCGACACTCGTCCGACAATTGAATAACGGTATAAAACGCGAGTGATCAACACGTTTTACGATTATCGTTCCCGGCAATACGAGACGGACGAACGAACGATAATACGTTTTGTGTAGTTACGTCCGACATTAAAAAAAAAAGCCCTGTACACGAGTGCTTCCCACGTTCACTTGTAGAAACACCGTGCGCCAGTGTGTGTATAACGAGCAGTGGTTAAGTCGTATTCGAAAAAATGATAAAATTCACTCGGCCGCGTGAACTCGCACAAGCGTCAGAGCCGTTTGGATTCTTTGATTCGTAAAATCAACGTTGCAGTTCTGTAACAAAGATGAATGTAAAATTGTAGAAATAACGATGAAACGTGAAATCCGTATTTTCGCGTAACATTCACAGACGATCGATTAATATGTGAATTACACACTAGCCGATTCGCGTTAAACAACACTGTTCCGATCAAACGACTTATCATTCCGTGTAAATTATTCGGTGCGACCGAACGAGAGTAGTGTTGACCTGCGGTGGCGGATCGTATTTATGCGTACAAGTGCGTGTGAACTGTCACCTATAACAATTACAAAGGAAATCGATTACATTAAATCATAATAATTATACTATCAAATACCCGCAGAAGATTGTTGGAAACTCAGTTAATACAAATGAATTTGAGTTTGGTTATTCATAAAGTTCCGCTCGAACCGTGGCGGTGGCGGTAGCGGCAGCGAAATGTCCATACGTTTTAATACGAGCGCACTCACTATCGCGAAATTAATACCACGGCGAAAATGTTACCACAATATGGATCGCGATGTTTTTATTTTTCGCTGCAGACACTATAATGTTCGCTTACCGTTGAGTTAATTAGTAGTGAATTCGCAACTATATACGCATATCTACATAACGTATATCATTACTACATATCTACATTACTTTACGTATATCTTCATTAATAAAATTTAAAATTTCATCAAAACAATTAGATGTCGTTCGAAAATAAATGAAAAAACGTTTCGCATCATTTCGTGATTGAGCCATCAAATGATTGAATTCACCTAAAATTTCTCTTTTGGTATTCATTTCATGAACCCATTTTCGTTTTTTACGTCTAAAAATGAAATTTTACAAAATTTTTTTTTATTATTTGTTAATGTAACAGCCCAAACCGTATTTAAAAGCAGTTTCAGTTAATATATTATAAGCCTATGTTACCTTTTTTGTTCTTCATCATCTATTACAGCTGCTAACAGTAATAAATCTTCTGTATCTGAACTTGAACTTTCGTAATATATATCCATGGTATAATAAAAATTTAAAAAAATAATTAGCAATTTTTTGTTGATGGGCTTACTTCAAGTTATTAATATTGTTTTGTAAATAACTTGTATATTCCCATCATAGTTATTAATTGTGGTCTGTTTTATTACTGTATACGTATAACCATTTATTTTCATATTATTATAATATTTATTTTTATTTCTCATTCAATTATGTTATGCTGATAAGAAAATTTACAACTCTCTAATTCATCACAAGCTACGGCTTTATAACTGTTGTATTACATATAAATAACTAAATTTTTCTAAACAAAAAAAAAAAAAAACTGAAATACGCGTAGGTACACACGCATGGGTGTCACAATTTCGAATAATTCTCGGTGAAATATTTCTCTCCTATTAGGTTAGATCAAGCGGTATTTAATATCGGTAAATACCGCCGAAATAACTGTCGCCGCTACCGCTTCGGTTTGAGCTGACCTTAAGGCGAAACAGTGGTTATCTTTAGTAATGCTGACGCGGAGTGGGTTACTATAGAAAAGGTGAGCATTAACTTGTTAATAAGTTAAAATTAAGTTAAAAAGTTAATTTTTTTAACATTTCAACTTGACGGCTTAATTATTTTTGTTTGTGACTTATTTACTTATTCAGTTAAAATATATTATGCAATTCAGCAAACATTATTATTTATTAATGTGAAATCATGTAAAGATATAGTCTATGAGTTTAATGTAACAATTCATTATAATACCAATTTGTGTTTTGTCTTTACTTAGATTTAAGCATATTGGTACATATTTCTATAAATAAAAATACTAGAGCACTTTATATATGTATGCAGGTTGTAAAATGTTTTAAACTTTTTTCTTACTTTTTTTTTTTTTTTTGGTTTACGGTCATTGAGATCATACCGCCAAACAAATTTCTCTCCATCTATCTCTATTTTCTGCCACTACTCTCCGTGGTATCTCTGGTTCAATGCTTTCCGTGTCTTCCTAAGGGTCTCTTACCGACCGGGTTCTCTTCGACTGTTGTTCTGACTATGGATCCTACTCTCCGCCATGCATGTCCTGCCCAGGTTAATCTCCTTTTCTTGATTTCATTCGCGATGTTCGGTCTCTGGAACAGCTCCTCGAGTTCTTTATTATGACGTTTACGCCGTACTGAGGTTTTTCATAAGTAATAAGGACGGCTAAAAGAAAAAAGAAAATATAATATTAAACGTAAGAAAAAATCAGAGTGGTTCCGCTGCGGACGTTACGTGTTTTTCATTCGTGTTTGTAAATAACGTAGCATCGCCGTCGTTCCTTGATTTCACTCGGATACAGCGCGCGACGAACGGACGGTGGTCGAAACGCCAACAAGGTCTTGGCACATTAAATATACGCGAATAATCCAATTTTAACTAATATTTTGGCCGGGGAAAAATGAGCGGCCGTTAGCATACCGCTTCCAATCAGCCGGAGCCGTCACGGTGATAGATAGAAATCGTTTTTTTTTTCACACATAAATGTACGTATACGTATTTACAGTCACGCGGGTGACGGGATAAGGGTAATTGGAATTTAGACGGCCGTTCGGCGTCTGCATACTCTCAATATAATAATATTACAATAATATAATATTTACGTGTGAAAAACGACCTCTCTCTCTCTCTCTCTCTCTCTCTCTCTCCTTCTATCTCTCCCTCACCCGTGGCACGAAACATCCCACAGGGTTTCGGAGTAATGATTACTTGTACGCGAGTGCGCCGAGTCGTGTACCGAAAAAAATATGTTATGATTAACGGCGTGTGACGAAACGTTATACGCT
This sequence comes from Therioaphis trifolii, assembly GCA_027580255.1. Classification (NCBI taxonomy): domain Eukaryota; kingdom Metazoa; phylum Arthropoda; class Insecta; order Hemiptera; family Aphididae; genus Therioaphis; species Therioaphis trifolii. The sequence continues at coordinate 10,366,983 of CM050404.1, read as the reverse complement.
ATCGCGTCATTATCGACCACCGTGTTTTTTTTTCTACAAGTACATGCACTTTTACACGTACTATTTTAACAACGTCGCGGGTATAAAGTTTCTGACGAAATTTAGTGTAAAATCGGAATCCGTTATCATCGTGATCCGTCTGGAAGTGACCGTGCATTAGTGCTCTGCACGGCCAGTTTTTTTTTTTTTTTTTTTTAGACCGGACCGATACGTTTCAACCGATTCACAGACTGGACTGGGCTGATAAAAAAAAAATTATTTTGAAAATTTAGTCAAAGTAATTGAATATAATATTTGTATTATATAAATATATTTATAGTACCCATCCCTTCCGCACCACAACAATAGTTTCCGTAAAAATTACGATATTATAGACGAATAGTATGTGTTAATTATAATATAATTCTACATAGTATACCTACTGTATTAAGTGTTAAAATAAACCAGACTAGACTGCGATTTTATCATTGAATCTTATGTCAAACTGAAATTCAAGGCGGACCGCACCGGACCAAACCATTTTAGATTACAGTACACAAAGACCGAAAAAGACCGGACCGTGGTCGGTCTTGCACTCAAAAATCGGTGTAGACCGGACCGTGTAGAGCACTACCGCGCATATTATTTCGCCGTACACGTTTGTTCGTATTGTGTTGTAGCGACGGAACAGAATTTTGAAAACGCTATTTTTTTTTCTAACACGCGAATATCGTTCGTTTTGCACGTGCTCTCGATAAAACGGCGTCCACTCTTGCCGTGGACGACCGGGCGCGTACGCAGTGCTGTAGTCCTAAAAAGCAGATGGTATATTATGAGTTATAACAATATCATACATTTATACCACCGTTAGGTAGGAAATTTAATTTTTATATTAAATACAAAGATTACAGCACTTATGTTATTTGATTATCGATCGTTCATAATCCGATTTACAGTATATTGCCATCCATCGCCCATAATGTATAAAATGATATATATATATATATATATATATATATATATATATATATATATATATATATATATATATTTATACTAAATTATTTTTTATACAAATCGTCTATTTTAACAATATACGTATTTGACCGTTTATTTTTAGTTTTTCTACAAAAAAATATTGACGATAATATATTTATGACCTTCATCTTTATATTATTTGGTGATTTCACTACAACAGAGAGTATACGACCTCAATCAGAAAGTACACAAAGTTTATTAGAAATGACCAGAAGGTATACAGCGTATACCACCGTATACCCTCCACTACAGCCTTGCGCATACGTATTATCCGCCGGGACACGAAGAACCATCGTTTTTTCAAAAGTTTTTCGTGTTCGTCGAACTTTTCTTACTCTCTTTCCATTCGGATAAAACGTTCCGACGTCGACATACAAAAAAAAAAAAAAAAAAAGTAATACGACCGATGTACCGCAACGAAACCACCCAAACGCTCATTGTGCTCACTGGCGGTGTCCTCGGTATTATGCTCGCGTCGACAATCGGTTTTTATAACGTTATTAAATTTATTACTCCACCGACTGTGTCCGAGCCGGTGCAGCCCGGCCACTGCAAACGATTCGTCTGTCACGTCGTTACGGTACGACTTTCGACAAACGCCATTGTTGTCAGTAAATGCGAGTCGGTAAGGTACACTGATATAACGATTTCGCATCAGGAGGTCCATACACTTCCTGTGCTTGAGGTTTGACGCTCTACGGACCGTCCGATTCGATACATTGCCGGTGACACATTATGTACAGGATGATTTCACGGGTATCCTGCCAAAAAAGCGTAAAATAAATTTCGAATATTTGGCAAAAACTATGTATCTAATGACAATGATATGTTACTAAAATTATATTTCTATTTTAAAACGATAATTTTTATTTATCGCTTTATCGCTTTTATCGTTTATTCATATTATGTACCATACCCGTGCACACATTATGCACATAAAATAGTTGTGTACGGCTATCGAAGACGGAATTGACGTTCGCGTGTACTGTGTTTTTAGTTATAAGTGAAAATTTGTATATTTTTGTATTATAGAATTTATCAAATCAAATAAGAATAAACTTTTATTGGTGCATAATGGTTATACTTGTAGAGGAGATAAAACGTTTAAGGAATCTTAGTATTGGAAATGTCTAGATACCCAGTGTAAAGGTCGAATAACAACTACTTATAATACAATAAAAAAGAACCATCAGAACATAACCACGTTCCAGATGTATGCAAATTAGAAGTTAAAAAAGAAGTCGAGAGAATGAAAAAAAAAAAATTACTTTTCGCTGTTTTGAATTTCATAAAAATGTAATTTCGTTTTTATATTTTTCGCTGTTTTTTTTCGCTATTTGTTTTCCCTTTTAGGATAAAATCCTACCCGGAGCAAGATCGAAATTGAAATGCCTAATCAAAACGGTTGTGTTAAATTTTAATATATTTCCAGCGTCTTTGTTCTAAAACAGAATCGAGTGCTGAGTATACTAAATAAAGTAAACGACATTATATTATCATCATCGCATTAGGCGCTGAAACGAATAGATTTATTGCAAAATGTTAACATTTTTTAAATACGTGTTTACTTTAAATTGAGTTATGATTAATAGACGTGATGTGAAATTACAAATAGTTTCGAAATATTCCCAGAAGGAGCAATGGCCCCTCTGCCCCCCTTGCGGGCGCTTTTGTCCCTTCTATATCATGATACCAAGTTCAATTGTATCGAATTTTCTGCGATATCCATTAGTAAATAATTGACTTACTAAAATAGATCGGTAAATAATGTGATTAATCTTGTGTACGATTAAAATTAACAAAAAAAAAAAAAAAAAATCTCCGGTTATATTTATAATTAAGTGTGTTTACTTGGGTTCGAGGATTAAAATCGCATTGTATAAATACGCAGTGGCTCACCCTCGTCTTGGAAATGTTGTTTGTATGAAAAAAAAAAAATTATATTAAATCTACTATTCGAACGTTTAAATATCATTGATTATGTTAAGTACCTTTCGACTGTGTTAATTTCGTCTATTTAATATCGATAAAAATAACTCTCGGAAAGCGTTCATATCGTGAGATAACACTGACAGGATCAATCGTTCAACGGTACTCGAGAACGTGTGTGAATTCGAGACTATTTCGTCACGACGGTTTATAAATACTACATTTTGAAATAATTGGTGTACTCCACTGATTAATATTCCGACGAAACAACGCCTGGCTTTTTGTTTACACAATTTCGTATTTACGTCAGACGTGACATTGATCGCCGCACATTATCTCGTGGGACATAATACGACGCTATATTAAGACGATCGGCAATTACGTCCCGTTCCCGTAGTACGTCATGCGTACGGCATTTAACACGTATTTATTCACGCCTACACCGTGTTAATACGTACGTTTTTTTTTTCGTCGAACTCGTTAGATAAAATATCGTTATGCGTTCCTAACTGGTCCAGTCGCGCCAAAAACGAAATATTCATTCAAAGGTCAGCACAACGATCGTGTTCGCCTTTTATAGGTATAGTACTATTAGCCTTCGGGTACGTTTAATTGATCTGATTCGAAACATATTCGATGTAAACCCCGAACAACCGCGCACAAAGCACTCGTATAATAATTGTATGGGCACTTAGATATTGTTATTATTATTATTATTTATTTATTTATTTTTTACTAATAAGTAGAAAGTTATACGTCGTGCATTGTAAAACAGATCAATAAAAAAAAAAAAAAAACACTTTCAGATTTACTCTACACTGAGGTAAAACATCTTATCACTTTAGTCGTATTATATCAAACTAATGATTTGGGTACGAATACATAACTTTATCAGAGTAGTTAATGTAGTTAGTTGGATATGCGATCTGAACATAGGCCATTCTAACACTTTGCAAAGTTTGTATTTACCTTATAAATGTAATATGAGAGTACGTTAGTAAATTTCCGTTTGTTTTTTTTTTTTTGTTTCAACTTTTATCATTGATTTTAAATTAAATCAATAAAACCAAAAAATAAAACTCCTTTTTATATTTGGATGGCTCAGAGACGAATAGTATTTTAAGATACAATTTAGGCACAGGTCCATAGGCGGGTAGGTACTGAGGAGAATTTGGGGGGCTTAAGCCTTCTCCCCCATAACGTTATCAAGCTTCATCGGAATGTTCTAATTCCTTTAATTTACTTAAGTAATTGTTTCGCCATTACTAGCGGTGTTACTACTCTAAATGTAAAGTGACTGAAGCTCGTTGCCTAAAAATGTTTTTTTATGGTAATTGGTAAGATAAAAACGTCAAGCCACCCCAAAGAAGTAACCAAATATCCGCCTATGCAACTGGCCCCAAAGACATACACATTTCAAGGAGTCTAAAATGTTCGGTGCGATTGGCAATTATTCATGGCCGAATGATATTGTCTGAAAAAAAACTTTAAGTTCTCGAGTAGTTTTTTTCAATTTGAGAAAAATTCGCATAGAAATAAATGAAAAATAATTGCCATCCGATACATTGTAACGAAAAAGATCATTATTATAGCAACTTTTTTTTTTTTTTTACAGGTTTTGTTAGGCCGATTAAATTCAACACGCGTTACGGACGAGTTTATTCTTTTAGACTGCTCGCGAATCGAGTGAATCGATTGTTCTAGAAACGTGTCGAATTTATGTCTCGCTAATAATGTTGTTCCGCGGACGAAACGACAAAATACGTTATTCAACGTTGTCGTGACACGTAAGCCTGTTCGCCAAACCAAAATCTCGCGTACGAATTCGTTACGCTGAAATTCTTAACGAAAATGTTTATAGCACACATTTTACCGCACACCGCAGCGTGCATCAAGCGTACGGCGTGTGTGTTATACTTCGCTGTGATTCAATTCGTAATTACATAAGGGTTGGAATATTTACGATCTGAAAAACGAATCACTTTACATGCACTCATTCACTGAAAATAGCTAAATGTACACGAAAAAAAGAATTGGGAAACGTGCATTTAACACTGTTGATAATTTAATCGTTTGGTTGAAATCATAGAAGGTGTTGAAAAAAATAAAAATAATATTATTACATATAAACACAATATTAATACAAGTACACCGACACATTTCTGAAGGTAAGGGAGTTGCGTCCAACGACGGTTGTTAAACTTTAAATGTTCAACATAATATAATGTGCGTCTGCATTTTGCCGATGCTTTTGGATTCTTGACACTATTAGAAATAAAATCTATGTAATTGAAAGGACGTATTTCGCACAATAATTTTCTACTTTTCGTTCCAACAATAATTATCCTCCAATAATTTAATATTGAATTTAAAGAAAAAATTGACAATTTCTCTAATTAAACGTTTCTGAGCAAAGCTTCTGTATAAAAAATTATACCGTTTATGTATTTAACCATTTTCAGTTTGATTATTGGTATGTTTTTTTTTTTTTTTATTCAAATATGTATAAAGGTTTCTTATTTGACAAATGATACATTTTTTTTTTACCAAACGGTTCAAAATATGCTGCTCTATCTGTATTCAAAGTTGCATACCGATCGGATAAACTAATTTTTTAAATTAACATTTGAAATTGAAAACTTACATATAAACAGATTTTGTGAAAATCGTATAATAACATTTACTTCAACGGTTAAAAATAAAAAATCTGACTCACGATTTTTAAAATTTTTTCAGTATTAATACTTAAGAAACCCGTATAGTCATGTTACATTTTCAGAACTATTTGTCAAATATTAAAATTATTATTAGAGATTAACTTTAGCAAAACATGGTGTTTTTGAAGTTCTATTTTTAGCCAAAAAGTCGTCAAATTTTGTTGAACTTTCGTAAAGTATGTATCAATGTACCATTATACATGGTGAAAATATCAAGTTGCTTGCAACATTATTTTTTCCGAGTAATTGAAATGGATATTTTATGAAAATGTCATTTACTGTATTATTTTCCTCACTTTTTGAAAAACTATTGTGACGAGAAAAAAATTACCTTTTTTAAGTACGATTTACATGCAATTTTGGATCTATAGACTTGTTGGATGAAACTCTTGGATCATTTGAACAACCCGAAAAATTGTTCACAGAAAAAGAAAAAAAAAATTTCATTGTAAAACTAACAGATCCTTCATTTAGAGCAAAAGCTAACATGTGTTTGAGGAAACAAATTCAAAGGTCGATGATTTTTGTGTCGACCGATAATTTTTATAAAACCTATAAGAAATTAAGTTATAAAACTCAGATCAAAATTTATGTTTTTTTAATTTTAAACATACAAATATATAGTTCGTATCGAAAACCATAAATATAAGAACATATGCAAATATATGAAAACGAAATTTTGATATTCGAATTCACGCACCACGAAACAAATTTCTGTCTGAAAATAAATCCTGACCGTCCTAACCGTATTACAGTAATTTTATGATAAATCGCATGATTCGGCGTCCGTTGTTTTGTTTACAATACCATGACGTTTTTTGTTTGCTAGAAATGTAATATAATATTCTTAAGTTAAGTAACGCTCACGATAAGCGCATACGTTTCCTATACAATAACGAGCGCGGAGATTTTCAAGTGCGTTTATTTACGGATTTTCAGTTTGCGTTATGAGATACAAATGTACTCCACTAATTAAAACGTTGTCTTATGACTTATGAGTACCTATATATAATATATTAGATATATGTATAGTCAAAGAATTAAGAAAGAAGACTAATACTTCTAGTTAATACCTTTTACTTTACAGAAATTAAATATGAAGTAAGTTTCAAGATAAAATGATATTACCTTGTCGATTCATTTCAACTAATGTTGACGTAAGATTAAAGCGCGGAGTATAAATGTAAAATAAATCTTTGTAGTTACCCGATTTTTTTTTCTTTTCATCATCTATTTGAATAACTGAATTGGCTTTTACCGACTTAAAAGAGTGTATTATACTTTTATCTTTTTAATTAAATTCAGTAACATAATATGTATACGTGTTTCACTTTGATTAAAACTACTTGAAAACATTTTCAACACAGGTTCACCGTAAATGTTAACATAATGATATTGTGGTTCTGTACAAAACTTTCATATTGCGTTTCCATCTTATTTGAAAAGTCTAAAATAATAAATTAAAAATAAATTAAATACTTAAAATACGATTTCATTAAAAACTACGTATTTTATCGAACATGAATTATAATAAACAAATAAACGTAGAGAAAAACGGTGAAATAAAATAAATATGTAGCCCAGAGTATAATAAGTTGGTTTCGATTTCGAAAATCATCATCAAGTTGTCACAATTGTAAGTGCAACTCGTGCGTTATATTTATTTGTTTATTTAATATAATACAGATGTTTTATTTGGTATTCTATCAAACACTGTTCTGCTGAATACCGAATCGGTGGTTTAGCATTTATATGTCGTGTTCGACTCGGGAAAAAGTTCAAAATCTAAAAGAAGTAAAAATATCGATTTGAAGAAAAGACATCCACTGACGAGAGACGTGAAATCAAATCAAGAGTTGACCGTTAATTCAGAAAAAATGTTATATGTATGTTATATACGATCCGAAACATCAGGTGTAGTAATTTATTGTACACTTCGAGCGCATTCGAACACGCGAGGGAATCGTGTGTACTGTTCAGTCGGTCGGGGCTTTTATTTTTCGAAAATAATCGTTCGTACTGAAAATTTTGAAAGAACAGCTTTTGCGTCACGTTTGTTGGTCGGTAATATTGTCAATTTTAATCACGTGCTGCCAACAAAGTTTAACTTATCCTATACTTTTACGCAAACCTAAGTCGATTATATTTTCATATTTTTCAAATAAATTTTAAACATCTATTTCAAATCATTGATTGAAGTCAAAATTTTGTTTTTTCGTTTTTATGGCAAAAAACATTTGAAACTCTAAAAAATCGTTTACTCCGATCCGTTCGTCTGTAGGTGTTTGCGTGCGGTTTTTCGCGCGTGCCGCTGAGTCGGTATTCCGAGCGAACGAATTGTGACAGACATCAAAATGGAAATCGATTTTCTCCTCCTACGCGTACGTCCGCCCGTGCGCGTTCGGTTAATTAACGTGTACGTACACGGTGTTCATAATGGATTTCTTTTGTTTTTTTGATTTTTTTTTTGTATGTTACATCGCGTTACGATCTGAACTGACCAACTGGTGAAATACGCCGCGCGGCTCTTGAGGCACCTAAATAAATAATTTTTTCATGACTTTTATAAATCGTAAATAATTTACTCGAAGACGTAATGTAATGTTCAACGACAATAGCACTTACGCGCGTACGTAAAAGGAGAATCGTATTAACATCATGGATGCGACTGCGTACATCGTGCTAATATTTTATGTTCGTAAATAATATTATCGCGTCGATATCGTTCCGTTTTGTTGGCTGTTTGCTCACAGGCTCGTTTGCGTTTCGGTCGGGCGTGCGGCGCCGGAAGGTATGAAAAATACGTTCGCAATGCCCTTTGCGTAGCATTTTGTAATCGGGTCGATCGCCGGTCGTGCGCAGTGAGTTGTGTTTTTTTTTTCATTTATCGATCGTTTTCGACGAAATTTCGAAAAACGACGTACCCGGTATGGCTGAAAAAATAAAAAAAATACTTTTATCGATCCGTCCGGTAAAATAAGTATTTTTTTTTTGTTTTTCTTTTGTTTGTTGTGATTTTCACTCTCAAACAACGGACACCCGAACCCAAAATGTTCGTGATTATTGTTATTATTAATACGTCCACGTAGTCACGATGATTCGTTTCCATTCAGTTCAAACGTTTCGGAAAATCACTTAATTTATTACGTACGAATACGACTATTGGACGGTCGTCGCCGACGCATGATGACGCAAACGAGTAAATATCCAATACGTTATGCCACGTGTCAAATAAAACTACTCGTATTATCATTACGTTTTGAAATTTACACACACACACACACACACACACACACACACACACACACACACACACACACACACACACACACGATTCGTCTTGAAAGAACCTTGAACACTCGACGGACGTACACGGCAAAAGCGATTTTAAGGATAACCGACTGTTTCGCCGCCGTCCGGTAATTGGACGTATTGTGCACCACAAAGCTCATTCGTTTGCCCGTTATATCGAGTCTGATGCGGCCCCGGATCGGACATGACCCTAAAGTTTGATTGAACGACCCGTGTGGGTTCAAAGGCCCGCGACGATCGTCGGGATCTATTGTGCACGTCCTATATTTTAATAACGCCGCCCGGAGCGGAAGCCGACGACGACGACGACGGAGGGGGGACCGGGTACGTCGTGCGCGGAACACACTCAGCTACGACCCGCGGAAGCGTTCCGATGATTACGATATAATATCATTATTATTACTATATGATTATTTCGGTGCGGCGGAAATCGGGTTGTACCAAGCGCGCAGTAAACGCGTGCGTTTTTCGGCAGATAGAGGAGACGAATTTCTCAGCGGTGTACACCGTGCACGACACATAACCGCCACGTGTACACACCCATGGAGGTTTTTCATTCGGGTTATTTATCGGTCCGACAGTGTCCCTTTTTCCGTTCTATTTCTCTCCTTTTTACGTCTCTTGCGCGACGTTTTCGCCGTGGAGCCAGATAAATCATTTTATCCGGCATCCGGGAGGAGGCGGTGAAGCGGCCGAGGACAGGAGATAAAGCGTGTATCACACACACACACACACACACACACACACACACACACACACACACACGCTAAGATAGAAGTAGAAAACACAACAAGATAAATAAAGAGAGATGGATTGATAGATAGATAGAAAGAAAATGAGAGAGAGAGAGAGAGAGAGAGAGAGAGAGAGAGAGAGAGAGAGAGAGAGAGAGAGAGAGAGAGAGAGAGAGAGACAAAGAGTAGTAGAGCACACTATGTGGTATCGTATTGATAAATCATACTAATTTTTACTTATTCTCCACGTTGTCTGGTCGGGATCGCATCATTAACGGACCCTAACCGACACACACACGCACACACACACACACACACACACACACACACACACACACACACACACACACACACACACACACACACACATACATACACTCGCCCGTGTGGTTCGAATGTTTGCGGTCTCGGAGCCTCGAGGGGAAACACCGGGAATAATATATTATAATTTTTTCGTTTTCTTTTTCTCTCCTCGACCCGAACGCGCTCGTAAGTCACACGCGCTCGAGACGCAATGATTGCGCCGGGTTATGATATTATTATACTCCGGCCTCGATCATTATACGCGTTTCGTCTGGAGAGAACGGCCCCCGTCGCCGTTCTGTCATGCGACTTGTATATATATATATATGTATACATGATTGCCGTGTACGTCGCTAATGGACGACGTAAAATTCGCCCGTCCTCGTGGTCGTGGCTGTATGTTAGTAACGGACGACGAGCGATGACCGTTGTCGGGAACAAAATACACTCGCGTGTATACGTGTCCATTAAAACGTCACGCGGATAATTTCACATTTTGATTAATCGGTCTCACGTTCGGACGTCACGGTTTGACGAACAATACGAAATCACGCGCTCGTGCGGGGTCCGGACTCGGTGAAAAAAAAAAAAAACAACAACGACGACAACAACGATATTCCAATAAAATATTCAAAAGGGCATCGTGATATTTTCGATCGGGATATTAACAATGGCGCCTACGAGAGAAACGCGTACGACTTTTCGACGATTTTAGCGAAGGCTAAAACAACAACTATGACTAATTACGTTGTCGTCGTGATTATCATTCTCCCCCCCCCCCCCGTTCGACGATCCACGTTGTATCGTATATCGTTTCGTTATTTTTCGCGATCGTCATAGCTTGAGGAATATGACAGAAAAGTAATAATTAGGGCCCGGATTTATATGCAAATGCATATTCTTCTATAATTCACTTAGAATAATTTTGATTATAAATGTCGACGTTTCGTAATGTGTAGATTCTATGGTCAGTTTTTTTTTTTTTTGCATATTTTTGCATATTTGAATGAAAATGCATATTTATTGCATTTTTCTTTTTAGTTGCATAAATGTTGCATATTTTACAATTCGTAGATTTTACGTCTGTAAAAATATCTACTGTCGATCGTAATAATCCATTATAATATTATTCGATAGCCGATAGGTGTACATGGACGGCGAGGTAATGGAATGTGACGACGACGAGGAACTGCCGGTTGAAGATCTATTCAGTTTTAAATATGCACCAATTGTATCTTGTGACGTGGAAAGAAGTTCTTCTAAGTACAAAAGTATGCTCCGAGATAATCTTAGATCCTTTCAATTCGAAAACTTAAAATCTATATGTATTACTTTATGCTGGTACTCGTCTCAAAATAATAATTTAATATAAATAGTATACCTATCTAATACTTTAAAACACAATTTTATAAAAATAATGTTATTCTGAATTTCAAAATAATAATTTTTTACCATACTTACCTAATTAATTTATAATATTTTCATACTTACACGATGTAAGTGTTTACATTGTGTGTACATGTATGTGGTTTTTTAATAAATTTTAGCAAATTTTTATACACAATACTATATTTAGATTGTGTAATTTTTTTACTCAAAACATTATAGTTTGTTAATTTGAAAAAAAAACTTATGTCGCATATTTTTTGCATATTTATGATATGAAACTGCATATTTTATAGATTTTTGTTGCATATAAATCCGGGCCCTAGTAATAATCATCGTACGCCAGATTTTCTTTTTATGTAGGTACGCGCCGTTCCTTCTGAGATCACGAGACCGATTGATTTCTTGAGCAAACATCGCGGTCTAGTACGCGAGTTGAATTTCAATTGCGTGAAGTACGATTTAATCCTCGCTGCATACAATACACTAGTATTAGGCACGTAATCGACAGTTTAAAGAATGCATGAGTCTCCAATATTGTTACATATCTCAATAGCACTCGACGTCCGTTGAATTAATTTTGTATTATTTACAAGATATTATCGTGCAGATTACGAGCACTTATAACGGCGTAATAGCGTTGTTGAAACAATATAGTGGATGCAATACTAAATAGGTCACTAAACGAAATTCGACGGTATATTATATAATATAATATAAATATTAAGTGTAAAAACGGTGAAAATGATTTCTTCGTCAGATTATTCTCGTGTAGGTGTATATATATTATCTTTTATTTCGTTCGATAAAAATAGTATGGAACACGAACTATGATTATAATGGACTGGTATCGGAGCATTTATCAATGGAACCGAAATGACTAGATCACTGGGCAGTTTTCGGAAAACAGTGCCATCTATTATTAAATTTCAATGATTAACAATGCATAATACAATATAATAACAACATCCCAATATCACAAATTATATTATATGGTTAGGTTTCATACGATTTGTGGTAATATTTTAATTTGATAAAGATTTTAGGTACAAACACTAAGAACAAGCTTTGAACAAGCTTCTGGTTTATCCAAGTAAGATGTTATACCTGGAAAAAAAGAAATTAATTAGGTATTAAATCGTTTTTAATTTTGCTGTATTATTGACTGACCCATTACTGCTGTTTCGCAAACATCACGAGTAAAATTCTTGGTGAAATTTCTTGTTAAATATCCAAATTATATATCATAATAAAGAACCCAATCTTTTATATCGTGCATAAAAACTAGATAGCCAGAGTCCAGACAGTTGTGACCCGTCTAGCTATACACCCCTCATCATATCGATACCAGTCCATTATAATCATAGTTTGTGGTATAGAAGAAAACATAAATCGTTTCGTTATCAGAATAAATTCTGGTTCGGATGGAGTACAATACGTTTTTTTTTTTATTATTATTATTTTCTTCGGTGCACGTGGCCACTTAAAAATAATATCTACGACAAAAATATCTATTGAAACAGATTAATTATTGTGTAAATAGTCTCATCGAACCCATGTACGTTTCGTAATCGAAACGTGTGATGCATCATGCGTACGTACGTAATGTTGGCATATTTTCAAAATAATAATAATAATAATAATAAATTAAATTAATTAATAAAAAAAAAAAAACGTGCGATAAAAATCATCAAATATTATATTTTCTTTTTTTTTTCGAATAGATCCCGGAAAAAATATTTTTAATGTACCGTTTTTATTTTTTATTTTTATCCTTCTCATCGTTCGTGATTTTTATATAAATGATGACTTCGAGTCATATAAATTACACGTTACGCGTGGCTCGCCGTCTTCGGTTCCGACAGAACTTTTGCCAAATACGACGGGACATTAATTCTCGTCGTGTAATAATTTCGAATTCGATTCGATTTGTATGCTCCCCGTCGTCGGTATTCCAATGTGCCCGCTACATCAGCACACGCGTATCACGCTGTTGTCGATTTCGTATCGGCGAGCCGTCGCTACGGCTTTGGCAGTCGGTCGGTACGCTGTTCGAGTGACGGTCAGTTTCTGTGTTTTTTTCTGGAAAATCACAAAAACCGAGGCGTTGTAAACGTCGTGATTAAATTGTTTCTCGCTACCACGTCAGCGGTGGTTGTATTCAAATGTGGAGGGGGTAGAGAATATAAAATCAATGAGAGCCGTCATGGGATTTTACCTCTTCCTCTCATTATACTTGTTGGAAAATTATTCCTCTAATCAGGGAATAATCGGGGAATATACGCGAATTTTGGCGGTTTCGATATTAAAACGACGATCCTTTATCTCATTCACTGAACGTTTCTTAGCATAAGTACTCCAGATCAAATCATCCACTCTATTAATAGCCTCATCACAAGTGTTATGTTTTAAAAGTAATTGTGTGTGTACTATTGAATACCAAAGAAATTTTAAAAATAATTATGGTTAATTCATAATATATTTATTGACAATCAGGGCTTGCATTTGAAAAAAAAAATTCCGTTTTATTTTATTTACAATTAAAACGTTACACAGTTTTTTCGTTTGTCGTTATTTAGAATTAAGACGTTACTCAAGTTTTGCGTTTATCGTTATTCAAAATTAAAACGTTACCCAAGTTTTGCGTTTATCGTTATTTTGAATTAAAACGTTATGTCGCCTAAAATAGTAAAATGGTCTAATAATCAGTTAATAGTTGAAATCTTTATTTTTATACCATCATTTAACAATAATTATTTGTGTATTTTACCGACAGTGTTAAGTGTATAATACATTTTCATAGGGGATTCTATATATTGATTAGGCTGCCTAGAGGTTACACTTATTAAGTTATTTGTTACATAATAGAATAGGTGCATTTTATGTATACATTACTACAATATTTACAATGTAATCAGCATCTATAATTTCTGTCATTATATTAAAATATATACAGGTAATATAAGAAAGAACAATTAGGTATTAGGAAGTAATGTAATTCATGTAAACATGATTTCTAAGATAAAAATAAATCACGTGGAAAAATACATTCATTGAATTTCTATGAAACCAAAATTATAACTTAATTAATTCTTCTAAATAAATGGATTTTAAATTATTTCGTTTTGCTTTATATTTCGTTTAATGACTTTCTATATATTTTTACGTCTACCGTTATGTTTTGTATAACGATATATTAAATATTTTGTTAACTGTTATGTTTTGTTTCATGGTATTTCATCTTTTTTGTTTATCGTTTATCGTTATATTTACGTTTCAAATTTAAATCGTTTTTTTTTTGTCGTGTATAACGTTATTATAACTTTTATTATATTAATAGATGATAATTGAAATCCGTACACGATAAAATTTGATCGGTATTGAAATAAAATAATATTATAATATGTTGAAGAAACATGAGTAATAATTTTCGTTTAAACTACGGGTCATTAAAGAAGTGTTTTCAAGTAAATGTTATAAATTAATAAGTGTTGAAAAGAAATAATAACAATGTTGATAAGTATGAATAAAAAAAAAAATAAAAAAATAAAAAAATAGTCATAAAATGAGTCGTAGGTACTATACAAAGTAGATAAAACTCCAAGGGAGGGGGTGATAAACTTACCACCCCCCTCCGATAACCACCACTGTACCGTGCCCAAGGCGTTTTACGTCACGCCACGATGATTAAGTCGTATTAGTTTTTGACGATTTAGTAACGTTTCGCGTGCACATCAAACGATTTCGTCGTCGTCGGATAAAGCCTCAAAGGTCGACGTGTTTCCGGTGACCGTTACACGCGATTGCGCTTTTTTTTCCATTATGAAAATGAACACTTTAATTAGCCACTAAATCGTGTGTACCGGGCGGCAAAGTCGATTCCGTACGAATGTCAACCGACGGCGATAAATTACGGAGAAATAGGAGGGCAGGACGGGAGAGAGTAAAAAAAAAAAGTAAATAGGAACTTTATAATTATAGTACAGTTGAGTGTGTTTTAGCCGAGTGGACGGAAATGAGAGTCGTTTAATGCCGTCCAGCGGACTGTCAACGTTGTTTCTCGAAACGTATCTACGAAGACGGGCGTTTAAAAATAATAACGAAAACAAACAAAAAAACTTGTAAACTATTTCAGTTCCAAAAACATTAATGTCGTTCGTAACCGCGGTTTAGTCGAAACCAGCCCCGACAATTTTCTTAGGTAGTGCACTTTTCCTCTTACTAATCCAGTCGGATCGGAAAAATAGTAATTAAAATATTATACCGAAACATTTGAATATTTCATTACTAAATTCAAAACATTCAAATTGCCGTGGTTATCAATTATTCATTTGTATTTCTCTGCGTACCGATTCGGCGGTTTGGAGTTCGTCGATAACTTTGTCGCGAATTAAATTCACAAGTAATCGTCGCCCAACAGATAAAAACTTCAGTGAAGCAAACTTATCTCGATACGTAGTTGTGTTCAGACCACTGTTGGTGTACATTTGTCACGTGCATGACTCACCTTAGCTATTTGTAGTAAATAATGGGATTAAACTATTATTTTCATTTTTGAATGAAATTGTTTTTATAAATACGATTAAAAAAAAAAAAAAAAATACATATACCGTAACACGACCAAAAGATCACAACTAAATGAACATAATAAATGTACGAATCGTAAATAGTGATGGAATTTTGTTGTAACGTCATATTTTATTCTGGTGTACCAAAACGTAACTCGTCTCGTAAGTAGAATATATGAATAAGGTGAAACTAATTATTTTATTTTACTTTTTATTTTGCATTCTTTTTTAACAAATTTCAAATGCAAAGGCACTTACTTAGTTTTTAGAGTATTTTTCACAATTTGTTTTTACAGTTAATATTGTAAATTTTATGTTTGCGATAAACAAGACACATTCGGTAAAAACATTAAAAAAAAAAAAATGAAATAATGAAATGTATTTTTCAATTTATTATTTCTTAATACATAATTAAGAAATTATTATGTCGGTCTCATGGCATGAAGCACTATTTTCAAAAACTAAAAAGTAAACATCTTATAATAATATATACATATATATATATATTTTTTTTTTTTATAACTTTCAAGCTGTAAATAATGAATTTAAATGTCAATTTTTGAGTTTTTAAAATTATTTTCCTTTTATTTTTAAGAGAATTTAACGATAAAAACCTAACGATTTTCATGGCATTAAAATCTCATTCCTGATTGAGATAAAAAATTACAATATTACGTATTAAATCAGGACATACAGCGTAGGTATATAAACTCTAATAATTAACTAGGTATGTATAAATAATTTTACGTTTAATCGACAAACACGTAGAAACGATTTTAAAAAAAAAAAAAGCTTTGTTCGGTCAACTTTGTCAGCTCATTGTCTGATAATCTTTTATTAGCGTCGTTATAATACGTTTTCTATCGTTGTCATCATAATTAAGTAGGTAGACGTGTATGTTTTTCTTTTCGACAATGCATTTCCATGAAATTTCTGGTTGAACTACACAATTTTCAGCAATATTTTTCAAAATGTTTGTGTCTAATAATCGCACGTTTTTACAATATCACTTTAAGTAGAATTTGTTGAAGTCGGAAAAAAAACCACCGATGATCCCGGACGTAGAGTTTGACAGTTACAAACACTACTCGCGTTCCAATGCACGTACGTGTGAATAAGAGGTCATTTTTTAAAAGGTATTTATTTTTATTTTTTTATTATTTTTTTTAATTGAGTTGAAACTGAGTCACAATGTAGTGAGACGTTTAAAGCAGTAATGAGCATCGAGCCACGGACCCCTAGCTTAAACTTAAATTTGACGGGTAGCCTCTTATTTGCGAATACTTACGTTTCAATTTTGTTTAGTTATAAAACATAATTTGGTATACGATTTATTTTAATTTTACATACGTAACTTTTTGTGATAATATAAACATTATAAACACAGGTTTTCTGAATTAATACTATACAAATAGATTTATTTGATTTAACACTTGACTTAACATACAAAATTCTTGAAATCCAAGATTGGCTGCATGCTTGATATTTTAACTTTTTAATCTACGTCAATATTAAGTCTATTACGATATTTGTTTTTCGTGTAACTGTTGGAAGAAAAAGCTTTTACATCTATAAGTTGTACAAAAAGGGATAAAATATCTTAAAGCTTTCTCGGCCAGTTGCCTTTGATCATTCTGAACAAATATCCAAAAACGACTTAGTTTTTTATCGTTCCGTTATATACCAGATCAATTAATTAAAATAATAATATGATAATTCCGCTAAAATAAAATAATAATATCACTTCAGTACTACACAACCACGGGCCTAACGTAACTCGTAAAATGTCAACTAAAATAATTGTCACGGTGAAAAATACCCCCCCCCCCCACACACACACACACACACACACACACACACACACACACACACACACATACACACTTACACAGAATCCGAAAAATGATCACAAGATGCACACACGTTTAGCTCAGCAGATCGATTACGAATTTCTTAAAAAAAATAAATATTAATAATTAATAATAATAACAATAAAATTATTAAAAATATTATCTTACGCAAAAAATCATTTCAAAAGTATACGAACTATATTTACGCGTTTTTTTAAATTTTTTTTAATACGAAGATTTAAAAATAAAAATAAAATCGAGATCCCGTGACTTTGGAACTACGACGTTCGTCTGACGCGCGACGGGCAACGCTGATAACTATGCCCGCCTCGAGGGTAGAAGAAAAAATAAACAAGTGCATAAAAAAAAAAATAAATAAATAAATAAAAACTCGTTCACCGCAGGGATTGAATATTATTACAAAACAGCCTGCCGCTTGATTTGATACAAATTACGTTAGGACAAAGTTTTTCGCAGGCCTTAAACTTTGTACGCCGTCCCGCGTAATTTGATTTGGAATTATTTCGCCGTCGAGTCCGGGATTGCGGATCATCAATTATTATAAAACTCGAAGAGTACATTTCGCGAAGTAAATATACAAGCCTAATGATGTATAATATGACGTGTATTTATGTATACGGACACGTGTACGGAGGGGCAGGGGAAGAGAAACCACGTGGTGTTTTATCGCCGGAGACGCGCGGTCACGGTCGTAGCGTAAGTTCGACGGCGCGGCCCGCCGAATTCGGGTAATATTATCGCTGGTCGGAGATATATAATAATTTTCGCGCTAAGACCCACAGAAAGTTGAAAAACGAAAGAGAAAAAACAAATTCAAAAACTTCACGAGTCAACGTTCTAACTGTATTTTGGCCGATCGAAATTCGTTTTCTACTCGAAACAAATATTGTTCGAGACGTGACGAGAATACTGAACACACAAACACGATTCGTACGAGTACGTCATCGACGATCGTATCGAATTGACGGTAAAACGGTTTGCCGTTGAGATTAATTTCAAATCGCGATCATTCGGCGCGTATTTAGCACCGCTGATCGTAAACGAATAGTATCGAACGTTTTCAAAACACGCGCATGACAATATGATACGTATCAGCCTTCGCCGCGATATTCGTTATCGTTGTCGTTTACACGGCTCGCGCGCGACGTCTTGATTTTCGTCGTCGGAAAATCTGAAGATCGATGGAACGAAGGTGTAGAGAATAGAGGCCATATAGGTATTGTCCCTTGAAAACTGGGAAGACGCTAGCACGATTATTATTCGACTGTCGTGGCACTATAAAGGTTTTTGTTTAACGGATATGTCTCAAAAACAGGTCGATATGTATGGAAGTTCAAGGGAAGAAGTCAAATCGACCCACATCGGATCTACCTATTTATGTAGGTTTACTTTGTTAATCGTGTATAAATAAATAGACAAAAAAATAAATAAAATACTATCATTACAAGTAACGATTTTGGCAAAATGTAAACATGATACAATAGCGTGATTTGTATTTGAATTATAATTGGAAGAAATTTTTGGCATTTTAAAACAAATCCAAAAAAATCTACTGATTTCCGAGCAGCTGTCTATTATTGCACGATCGCCGTGAGGAATATTATAATTAGGGTTGTAAATTTGAAATATTTCAAATAAAATATGTGTTTATAGATGATTAGAAATAATATATTGAACACAGAAAACATTGATTATGAATAACTTATCAGTTAGGTATCATTTATCAACCAAGGTATACGAATTAAAAACCCTACCTAAATACTGTTAGTGGTCAATGGTTATAAATTATAAATTAATAATTATATATTTATATGAAAAAATAATATAATATATAATATTACAAATATATAAAATATTATCAATCATGCAATTTTTCCCTGTTGGCATATGGCTGACTTCAATATTGTCTTATAGTCGGTTATCTAGTTTTTTATATGTCTATGTTTGTGTATTATTATGTATGTTGTATGTAAATATGTTACATATTTTTTGTATTTCATAAAATAAACAAACTTTTAAAAATGTTCACTTGGAAATAAAAAAATATATTTTTCATGGAAATGAAATATTTCATGAATTTTTCATGAAATATTTCAAGAAAATAAATTTCATGAAATTTTACAACCCTAATTATAATAATATTACAGCGACATTAATTTAGGTTTTATTTAAGTCACGTACATTTACCAGCACTCTTGGTCATTACGTTTCGTATGAAATTAAAAAAAAAACCTTTATGATTCGTTCGACACACTGAAGTGTAATATTATTTGTCGGAACTGTCCTCTACAACGAAGACAGGAATCGAACTTTTCGTATTTTTGACGGGAACGGGCGACATTGTTTTAACGAAAGCCGGTGTCGTCCGGCCACGGGGTGGATGTTCTACGGGTAGTGAATTGTCCTTTTACCCTTTCGGATTGTCATCCTGCAGTATAAAAATTTGTTCTTCTTTTAATTAATTAATTAATTTAAATATTTAAAATTCGTTCTTATTTTATTCGTCTTCATAATCGTTTATTAATTTTTACGACTGTAAAAGTGAATTCGTTCTCCTCGGTGTTTCCGCCATAATATCTAATGTATTTAATCAAGATACTTCTAATCGTTTGTACAATATATTTTAATGTTTAATGTTTTAATGTTTTTTTTAATGTTTTTATTTTTTTTTATTTTTATTTTTATGTTTACCCGTTCAATCGGTTTTCGCCCATCTCGTTTTTGTAAATAGGTTTGAAAAATGTTTTGATAGTTAAATTATTTATTTATTTTTATTATTTTTTTTTTTTTAGATTACCATATTTCAACTGTTAACCGAACAATGGATTTCATTAAGAGGCCTATGCCTCTCTGTATGTTCGAATAAAAACATGAATTTTTATGGGAAACATGCTCAACCAGTTGTTTATTATTATTATTATTATTTTTTTTTTTGTATTAATTACTTATTGCGTGGACCGAAGTCAAATATCACATAGTATTTGAATTCTTAGTTAAGTCTTCTTTGTATCGTATATCGCCTTTTTAAATTGTATTTTTTGTTGATTTAATAAACTACTTAATAGAATTGTAACTATAAAAATAACCAAGCATTGAACAGAGTCGTTTAAAAACAATAAAAACAAAATTGAAAAAAGGCGACATAGAATGCAATGAATACTTGATGAAGAAGTCGAATCTGTTTCATAGTTGATTTCGGTCCACTCAATTCAACGTACTGGTGAAACTCGCAAGACACGTTTACTCGGAAAACGCACGTTTCTCTCTCTAAAAAAAAAAAAATTAAAACAGAGGCCCCCCGAGGTGAATAATTTATTCTACATTCGAAATAATCGATCCAGTCATTTCCGCACGGGGTTTGAACCCCGAAAATTTCCCTCTGCGTCTTCATCTATCGCGGACTTCCGCACTCACAAAAACTCCACTCTCGTCTTCATCGACCACTTGGCGAAACGTACGTAAGACGTGTTTGAGTGCAGTGGTTGACGTGACTTGGGGGCGAAAAGAACGGCGAATAATTGCACGAATTTACCGCCACACCTCTGCTACACACACACACACACACACACACACACACACACACACACACACACACACACACACACACACACACACACACACACACACACACACACACACACACACACAAACACACACACACACACACAAAGTATTCGTCACCGGAATCGAGAACTTGTTTTTTTTTTGCTTTCATAAATCAAAAATAAAACTTCGGTCGCGAACGTGAAATAACGAATACGCGTGTTTGAATTAATAATCGACATCGATTCAATAAAAATTCAATAGTGTTTAAAAAAAGCGTCGGTAAAGAGTTACGTTTTTGATTAAAATCAACAACGAAATCAATCGATATTTTACAATTGAATTCATTCAATGATCATCGGTCGGTAAACTTTTTAAAATTATATAATCATAACTCTGTTTAACGACCTTCGTTTAGGTTTCGTGAGTAGGCTTCGGGGCGAGTATGAAAACAGTAAATACGTACATCAATCACGCGTGTATGAATAATACGTCTTCGAGCGAACGCGTTGTACGATAATATACTAAAATCACTGTGTAATTATCATACAATGGTTTTAGCCTAGACCCATTTTACACACATAATTTCATGTAATGTCGCGGTCGACGGCAAAAGCTTTTCGGATTCTGGTGTTTGTTGTATTTTGTTGGTTTTAATTGCGATTCGCCAGGTAGGCGGAAGGTTAGATTAGGTAACGCGGCGAGAGCTGAACGTATACGATTGATACGAGCGGCTTAACATTTTTCAATTATTGTGCACAATGACCGTTGTGGTTTATTCGTTTTCACTCGTGTTGACGTCTTTTTACGAGTGAATTTTTTCAAAAACCAATCGTATTTCGATCAAACGGAAAAAATCGAGTAGTTCGCACGGGATTACGAAACTATAATACCTTTATAATGTATTCGCGACTCTTCTAAAGTTTTAGGGGATGCCGTGCAATCGCGCCTAACCCCTCGGCCACACTGTTATATAAACGACGTTGTGTGCAGAAAAAAAACCCTGTACAGTTAGGCGTGTTGACTTGTACGATAAACATTGATATTTGATGTCCCTAACTGCTGCTAATACTGCCTATACAGTATACAGTGTTACGTATTTGAGAGATTTTAAGAAGAGGAGTGTACCTATCAGATAACGCGATTATAATGAGTAATTGTGTATGGAGATGATAAAACCAGTAATAATAGCAATTAATTCGTAGTTTTTAAAACCGATCTCTTCTATCCGCTTCCGATATACGATATTTACATTCGAACATTACATAACACGTATACGGTTCATTTTACACGGGTATTATTTATTTATGAATAATATTAAGTTGATTTCGAATGACTCTCTCGATCTATATTTTTTGTTTAATCATAAATCTAGTGACACAAATTATTCTTGTTTCGAATCCACGTTTGATAAAATATAGCGATTTATATTAACACAATGAGTTTTTTAATGGTATTATATTTTAAATTTTAATTCACATGCTGTAAAATAAAAAAAAAAATAAAAAATAAATCGATTTCAATTTATCTTATTCTTAAAGAAGTATAGTAAATGTTACAGTACCTATAATAATTGAGTAATATTTGGTCTGAAATGAAGTAATTTCATCAAAGTATTCTGAAATTTTATTTGATCAATCGTTTTCTTAATTGGAATGAACGTTTTTACTATGTCTGGTTTTTATTTTATTCTCTACTTGCAGGTTGTTATTATTTCGAATATATCATCCGCGAAATATCGATAAACGTCATGTCAAAATAAATACTCGATTTACAACTATAGATTCATACCTAAGGCAATTGAAGTGTGTGTGCGTGTGTGTGTGTGTGTGTGTGTGTATGTGTGTGTGTGTGTGTGTGTGTGTGTGTGTGTGTGTGTGTGTGTGTGTGTGTGTGTGTGTGTGTGTATGTGTGTGTGCGTGTGTGTAACGTGGAGATTTCTAATTTACTGTTGTGAATTCATTTGTGAGTTTTCTTTGTTACACGTGACTTGTTAATAATAATACGCTTACGGTCATGGGCAAATAAAATTGCATACACACACACATGCACACACACACACACACACACACACACACACACACACACACACACACACACACACACACACACACACACACACACACTCACACACACACACGCAGCGTTATGATGACGATCCAGCGAAGTTCTTAAACTAGTCGCGAGCGGGCTGGCCAGATATAGTATAACGTCGTGTAGTCCTGTTTATTGCGACGAAAAACCAGAGCCATCGAAAACCTTATTTCTTTTCGGATTAACCGTAATCCACAGTCGTCGTTGCCGTTGTCGTCGCCGCGCGCGCGCGCGAACTGGTTATAATAAACTGCAGCTTGACATCGGCGGGTTCCGATTTCGTTTTTAATTAACGTCGGGCGGCGTTATATTATATACCCACGAGTCCGTCTGTGAAGTGAAAGCGGTCTCGGATGACGATGTAACTCCCGACTCTTCTTTCGAAAAGCACGAGATCGTGGTGCTTCAACCGCAGGAATCGCGTGACGCCTTCGGTCCCGAGTTATGGGTCGTCCGTTTTGCCGACGGCGTATTCAAAAGTTAATCATGGAGGGGGTATGAGGTAGGGGGAGATGCCTTCCCTTTGGAAACGAAACATAGCCATACAACAAAACATCAATTCAATGTATAAAATAACCCTGATTAAGGTTTTACGAGATTAAAGTTTTAAATCTATAGAAAAATATGCGTAAAAGGTGAGCCGTTTTTGAATCGAAATTAATAATCAGATTTCAAAACTTCGTGAGACGAATCATTTTAAAATATGTTTCAAACTTTACATTTAGCACAAAAGTGATGAAATGCTTTTGAAACTTTTGTTTAATCGTCTGTATTAATCTGTTTTTGATATTTGGTGAAAATGCCTAGCTTCCAGTACAGTTACTTTTCGACTTGCGTGACTAAATAACTTAAAATCGATTTAATGAAAATCTCGCTTTTCGCATTTCACCGGTTATATTCAATTTTTCGTTCAATTATTTGAGAATAGAAAAAAAAATACTCCGAAATGATATAAAAAAAAAAATGACATCACTGATATTTAATATGGACTGAACATAACTTTCTTACCGATTTTATTTGCCAAGCGTATTGACAGATATAAAAAGCAAAAAAAAAAGCGAAATCAGTACTAAAAAGAACATTGTCGTAATAATCGCGTCACTCGTTACCTAAAACGAATCATACATTTTGTATTTACCGACGAAATAAAAAAAAAAAAAGTACAGATTATTAAAATCAGGACGTGAAAAAGTTCTCGTGGTAGAGGGGATCAACCCCGTCACCTAACTCGAATACGCCATTGCATTCGTCAGCGATGAACTGGGTCCATCTTGCATTGCCACTTTTCGGTGAAACCCAAAAGCACAAATCGTATTTTTTTACGATAGACCAAAAGCGCAAATTCATTTTGCGCTTTTGTACCTTAGTAGTGGGATAATAGCGAAAAAAAAATATTTTACCTTTTACACTATAAGTTATATTTTAAAATTATTCATTTTAATTAAATATATAGTATTTTTAAAATTAAAAAAATAAACCAACAGTGATTGAGTTCAGTTGAAGTTTAGTATTATCGTATCGATACGATAAGACTAAACTTCAACTGAATATTTGATTGGACTATTTGAAAACTGTGGGCTTCAAATTTCGAATTTAATATTGAGGTACTCAATTGTATAGGTACTACCTACTAATATATAATTAAAATTTCAAATATTTTTCAAACTCATTATAATATGATTACTAAAAACTTAATATTAATGACTATATTTTAATAAAATACACTTAATTTTTGTAAAATTTATTTGCGCTTATGGTTTGTTAAAAAGATATATTTTTTTTTTTTTTTGCGCTTATGGAATATTTATTTTTGCGTTTTTGGGTTTGCGTTTGGGTCATATTTTGCGCTTATGGGCTACAGCCCCGCTTTTTGGAAATCTAACCCGTCTCAATTATCTCGGATTTAACGGCCGTACTCGCTGTTATCTCGCGTGAATGCCCGTGGGTCCCTGCATCGTGTGTAGCGTCGAGATAACGTTTGCAAAACACTGGATGACGACGACGACGACGGCGACGCCGGCGGCGATTGACGACGGTACGAGTGATTGATCGAGACGGTGAGTCGCCGAAAAGTCGATTAAAAATTGATTAGGCGCAAATTTCACGTCGAAAACGACAGACGGGCGGGCGGCCAAAGGAGCCGAAACAATAAAACGGTTTTCGTTTGGTTTATTCCGAGTGTTTCGAATAATACGCGTGTCGACTGTTGCCGCGCCGTGAGTAGAATCGTATCGTTTTTCCGTCCACCGTCCGGCTCAACACTGAGATGACATGAACAAAAATTTAATAAAACGATTCGGTCACACCGAACATTTTCCGTTTTATCAAAACGATTTCATCTCAAAAACTCAACAAACGATTTTTCGATAACCGATCGCCAGATAACCCTTGTTTCGTTCTAGATCAACTCGATATTTTGTGATTATCACGTCCTATTCGAAAACGGAACGAGCGTGTCCGTGATATGATTACAGCGTCGATCATTTTAATACGACGTGTAGCCATAACGTGTGGTCTAACCACCGTACTCTGGCTAATGACCGATTTATTTCACGCGTTATTCGTGACCAAATAAACATTGGTCGAATTTCGAAATGGCTGTTTTCTGAAAAAAAAAAAAAAAAAAAAAATACAGTTTTTCGATACGCTTTAGTTTTGTACCGGACAGTCGATATTATGACGAGCGTCGGATATTCGGGAAACGTCGTTCGCCGTCTGAATCAACACTTGTCGGAATAATCGCGTCGTATTCGTTGGCCGCCCGGTCGTTTCGAATTCCGTAATATGCGGAAATATAATACGCGCGTGGTAATAATAATAATAATAATAATTTTAGTAATATTAATAATCTCGTATTATATCGTACAGACGAGCGAGTGACCGGACGCCGGTTCAAATTAATGCGACGATAACCGTAAACAAGCGCTAAAACCGCAGACGTACGATCGGCGGACGTTTCAATAAAATCGCGTACGCGCACGTAATGCGTATTACGTATACAGTATGTTATTACCACTGTATTACAGGGGTATGAATATATACATGTAATATAAGAGTGATTTACGGATATGATAATAATAATAATTATTATCAAAATTGATAAACACACACACACACACACACACACACACACACACACACACATACAATGGTCAACTACGATTACTGTGATGTAGTGAACTCGCGTTTTTGCACAGTAAATAGGGCTGTCGAACCTTTTTTTTGGGTCACACGACAGAATTTCATCAATGCTCGCGAACATTTTTAAGTCTCTGTAACGTGCTCGTGTAGATCGATATTATTTTTTTCCGATATAATCCGGTCGGACGGTGGTATTTATTTATATATTTTTTACTGTGTGTGTGACTGTAATTTTATAGACACTTTTTTTGTTTTTGCTTTTATCAATAATTCAACTACCCCGTATTCTGAAAGAAAAAAATGAAAATTTGACAATAAAATCACGTTTGCGTGCCTCGAAAATTTGATCAGCTTTGGCACGCGAACCGTCGGTCCGCCATTCCTGTTACATAACATTTTACTATGAGGTTATAGAGTCAATGTATTAATGGCACTGTGAGTGTTTGTGTGTGTGTGTGTGTGTGTGTGTGTGTGTGTGTGTGTGTGTGTGTGGGTATACGGTATCGGACGGCAACGTGACGTGTAAAGTCAATGACCGTTACGTGATTTTCGCCATCGGTTTATCATAATATCATTATGTACAGGTATACTGCATAATAAATGCGACAGTGCGTGCGGCGACTGCATGCACCGCGATACTTTATGTGTAATACACTCGTATGTGTGTGCGTACGCGTATTATTATTATTATTATTATTATTATTATTGTGTTACGTTGTATTGAACGCGAGGGCGAACAAAGCGCTCGTCAATGATTTTATTATTATAAATTTTGTTGTTTAATTTTTTTTTTCTATCGAGTGATTGTCGTCGATTCGCTTATCGTTGTGACCCCGGGGCAATGGCGGATCCATAAAAAATTTTTACGTTGAGGAGGGGGGGGGGAGGTAAAATTTGTCTAAAACCAAACTCAGTTCTACCTTTTCATCATAGACGTGACTAGACTTCATCCGCAGTGGCAGCTTAGCTAATTACCGGCGCCATCACACATTTTTTTGTGGCGAGAGGGGGGAGGGGTGTAACTTTCTTATGAAATATTTGTAAAACTTAAAAAAAATGCTCATATACAGTTCTAGTTTACACCACCTGTAGAAACATAATATTAATCTAGGTATCATCATTTTAAATAAATAAAACCCAATGATGTGACATTTTACATTAAACACAAGTATGGTACAGTGAGTTGGGTAATAAAAAGAAATACATGATTTGTATATGCATTCTTTATACAAAATAACAGAATTCTTTAAAAAGTACATAACATTGTAATAAAAAATAATAACAAGTAACCACACCAACACATAATATTTAAAATATTATACGATTAAGAAGAACATTCTCCTTTTTGTTCGAACATTTTTAGATCATCGATAAGACAATACATTTTTCAACATTAATACCACCACTCCGTGCCATGTCTATGATGGACCTTAGACTGACTACAGAATAATAAATTAACTCTATCAATAGTTTTAAAAATAGTACCTACACAAATAACAAATTATACCAGCAGAGACAGTTGAGTTGAAAACTTGAGAGTTACCCACGTACATGGTACATAATATATTATTTTTTTTTTGCGATAAGGATCATGTATGGACATCATAATACTATAGTATGTTATTACTTATTACTTATTAGCAAATAAAGATACTTGATTTAAAATTGAATTCGGAACCCATCTGACTTAAAACTCGGCTGACCAGCGCCTTTGGAAAATTGCAGGGGCAGCCTAGGCACCCTAGGCTGCCACCGTAGACACGCCTATGCTATTCATCAGGGTATTGTATCTACTAATACTATTCTGACGTTATCGGTTTTTAAACGATTCTTACAATATACCCTGCTATCAATGCTTTACACTCGACCGGTTTTACGAATCGTCACACGACCCAGTCCCGATCGACGGTTTATAGCGATGCGTTTACGTCGTCGTAAGCCTTTCTTAAATTCACGGGTATTGTCGTAATCGTCGTGCAAGCCTTCCAGGCGTGACTTTTGTAGCCGTGTTGCGAAAATGCAAAAG
Organism: Therioaphis trifolii; assembly: GCA_027580255.1. Classification (NCBI taxonomy): domain Eukaryota; kingdom Metazoa; phylum Arthropoda; class Insecta; order Hemiptera; family Aphididae; genus Therioaphis; species Therioaphis trifolii. Next base: position 10,338,342 of record CM050404.1, on the reverse strand, counting down.
CATATTAACGTAAACTCAATGTGATATGATTCAAAGAGACTGTGGACGTTTATCCCATCAACATCGACCTCCACTTCGGCCCCCCACCGCTGTTTCGGATTACTGTTCGCGAACAATACTCGTGAGCGGCGCGAGTAAAAAGTCGACCGCTGAGCAGGAAAAGGGTCGGTTTATCGTTCTGCCTAACCTAACTTTACAACGGTCTTCCCGTGATCTCGCGTCAATTCATATATCCCGATCCAACACGAATCATACGAAAATCAACGCGGCGAAACGATCGATGTCCGTTTTCGGCCAACGCGGATTCCGCCTTACAAATCCGGTGTTTTCCGAGGTTAGTCGTCGTTGGATAAATTCTCGTGTTTTCGTTGATCCCGGTTGATTAATTTTTTAATTTCGCAATTGTAAAATTCACAATTATGTGACGTTATCCGTAATCAATCCTTTATAAGATTGTATTGTACGGCCCTGCCCGTGAACTAAAATATGACTAACTAAATAAATAATATAACGATTCTGTTATAATCTATACGTCTACACCAAACCATACTAAACGACAAACGCGTGTTGTCCAAGAGTTTTTCCGTCCATAAGGCACTATTTTTAAATTCTTTGGTACCCACGTAAGTCGAAGATTGATGTGCACTGCGCGTGGGTACACTTGAATATTGAAACCGTTAACAGTTAGCTAATGACCAATGGTGATTAGTTTTAGGTCATCATCGAAAGTTTCACTCGACTTTGCAATTTAACCGAAATCCAATTTAATTTCCCGGTACTTGACCGGGTCACACACACACACACACACACACACACACACACACACACACACACACACACACACACACACACACACACACACACACACACACACACACACACACACACATACACACACACACAAACTGTTATTTTTTATCGTCACTCTTTCGTCGGATAGTATTGTGTTGTTTTTTAAAAATAAATTTGAAGTCATAGTATTCTACGCGAGCCCATTTCCTTTTAATTCATTGAAATTTATTACGAATAAAATGATAATGAAAAATACATTTTCGCTTTTTTTTTTTTTTGTTGATGTTGTTGTTGTGAAAGTGAAAAAACATTATTATAATAGATTAGATCGGTATCAGCCATAGTACGGGAAATTATAGTCATCGAAAAACGGAAGCGCATATATTTTAGATTACTTTTACGACGAGTACAACTGTTATTATTGCTTCTCAACGAATAAAAATTGAAAACGTATACGATTATTTTATTTGTACTTTTTTTATTTATTTATTTTTATACACATCTGATTCAAAAGTACCCATCAAAAAATATAGTGCATTTGTAAATATAATATTATTATACGAACCGAAATATCGCTGGGTCTGAATTTATTACTACGCTCTTTGTCCGTGTTTTGGAAAGTAATTCGAAAGGGTGCGCGTTTAAACTTAAAAATAATATGCATAATCGAATTATTCTACGAACCTTCGAAGTGATAGTTTTTTTTAAAAATATTTAAGGTCGATAAAATGTGAACGTCGAATGATGCATTTCGAGAATATTTTAAATGGACAAAATCAGCAAGTAAAATTATTAATTATCGATCTCGGTGTATCATGCATTAGTGTATTAAATAAAAATTACTGAATCAAACTCGTTGTAATTGAACGTATTGTATTAATACAAAAAAACCTCGAAAATATAAATTCTCGAAACCAATTAATAGGCAACAATAATATTGTCGAAATAAAATGTGATTTTTTAAATATTGAACATACATCGATTTTTTTGTTTTGTATCGTTGGCTTTTTGTTAATACTTTCATATTTTTATGATGTTATATAAAAAAAAAAAAATCATTTAGCTCATTTCAATATTGTACAAAAACATATTTTATAATATTTCAGCATCACGGAGAGCGCATTTAGGATATATGAATTACGCATTTCACACATATTGGTTTTTATTATTTATTTTAGATGAAAACATGTAAGGAAAACTTTTATAAATAATAATAATAATAATGATGGTAAAAAAAATCACTATTTTCAAAGTTGGCTTTTTATTTTTAATGTCACATAAAAAAAAAAAAATTAAATCACATTAAAAAAAGGAAATAATGAAAAATACGATTTTCAGCTCTCGTTTGAAAACGTATAAAAATAATGTCGTCATTTAGCGCCTCGATTTAATTGAACGCCCGAGGTGTGCTGCCGTTGTAACAGAATACGACGAGGCATATTTCTCGTCAAAAAAAAAAAAAAAAAAACAAACGTAACTACCCCGTGGCACGGTTAGAGCGCATTCGTCGGACGCCGACGGGTCGTGTCTTTTGTTTTTCAACTGTTTTTTGTTACTCATTCCGCTCGTGTTGGCAGTCATACGTCGTAATAATAATAATAATATACGACACCCCGTGAAATCCACTCGTGCGTCGTCGTAAGCGTACGAGCACAGCCTGCGGTTTGACTTATTGATATCGTTAGTGCGCGACAACACCGGTACTCGTTCACCGATCATAACAATACCTAATATTTTATAAATGTTATCGTTTTTTTTTTTTCTTTTTTTCATTCGTCGGCATAATCGTCGATGAAACGTTACGTCCGAGCAAACATTAACGTCACTCGAAACTCAAAAGACGTACATATTATATAAAATTATAAAAAGTCATACGTAATTTTGTTTAAAGTCATTAAAATGATTTATTTTTCGTCCACTAAAAAAAAAAAAAAGGACAATATATATATATATATATATATATATATATATATATATATATTTATTTATTTATTTATATATCAATACACGGCCATTATTTTCACGTTATTTTATCAAACCGAACACACCATGGCATTTGGAGTAAAATAAGGTCATCACCATTGCCGTTTCGTATCTCGTTCGGTCCGCGGCGGAAACACGATTGCACGAACGGACGTTCGACTTTTGATACGGGAGTGTTGAAATACGCGAGTCATACGAACACGCCGGTGCGCGTTTGCTAAAAAATATCTCACCGGCGTTTGTACGGCTGCGAGAGGTTGTGCCGTTCGAACGGAATAATCGCGCGACCGAGGGTTATCAAGCGCTGTGCAGGCTACGTGCGCGTATTATAAGTACGATCACAATAATAATAATAATAATAATAATAATAATAATAATATCGCACAGCGATGTGTGCGGCGACACTCGACTCCTTCGCGAAGGGTCCGCCCGACGGCGACCTATTGTACGGTGTTCCATCCGAGGATTACTCGGCGTGGAAATACGGAGGGGAAAAAAAAGAAAAAAGGAAGAAAGAAAGAAATGGAAAAAAAAAAAAATAAAAAAAAAATAATAATAATAATAAAAATAAAAGAGAATGACATAAAAGACAATATTGTAGCCCGAGAAAAACCAGGGTTGCGAGATTAATCTGGACGAGAGCAACGACCTGATTTGTAAAGGATAAAATGACGTGGATTAAAAAGGACGAAAGGAACGCGCGCGGCGGCGTAATGGATACAAGGAGGACGTATCTATATGTACATTATATGATATATAAATATATATTTTATACGTACGCGACCCGAGTCTGATGCAGTTAAGCGGATCAATGCGGTGTAAAATGACAGAGATTACGGAGATATTACCACCGAGACGTCTGTGTAATGTACCAACACTGAACGTATCGTGTACCCATAAATAAATAAATATATATATATATTTATATGTACGAAATAATCAAAATACGTTTTTTTTTTTTTTTTTACTATTCTTTTACCGTTTTTTTTTTTTTTTTGCTCGTTCTTTTTACAACACTTCGAAATAACGTTTTAAGGACGGAGAAAAAAAAACCAATTCATAATACGTATAGCGCGTAGTGCTCTTAGATTATTGTACTGTGCTTTATTACGTATTGTTACAAGATTACTGGCGTCCGAATAAAATAACAAAACTCCTCCCGATTCGTCTCGGTGGACTTTGACGAAGCTTTTGTTTCGGTCGTCCGTTACGTTTGATAAACGTCGGTGTGTCCGGAACACGGTCATGTATTAAATATTTGCATTTACTCACTATGGAGGTACATTGCATATCGAGTATGATTTTGTTAAGTATTTATCAAGCGTTCGCACGGACTGGAAATTCGTTGCTAAACAAGTGTTCGTTTCACTGAACGACGGTGAGAGGGGGAGAGAAAAACAAGGAAAAAACACAGAAACGCGACTTCGGAGACGGTTAGGTTTCGATTTAATTACACGTTTCGTCTCCGCGGATTACACCGGCCGGGTCGGACAAACGATCGGAAAAACGAGACGAAGCGGCGAGGGAATAGGACTACGATCGTAGTACTAATCGTACGGTGGGGTAGGGGGGTGGAATAAAGCCGTCGTCTGATCGTTTTCGACCGGGGCAAAGATTGTGTGGTTAAGTGTACCGTACGCATTGGTCACTCACGCGTTCGAGTTCCGAGATATGTTTAAAGTACTCGAACCGAAATGAAAGAAACCTATTCGGGAGCTATTCGACGATTACCAGAACTACAAAATGGTTCCGAATCGACGTGAATATTTACTCGAACAAAAGCCTACGTTTCGGTTAAATCGATCGAAAAGACCTTATAGTTACTCATTTTGAAATATTATAGCGACGTATACGATAACGGTTTTTGTATACGGTGTGGGATGAAAATCTAGGTTCAATATTTTTTTCGGCCGACGAACCAGCGAAAATTCACCGTATCTGTTGGTTACTAAAAATGTATTTGGATTATTTATTTTGCTTTCGTGGTTAATCTCGCATATAGGTGTACTATTTTTTTTTTTCGAGAAAGTAAATTTAAAAGAAATAGCCACGTGTGATAAATTATAGTGACATTTATAAATTATTATTGATCGATCGATATAAATACAAACAATAAAATCATGACGTATCCTTTATTTTCACTTAAGCTTAAGTAATCTCAGTAAAAATGAATTATTCTTGTATGAAAGGTGAAAAGCTATCCGTTTATTTTGAATATTACTCGTTTAATTTTTATGATCTGCAGTTAAAGATATATTGTTCACTTTTCAATGGAGTCGAACCTATGTGATTGTTATTACTATCACTTCTATTATTATAGTTGACATAATATGCAATCATATTAAACTGCATTCAACTCAGAAAAAAAAAGTCATTGTTTATTATTTATTTATTTAAAAAGCCACAGTAAAATATTAGGGGTAAAGTAGTTTTGGTTTACATCACTCTACCGCGCACAATAACGTTTATGAATTAGCAATAATTGTATTTATGAAAAGAGTTGAGTAACTCATTTGTTTATGAAAATAATCAAATCTATTCGATTGAAAATTTTACTGTTGGTTAAAAAATAAATCTGACAATAATTTTTTAAATAAAATATAACGAGAATGCCAGTTATTTTTCGTCTTCCGAAATTTCAACTTTTTGTACTCAATCACTTTCGATTAAAATACTCAATTTGAATAAACGTATACAATTCACAGTTTTCGCGATTTTGTCATTCACCTTTTTTTTTCGCGATTTCAAATGGCACCCTAAACCGCCGGAAACCTGTAGTCGTCCGCCGCCGCCGCCGTGTAGTGTATTTTAATATTATTGACGTGATGCGAAACATCACGCGCAATCAAAGACGATACAGATTTTGGTATTTGACCGATTGAGCCCGTAAAATGTCGCCCCTACTGAACCGCGATCGATTTATTCTCTGTCCGTTGACAATTTGGACTCGACGGCGCAATGAAATACTATACGAGACGAAACGCGATACAGTTAACTGTATCGTTATAAACAAAGAAGTTCGTTAAATTATAGGACCGTCGTAAAAAAACTATTCCTCCTTAACAAAATTTCGATTATCGAAAAGAAAAAAAAAGAACAATGTGTAGTAGCATGACGGCGCGGCGTAGATATGATGTTCATTTGAGGGCGGTGGAGATGGGGGTGAGAACAACCCAATATTTTACACCGTTTGTGTATAATACTGACGTGGAAGTATACGATATATATATACATATGTATAATAACGTTTCAAATACTTATGTCTTGATTAAAATTTAAATTAAAACTGGTATTGAACGAGGGGGTGAGTTTACCCCCAGCTCTTCACTGCTCACTTCACAGCGTGCCAATCAATAACACGAGGGTATTTAACAAACAGCTGCTGTATTTTAAATGTATGGTGTGTTTCACTAGATTTAATTGTCTTGAAATTAACGAAGAACACACACACACACACACACACACACACACACACACACACACACACACATAACCGATTAAACAAAGGATTAATCCGAAACTAATATACTCGAGCACCTCGAGCACCGCGTTTTCATCATCTGAATCTAATACCGTCTCAACCGAACGTAAACAATTGACGCGATTTGATCTTATAACCGAATGTCGGTACCATGTCGTTTCATTGGGCTCAATAGCATGTTTATAATATTTTATTTACGTCCGTATGTTCGAAAAACATAGACGCGATATTTTTACTATGCATAATTTGTTCCGGATCATTTTTTTTTTTTGTTTTCAACATAAAATCATAAACCATTAAACGAACTATTATTTTTTTTGACGATTAATTAGGTCTCAGCAAAAACTAAAAATATCAAGTTCATTGTTTCGTATTCCACTCATGTAATCCGTTGCATTTTATTGATTAACCGTACAAATTTTTCATAAAACAAAACGTAAGATGTCTGTGTACACGAATGAATAATACATATTTTAATGAACACTTAGTAGTACATAAAACCCTTTTAAAAAGCGTTTCTTATATAGATATATACCATATATAAAAAAAAAAATATCTATATATATATATGGGTTTATTTTAGAGTCATAGTGTTCCGAGGGCTTCTGCGAGAACACAAAAGAGGGAAGAAGCGAGCGGATATTGAGGGGAAATTAGAAAGTACCTTTTAAGACATTCGTGTAAAGGTAATTCAAAATATAGGGGAGGAGTCGAGAAATCCAAGTCTTTCGTAGAACTCGCAGTCGGCGAAAGACTTGAAAACGGAAACACTCGAGAAAACAAACCATTTTTTTCTTATTTATTTATTTATTTATTTATTTTTTTTTTTTTGCTTTGGAGTTTAGGCATTATCACATTTTTTATGGAGAACAATTGTTTTGAAAAGTTTGTGGAAAAAAAATCGCATCAGCTAAAATATTATCTGCTATCAGTTTCCAATCATATAAGTAGGTAATGAGAAACTTTTAGAACGCTACCTCTTCGATTTCCGGCCAAAAATCAATAAAAAAATATAACAAATATTTAAGAAAAAATTCACACTCATAATGATTTAGATTTTCGTAGAATATTCGAATCGCGTAAATACCGCGAATCAATATAATATTATAACTCAACACGTCATAATCATAGTATGCTAACAGTTTACAAAACTATTGAAGTATAATATTTACTATTGACATACGCACGTCGAATAAAAACGGACGAAACTTTTATTTTTCACGACTAAAACCAATTTTTTCCTTCCCGTGAAAACGCTAATAAATTACACATATTCGAGTATAGCATTTTTATCGGAATCGAAATCAATTTCGAAACGGAAACGTTTCACGCCAATCACGAAAATCGAATTCACCGGGGAAAAAAAAAAATGAAATTTATTAAAATACAAGGAAAATATGCATTTCAAATCTTTCGTCTTAAGATATACAAAATCGAATTTCGTATACTGCTGAACGCGGGGGACGTAAAAAGAATTTGTGCTGAATGGATTTTCCACGGAATAAAACGGAGAAAAAAAACATTCGAATTCATTGAAATCACAGCCCTAAATATTATTAGAAATATATATATAAAAGAATCGATTGGTTTGTAGTAAAATGACGTTAGTAGTATTATTCTCCGATTAAAAAAAAAAAAAATTATAATAATAAATAAACAAATGAATAATTCTGATTGTGTAATCGGATTATTAATATACGACTCTATTGTTGTTTTAGCATTTTTTTCCCTCGCTGTGTATATTTTTGATAAATATCGTCGTGTTTGAAAAATAACAATAAAAACGAATGTGTCATAACTATTCCGTATTTGGTTTTACTACGATATGCGACCTCCGGGGAAGCGTATGCGCGAACGAAACACCCACGCGCACGGATTACAGACGATACGTCGATATTTCTACAAACATTTCTACGCGAACTAAAATTATGATTTTTCATCGATTCATCGTCGTCTACGAATCACGTACGCCACGCGTAGTTCAAACCGGTGTTTCTCAAACTGTGGCTCCCGGTCCCATCGGAGGCCTCGAGTATAATGCTGGGAGGGCCGTGAAATATTTCTAAAGCAGCTTTACTTATTTACTTCGCCATTTACACTGACGTGAAACTGTGAAATTTATTTTTGAAATATTTCAATCACGTGAGTTCTACCAGTTTTATATTTAGATTCAGGTGGCTTCATGACGAACAAGTTTGAGAAACACTGGTTTGAACGACCGAAACGCGCGCGTCAAGCAATATTTCTATTCACAACATACACGAACACTGAAAACAGTGACAACGAAACGTTGCGTTGTAATCGTTCGGATGACACTTTTGTTTTCCGCTGACCAGGACACGAATTTAATTTTATAATAACTAAAATGTGTACGCTTGAAAAAAAAAAAAAAACATTAAACAAACGTATTTCTCTGTTCACTTTTTCCAGATGAAAATATAATGATAAGATCGTTCGTCGCAAAACGTTATCGAACCCGATTTAGAATTCCGATCTAAGAAATATGAGTTAGTAACTTCATCACCGACGCCGTGCTTTTAAGAAGCTTTTTTTTTTATTAATATAAAATTTAATAGGTATGTTTATTTGTATATTAAGTATGTTTATAAACATTAGTTTAAAGTTTGTACATCTAAACTGGTGTAGAAAAAAACCAAGTGACGATGCAAAGATATTCAATAACGTTGAAATAATATTTTCGCGCTCGCGGGAGACGTCATTGTAGTTGGAATTTATCGTCACAATAATCTTTCGGCTCAATCACCAACGAAAGAGTCTCGGAGATGAAATCAGAATTTCAAAATCGAAAAGTTATGTAGGCCTGCTTAATGTTTTAGTTCATTTAAATACTGTCGACATAACCACGTAGTGTGTAATAATAATTAAATATAAAAACAGAATTTATGTGTGTGTGTGTGTGTGTGTGTGTGTGTGTGTGTGTGTGTGTGTGTGTGTGTGTGTGTGTGTGTGTGTGTGTGTGTGTGTGTGTGTGTGTGTGTGTGTGTGTATGAATGTGTGGAAATTAATGGTAAGCACAAATTGCCATCGTTTTCAAGTGAATATACTTATGTGGTACGATTTCATTTCATAGAACTTTTTTCTTTTTTCTTTTTTTTTTAACAAAACAAGTGTACTTTTCATTTTAAATTCTTTCTCGTTCTCTAGTATTCATCATTTCACGTGACACTATTTTGTTCTCACAACTATACAATAATTGAACATTTCCATCCTACACATTATGTGCACATTTAATTTCCTGCACGAGTTTCAAAAATCTATTTCTTTCCTGTTATCTAATCGGATCCGAGTGTTTCTGCTTGCATATTTCAATCAAATACTTTGGATATTGTCGAAGAAATATTGGAAAAATCAAGTTGGATTTTAAATATTTAATCAAACTTTGGAATCTTTGTTCCAGTGTAGCACAGTACACGTTTACATATTTTACCGTTTTCATACCTAAGAGGTTTTAAAGATGATTTTCCATGATACGTACATCTTAAGTGCATAGTGATTGGATTGAAAAATCATTCATTTTACACACACACACACACACACACACACACACACACACACACACACACACACACACACACACACACACACACACACACACACACACACATTTTTATGATTTGGAAACTCAAATGAAATTTTAACTACCCAAACGTTAAAAAAAATTCCCAACTGAAGTTGAGTTTCCGATCAAAAATGGTACAGAAATCGGTGAAAAAAGTACATCAATAAAAAAAGATATAAAATCGATTTTGAAAAACCACATTGATTAGAAAAAGCCAGGGTCACATTGTTTCGCATAAAAATAATGGACCCCGATTCGGTTTGTTCAAAAAGAACCCGCCGTCAACTACAGTCGACTTGTGGCCGTGAAGGTATTAATACAGGTCAAATCTCGTTGGGACAATTTTCTCTTTCAACGCGCACTCGTGTTTTTACCTGTGTGATAATTATCATCGTCGTCAAACATCACACTTCGGTCGGATCGTTTTACCACCTCGCCTCGCTCCGCCATTGTTCACGAGTGCGTTCTCTCGCGCGATTTTCGCACACACGCCCTCGTCTGTCTGACGAGAGAAACTCTTTGTCTTTTCATTCACACACTTACACACACACACACACACACACACACACACACACACACACACACACACACACACACACACACACACACACACACACACACACACACACACACACACACACACACACACACACACACACACATTCCTTTATACTATACCACCGTAATGATGATTGACGCGACGACGACGGCTAGCGAATTTCGGGTGACGATGACGGCAACAGACGTGAACGCCGCGTGGAGAACTTTCGAAACGGAATATTGAATTTCAAATGCGCGGTGCGACGAGAGTCGGCACCGCACCCGTGGAACTATACGGTGACGACTGCTCCGAGTACCCGTTCGATTAAACGAAACAACAAAACGAAAATTACGGAAACGACACACGTGTGTGCGCGCGACATAAGACGAGCGCCTGACGCTCGGGGTTGATTAAATGTCTCCCGGAAGGATTCGCTGGGACCAGGGCCGTAGCGGGAAGGGGGAGGAGGGTTGAGGTCCCTACGCCCCGGACGCGATTTCGGCAGGACACCGAAATCAAAATTTTGAATTTTATAAGAAATGTAATATATTTATAATGTAAAAAAAAAAAATTCAACGTCATTTATGTCTGTCGAATAATAAACTACTGTCGAAAATAACATCAGACAAATTATACTAGTTTCATATGAAATCACTAGTAGTTGGTAGGTACTGGTACACTCATCGATTATACCATAGAATATATATTCTATGTGTTAAGAACGACTAAAAAGTCTTATGTTGATATTTTGCGAGAGAAAAATGTTCCTATAAGTACTGATGATGTCATTAAAACGTTTTCATCGTAATGTTCAGTCTTCAAAAAGTAACTGACATGAATAAGAATTAAAATACACCGATGATAGTATTTATTATAATAAAATAATCTATGTACCTATTCAAATTAACATTAAAGTCTTGCTCCATCTCACAGTTATTTTAATTTTATAATTTATTATTCTATGATCCAATTATTTAAATATGAAATTTTTTTGTCACTTTGCAAAAAAAGATTTTAAATTTAATTTAATGATTTTTATAACATTGTATCATCTCTTCTCCTGAAAAGCATAATTTATTATTAATTGAACCTATTTAGGAAAACAAAAAGTAAGGAAGATAAGTTCTTTATATTAGTTAATTTCAATTAATCACGTGAATATAGTGTATAAGTTGTTTTATATTTAATCAGTTTAGGAAAAATGAACAAAATTATGAGTTAATGGTATTAGCACTTTATGATAAATCATTTGAGGGAGCTGACTTGTATAATTGTATGATATGGCATTTATCTAATGCAATTTTCAAATCATATGAATGGTTTTGATAGGAATTTTAGTTTTTTTTTGTGGGGGGAGAGGGAGTTTAACCCCTATTTGAGCCTATGGTTTTTATTATATTCTAAGATATTTTTCAGTTTGTGGAAAAATTTAAAAGAATTATGTGTTTCACATATCACTGTACATCGAAGTTGATCAAATAGCTGATTTAAATTTAATTTATTCAACATTTGTGTTACAATCCTAGCCATTATTCTATTATAATAAAAATAATGTTGGTAGTTATTGATAATTATTAATCATGAAAAAACTAATCGAAATCACAGACTTAATTTTTATTGAACGTAAAATAATTTTAATAAATACATTTGCACGTTCAAAAAGTTTAAAAGGCCATAACAATATAAGTGCTTAAATTTAAAAATATATTTTAAAACCAAAATTTTCCCGAAAATCCGGTTTACCAAATGGCTATTCTGATTTTTTTTTCAAATGGAAAATATAATTTAATATTTTAAAATTTATGTTCCGGAAATCAAATGAATGTTTTAACACGATTTTGTTGTAGAGCGATAATATAATATTTATATAAAGAAACAAAAATTTAAGAAATAATGAATAGATAAACCGGTTTTGCATTTGTCAAATAGATTTGACTCACCATGTCTTTTGCCCAAATTATGTATTTGGAGTATAATAAATATCCTTGATAATTTTTCGCAAATGATGTGTGATTTATGTCAGGGGCGTCATTTGGGGGGGGGCAGGATTATGCATTTGCCCTACCCTAGATTTCAAAGTAACTTTGGGCCGGCTGCTTCTTTCACATGGGCCGGCACATGGGACATTAGAACACATAATACACAATAATTGAACATTGACATATTTAATATAATATTATATGAATATATTATTTAAAAACTGAAGTTAATGTTATAAAAAAAAAATATTTGTCTTTTTCAGCATAAAATGTATTTAAAAATATTTATATGTTTGTTTGGGGGAAGCTAATTATGAATAATATATATGTTAAATTATTAACAAAAGTGAATGAAGTTTTGGTTTATAATTTATGTTAATAAAAAAATAGGTGTTGAATTATAGTTGATTAATGTTGCGAGCGAAGCGAGCGGTTTTTTTTGTGTAGGTACTTAAAAATTTTACACTGATTGGGCCGGTCATTATTATGTCCTACCCTATCATAAATTGAAATGACGCCCCTGATTTATGTTAGCCTTCGTCCAAATAATACTCTATGTAAACACAATGACTTAGTAACTTTCTCGGTGTTCCTGAGAAAATCGCGAATAACACAAAAAAAAAAAAAAATGAAAAAATAGGAAGACTAATTACATTTTTAAGTACACGATAAATGTTTTTTTCAAGAATTTTCTTCGTTACCTCAAAGATGAAGTTTTGTTCGAGTAATTTCAAAACACGCGCTGAAATATCAACAAAGTGCATTAGGTTTTTTATACGTCGTGCACAAAACACGGTCAATTGTCTAGTTTTTACGGTTTGATTTTACTTTAGCCGTCCGGTCGCACAGTGATATTGTTTTTATGTTTTTTTTTTGTCTCCCATTTTCCACATCGACTCTATACATGAGCAATTTCGTTTTATTGCCAGCCGGGGCCAATAGTAATAATTATAATAATAATAATGATAATAAAAATAATAACAATAATAATCATAATGATAATATAATAATCAGAATTCGGGCTAATGGACGTACATTTTTATTCTTTATCGTCGTTTATCGATTCGAAAAACGTATATGTTTAGGTTATAAATAATACGACCGTAGTTTTTCGAATGCATGCTCGTTTTTCGCATTTGACATTACGCCCAAGTAGAAAATAATACAAATCGATTACCGCAGTGATAATGCGTCGCAAAACACACGTCGATCGTCGATTTGCATTGAACCGATCAAAATCCCATGATAGACAGTAAATCTGTGCCCGAACAATTAATACCCGGCGAATTTTTTTTTTTTTTTTTTACTGTTTCGAGAGACAAAAGAGAAGAGGTTTTACGTGTGAGCGATTTGAGGCGCTTAATGGAATTATCAGGGAGATTTGCGGATCAATAAAAACAATAAAAAGAAACTCGTGCGACCGATCGCGTTGAATTTACGCGTATGTAAAATTCGACGAGCGTAGTCGTGTTCGAGACGACTGGTACGGACAAAAAAAAAAAAAAAGACAAATGTTGTGTATGATGTCGAGCGCCGATAAATAATCACATCATTGCGATCGATATTCCCGCGAGAGGAGGAAAATTCAAGAACGTTATTTTCCAAACGCAACGTCGTCGTCGGGTAGTGTGCGACTACATCGGTTGGGCTATAACATCGTAATTTATTTACAGACGGTCTGTCGATGTCCGTTTTACGGCTTTAGATTACTAATAACGAAAACGGCCAATAACGTCGCCGGTATTAAAAATTCAGTAGTCGTTCGCGTATAAATTACGATATGTTCAAATAGTATTTCACACACGATTGAGCGAGTGGTAAACAAGTAAATATGCATATATTATTATAATACATTAGCCGCGTCTGTTGATTATGCGATTTCATTATAGTACACTCAATGCACAAGGAATAATATATATATAAAAAAAAAAGAAAAACAAATATATACTTATAATTGTGTGTGTGTGTGTGTGTGTGACTTTGTTTATGTGACTGGTGAAACTATTGTGACACATATAATAAGTGGTTATAATGTTTGTTCGACTACGTGTAATTTGCATAAATCAATAAAACTACGTATTATTTTAATTTTACACGCTATTCGATCTTTACCGAGTTTATGAACTTGGATCAACGTGTTAAACGAATGCGTTCTTGGTTTTTTTTTTTTTTTTAATTCTGTGGTTTTCGAGTAAATCATTTTTTTTTATGGAATATACTTCATAATAATTATGAAAACACCGATTGGAGTGTGTTTGTCCAGGAGTATGCACGTAATCACTAGTAAATTTACGTCGGAGTTACCTCCGTTATACCACCTCTGTGAGGATTACGATTTTTTTTTTTGTTACCTAATCGTTTTTTCAGACTTCGAAACATTGTTGAAAAGAAACCAAAACGTCATGTGGACATAATTTGACTTTTTAATTGAAAGTTACGCGATCGAAAAACACTCGGCGAAGCCTGTTGAACGGATCGAGTACGCGTAGAGAAATCTGCGGTGAAACGAGTCGGTAAGGAAAAAATTCTACGGGACAATTGAAAACTGACAGAGTCAAAATGTTCTCAACGTTTTTCCGGCCACTTCTCGTACTGAACCGGAGGCGATTCGTGAATGGACCTAAGCTCTACGGGTGAAAGGATTTATTGCGAAAATCGTCGCGGACGATCAAAAAGCAACTTCGTGTCTTCGTCTCCGAAATCCGTGTTTTCCATACAAACCCGAGATTTCGATATTTCTCCTGAGCACCCGAAAGATGACTTATCGACACTGTACAACGCAAACGAAAGAAATTATTTCTTTTTGATAATATCTGTCGCGTTTTTCGAGTGTAAATTATTCGTTTGGGTACTATTACCTTTATTGTTTCATTTTCAAATTTGATATTTAAGTTCACGCTTAACGATGATGTATTATTCGTTTGAAATCCAATTGATATCTTCGAATATTATTAATTAGTTTTATTTCAAATATATTATACTTAAAAAAAAAAAAAAAAATGTGCTTAACGAATATGATTTTGGTGTAGCCGGTTATGGTGCAGAAAAGGTTGAATATTTTTAAAAATGTGTACAAAGTCGTTAGAAATATTATTTTCGGTGAATCAAAAATTGACTTTACTAGAAACAATATGTCTATAAAATACTCGTTGGGCAGCTCTATCGTTCAGTTAATTTCTGAAGTTAACTTGGAGCGAGGTCAACGTTTGAGTTATGGTGGAATTGGATTGACGTTTTTTAAAGTATTTGAACCTACAAAGAAGAGATATATCACTATGAAACATGGTATACTTGGATTTGTTTGTTCGACCTATGAGACAAGACATTCCGTATTTAAGACAATCTCAGTTTTTTTTGTGTTTCAGATAACTGAAAATTATAAAAATTATTCAAAGTGATACGTTGAAAATAAAAAGTGCTTTAGACAATTTCACCAACGATTTGAAGGTAGATCAGATCGTTTTTTTTTTTTTTGTGCAGGGGTTCTCGAAGATGTCTGACTAATCGCAGAGTCGCGCTCAAAAAAATAGTCAGGGGTCACTTAAGTTAGCTCTTAAAAGATATAGATAAAGTTAAGTTTTGTTGCTGTGCTGGCGGGGTTAGTAGAGTAAAAAGTAAATATTTTTGTGACCATTCGTTTAAGTCTTCGAGTCATCTGAAAAATAAAATAGTGTATAATAGATATAATATGAAAAACAAAAAAAGCATACATTTGTTAAGGTACGTGACTAAAGAATAAAAAATTCGGACAATAGCTCTTAAAGTACGAAGAAGTGACCAGTATAAATTAGTAAATATGTTGAAAGGAAATAACGCACTATATGAATTTTTGAAGCGATAATTTTTTAACAAATTGTGATTAAAAATGAGTGAAAATATCATACGTAGTCGACTTTCTAACCCAGTTGTTTGAAGTGTTTTTATTCATACATTGACTGATTAATTTAATTTTGAAATTTCTGAATGTATAATTTACATCTAATGAATACCAACCCAATTTTTACATAATGGACAAATTATTTCAAATATGGTTAATAATTTTGAAACATGATATGAAAGACGTAAATCAAAAGTTGTTTGATGCTATACTGTTATGATTATTATAAATGTAATTTGAATGATGGGAAATAAGTGACAGCTCTTAAGTAAAAAGTATGTGAATAAATATTATTTTTTTTTTTACTTGTCACATTGTTGTACAATTTGTAACGTTTATCTAATTTTGACTTTCTATTTAGTGCGAAAAGTCAGCCTTTTTACTTACGAAAAAAAATTGTACAGTGTAAAAATATTTTTATACCAACTAAGCTAAGACCATTGTTTGCTGAGTACCTTTTTCAATAATAAAAAAAAAAAAATAATAAAAATATTCCAAAAAGACTGTGAAAGAATCGATTAGTTATGTCAAGTATTAATTAATTTTAAAGAATTGAACACCTAGAACATCCAATATAATTTTAAAAAATGAATTACAATTTAGTAAGTAAATAAAGAATTGTGATTTAGCTCAAATCGTTGTATTGACGGTTTTAGTTTATGCTATTGGAGTAAAGTAGAAAATAATTCAGTTTCGTTGACATTATATCGTGTCAACAAAATCAAGTACACATAACAAAATCCGATTTTGTTGACCATTTGGATCTTACCGTTCTCGAAAGTAACGGCAATGAAAGCCTTTGAAATATTTCAATATACTTAAATATCAAGTATTTATGATGATAGAAAAAAAAGATTAGATATTTTAGTCCAACCAAATCTGTTTGAATCCACTCGACGCAAAGTATTTGCCTACTCGTATTTGAACGTTCAACCGGTATATTCCTAATTTATAATAACGAGTCTAAACACCATTGTGTAAAACATCGGAAAAAAAAAATACTATTTAAATTCTTTGGACACGGTACTGTAAAATTATGCTAGACCAATCACGTGTAGTCAGTGAAACGGTTCGATGTAAAAAATAACTTTTACGTTTTACCACGAAATCATTCGATGCAGCTCGATTTAATTACTGGGCGGAAAGCAGGTGGGAGATGTCCCCGAAATCATCCTGGGGCCGGAGCAGGATCTCCTCTCCGATGATGCAGAAAGAAGACAACGGGTCGAGGCGTCGGCGGAGAACCAGAGGCTAGCGTTTAGTAGGATGGTGGAGTCGATCCTTGGGCAGAAGGAGGATGAAGAGCGTTTCAGGCTGACGGGAGCTGGACGGCCAATTCAACAGCGTCAATTTAATCATTTTGTTGTTTTTATGTATTCTTATGGACGGAACGACGAATTTTCAGGGTGGTTAGACGCCCCCGCGTATGTAAAAATAAAAAAACGGTGTTTAAACGATACGAGACCTGGTGGCAGTAATGTGCAAAACAGTTCCCATCCGGTCCTAGTTTTTAGTAACGGGGGAAAAAAAAAAGCTCGATTTAATTAGGTCTTGAAGCAAAACCATCAAATACAAAGACATGTTTTTCACGTTATATAAACCGACGTTTTTTCGACACAAGTACGATTCCGATGGTTTGAAAACACGAGGAATACAAATCATTAAATTGTCATTCACTCGTTATATCGTTCTATATTTTTATTTCCGTATCGCCATACACCGGTATACGTGTATTTTTTCGCTCGATTTTTCTGGCAACAGATTTTCAGGTTTCGTGTTTGCCGTTCCACCGACCGGCGGTGACGTTTTAGTGACACGCTCTGACTACAGAAACTCTCGTTGACGTTTCGATCGTTGACGGAATTTTAGGCGATTATAATATTAATTCCATTCACTATTATCATACGGAAAAAATGTAATAGTTAAAAACATAGTTTTACATTATTTACAAACAATGCGAATAGTATACTTTGCTTTATATCAGTCAATTTTCCAATATGGATCACTAGTTTGGGGTGGTTTGGGAGTTAGTATACTAAGAAAACTACAAACAAATCAAAATAATATCGTTAGAATATGTCTTAATAAACATACTTTAGTAGGTTCAATCAATAAAAATTATAGTGATCTGGGTGTTTTGCCAATTAAATCCCTTTATAAAAAAATTGCTATTATATTTATATTTAATCGTTTTATTAAAGGTAAATACAACGAATCACTTGTTAATGAAAGGGAGATCATGGCGTTTGTTATACCTGTTGAATATACAAAAAAATCTTTCGGTCAATCTTTCGTTGATTATCTGGGCCCAACGTATTTTAACTCAATGCATTTACAGTATAAAAAAAAATATTCACATTTTTCAAAGAAATGCTAAAAGAATTATTTATACATGGTTATTTTGAGATTTGAGCAATACTCATGTTTAAGTTCCTTTAATTATTAGTATCTATTTGTTGAAATTAAGTGTATTATAGTTTTTATTTTAATTTTAATAATTTAGTACCTAGGATTTCACGTTTAATTACTAGACGATTAATAAAACACGAATGAGCTAAATAAAATAGAATCGGTACCTAATAAAACCATTTGTGCCTATCGATTTACGGCGCGTTAAACGTATACGGTAAATGTTGACTTGGATTAAACCGCTATCAAAACAGAGTTCGAGAAATATCGAAAGTCCGTAGAAGTTGTACTGAGCCCCTTTAGGGCGTTTACTTTCAATAAATAAATAAATTCAATAAATAAAGTTCAGCAATTATTAAGATTTTTATCGCTTCAGATGCGAGACCACATCGCTGCCGTCTTCGATTAAATACACCTCGGTTTGAAATGAATAGCTCTCGATCGTGTAATCGTGGCGTAACTGTTGTGTCACAGATCAATTGATTTACAACCGTGACTAATCGCAACTGTACAGTAAATACGAACTACGAATCGCGCTCTTTACTCTTCGGTACATTTGAACCGTGACGTTTCGCCTGTTCACATTACTCGTATACAGTAGGTATGTTTTATAAAACGATGTAATTTATCTGTTTTTAATTTTTGATTTAACTAGTTAAAACAAGACGACTAAATAGGACCGTTTGTTAAACGAACCTTGACGTCAAAATAACAGTTTAATCCAAGGGCACTGTATGCTATTTATTCACTTGTAGATTGTTTGTCGGCAGTAAAAACAAAATAAATAAAACATAAAAACAAACGTTAATATGATCATAAAAATACACACACATTTAAACTATATACAACCCCACCTTGGTAAATTATAACGAATTCAAAACAATAGTATAATATGTATTATGGTTCGATTATTTTTCTGCTAATTAAAAGTATTATTCCACGGTTACGGTTCGTATACATTTAATTAGATTATTGTAGTCACAAAAATACAACGGAAAATCGGCACGCGTTTATAATAACGCTCGAGTGTTAAAACTGCTTTCACGCGTCCCGAGCTTGAAAAAAACCGCATCGAACGTGGTTTTCGTTTAATTTGAAATAACGTACACACAAAGAGGGAAGAAGAGTGAAAAGAGAAAAATATGAATATATATTATATATATATATATATATATATATATATATATATATATATATATATATATATATATATAGAGAGAGAGAGAGAGAGAGAGATTATTATCTCGAATCTTTTGACGGACATAGTGAAATACGGCGGAACCAAGTATTTTTTTTTTCTTTTACATTTCTAGGAATAAACAATTTGGCGTGCGTCCATTTCTCCGGTTTCCTTTATACAACGACGCGCGTATGACGTGCAGCACGCGTTATATATTATTATATTATTAAAAAGCTTTTTAATTTTTACCGTTCCGTACCGTTGTCGGATGAGTGACGTTTAATTCTCAAACAGTATGAAAAGATGGATAACGTTTAGAAATAACAACCACATGTGTATTCATTATGACCGAAACCTCTACTCATCACGTTTCCGTGCAACGTGTGTTCGGTCACACATTTGTAAAAAAAAAAAAAAAAACACACACACACACATGTTTACATATATAGAATGAGTCAGATCACTTTGACAAATGCAATAAAGTTTTGTTTTAATTATTTTTAAATGTTTACGGAAAAATAATACTGTAGTACTGCACTACAACAAAATTGTATACAAATATTTGTTTTTCTTTTTGGAAGTCAAATTTAAAAAACTTTAAATTAAATTGTAACATTAAAAAAAAAATCAAAAATAGCCATTCAGTGAACCAGATTTTTCAAAAAAATATGGTATTACCATATCTTATAATTGTTGGGACATTCCTTTATTATTATTTCTGAAATATTTTGAATATGCGAATTTCATAATTGAAAATACTGTACAAATCAGTATTGTACGTTGTATAAAGATTGAGTCAATTATCTCGATTAATCTTTTCATGATTGATAATGATTAATATCGATTTCAATTAATTTTAATAGGATAATAGCTACGAGTCATGATAAAAATCTTGGAATAAATTTAATTTCGATTAACTATTTAACTAAATTTGGTATATAATAATATGTGATAAATTTAAATATATCGAAATATTATTATCAAATATTTAAAAAACTAAAAAAAAACACGACCAATTAAGCGTTTGAAATTTCGTTAGAGACTTAAGCACCAACATTTTTCTAAAAAAATTGTTAACTAAATATCTTTTATGAATATTTTACTATGCGGTACATTGAAATATAAAATTTTTTTCAATTTGAGTTAAAAACCACGTAACAAAACTTCAAGTGCAATTTTCTTGCTGCGCACTACTCAATCATTTATTAAAAAAACAAAAAAGTTAAAAATAATACAGAGAAAAAGTTATTGCATTTGTCAAATAGATATGACGCACGCTGTATATATACACGCCTTGGATTAATACTAGGGCAATCGTAAATCTTAACCGTATATTAACCGTATCTTAACCGTTATTTGCAACGATTCAACCTAGCGATACGATTAATATAATAACTCGAGCTCCAATTTATGAAACATGAAAAAGTGGTCTGAAACCTAAAACGGTTTCCAATTTAATGTATTAAAATATGATGCAACACATGCATTAAAAAAGAATAGAAATTTCAAAAAACATTTTTATTTATATTCACTGAAAGTATTTAATGATAACGAAAATTGTCTGTACATGGTTTGAGAACATTTTTTAATTCACTTCGCGTTTACTCGGAATACATTACACACAAAAATAAGATAAGCCTCTCAAAAATATTTTTATTTTTTTTCATAATGCTTCAATTTACGCGTCTATTACGCGTGTTAGAAACGGTATAGAATGGAAAGTAAAAAGAATAAAGCCGGTAAGACAATGGTGGTGGAATTTCGTCCATCGTCGCTCCGCTCCTCGGACAAGATTATGGTGATGAGTAGAGATACAGGAGTTGGGTGGGATACACGAGATGTATTGATAGATTAGGCATTATAGGATAGATTAGGACATTATTTTATATTATAAAAAAAAAACGATTCTGAACGAAGATGAATTGTCAGTGAATAATATGTTTATAGTAAATCGCTTGAATTTTTGTAAAAATTACAGTTTCAGACGCCCGTTAAAATTTTTTCATTGAACCGATCGTGAGATTTTTTATACTTTTTGCAAGCAAAACTTATGAACAACCTTGTAATACATTTTCATTTCTTAACTTTGAGTAGAACATTTTTTATACATTTTCAACTACGACATAATTTGTGATTTCGACAAATTTTGTCGATTTTTGAACTTCAACTGCTTATAAAAAAAAATTGTGCCTATGTATTTTTATAATTTTTGAATGGGAGTTAGAACAACTTATGTGGACCCTTCTATTAAATTTTCAAGTATTTCGTCCGAGCTACATTTTTTTTATCAACATTTATAAATAAAAAAAAATAAAAAAAATCGAATATTTCAAATGCCTATAAATTGATTAAAAATGAGTGAAATCTTTTGAAAATAAAATTATATAAAGAAAATGCCAATATAAACAACTGATAAAATTTTCAAGTTTCTACAACTTATACTTTTTGAAAAAAAAACAAATAGCAAAAATCGTTTGAGGCTAAACCGTTGTTTAACGTGTTTTTGTAAAAATTTAAATTTCAAACACTCATAAAATTTTTTTGTCTGAATCCGGTAGAGTTTTTTTTGCAAATAATTGAAGAAAAACTAATGAAAAACCTTGTACCAAATTTTCAAAACTTAGTTATAAAAGAAAAAAATTTTACGATTTTTCAACAACAAAATTATTTGCAAATTTTCGCAATTTTTACATATTTCGTATAAATTGGAACTTTGAGCACTTATAAAAAAAAATTGTGACTTACGATTTTGGATTTTTTTTTATCAGTTATGGAACAACTTATAAGAAACCTTGTATTAAATTTTCAAGATTTTCTGGCAAAAAAAAAAAAATTTTATCGTTATTTTAAAAAAAAATACTTAAAAAAATTGAAAATTTCAATTGTCTATAATTAGCTCAATAAAAGTCAAAATACTTTGAAAATTTAACGGTGTATAGAGAACGCTAATCTAAACATTTGGTGAAAATTTCAAGTATTTACATCGATTAGTTTTTGAGTTATAGCAAAATAAAAAATTTGATTTTGTCGAAAACTGGTTTTGCGTAAAATATACCGTTTTTCCCTCATTTTTTAAGGGTTTTTCCCGGCGCGTTAAAAAAATATTGAAAATTTTTAACTTTTGACCCCCCAAAGTACCAACTAGATTCACTTTCCTTTCAGAAAAGTTGCTATATAAGGCAATCGAAGCATTTTTACTGCCCCAAATCGTGTCGACAGACACAAAAATAAATAAAAAAAAAAAAAAAAAAAAAAAAAAAAAAACACACATCATTGTAAAATCAATACATTCTTCACTCCGTTCAGAATCTAAAAAACAGGGAAAATATATTAAAGTAGATTTTTATTTTATGAAACAGATAGTAGTACATAGGTATTAGTTAAGGAGAGCGTTTTCTTAGTTAACACGAAAAAAAAAAAAGTAATTTTATATGGTAATTTTCCGAGTCGAAATAAAATGTTTTAACGTAGAAATTGTTTGTGTCTTATCGAAAACGAGTGCACGTAAGACGTAACACAATACGATTATCATCCAGCAGTTTTTAATTTCGAAGATCAAAACATAATAATTACCGTTCACTTTTCTCGGTGACCAAATTCTCGTGATCACTGAATAGTGTTCGATAGCTAAACCTCTCCCGATTTGTGCCCCTCGGAGAAAGAATCTTAAACACTTCATTCCGTAATGTTTCTGATTTACGACGGCGAATAGTGTTTTATTGGCGCTTTGAAATATTTCTAAAACACATTTCTTACGTTAATCGTGTGTGCTATCGTATAATTATGAGACGTGTATAGTATATTATACTATGCGCATATGACATGTAATATTATTACGACGTGTGTTAATTTCAAAAAAACAGAAGCTTTATTGGCTCACGTTCAAAATTCCCATTTAAAAACGGAGCGTAAGAATCCCAATCTGACGAAATACTAATAATAATAATAATAATATTAATTGTAATAATAAAAAGGACGTAATTTGCAGTTCACACCGTGGAATATTATTTTCTCTTTGGAAAAAATAATAGAGATGAGTGTATTGAATTTAAAAGAAACGATAGATTATACTTCTAGTAAAACGATTACTGAGCAACGCTTGAGCATAAAAATATACCGTTAATTTATTTTATTATTTTTAGTAGAATTTTTGGTACCATTTTTTTATTTAACCATACATGTTTAATGTTTTCTAGTTCGCCAAAGAAGATATTTTTTCAACTAAAAGTTTCAAAACATGTCGTTCTATCTAAATTTTCATAATGATTGGATCCGAAAATTGGGTGTTCAATAATTTGTTATACATAATGTTTTTTTTTTTTTTTGAAAATCGACATAAACATAGTCTATTTCTTAAAAAAATATAGAATTATTTACTTCAATGCTAAAAAAAAATAATCCGAAGACACAATTTTTGGGTTTTTTGTCAATATGATTCATTTAGTTTAAGAATGAGATCATATAATATTTTAACAATTTTTTGTCAAATATAAAAAATTTTACTAGAGGTAAAATTAAAAAAAAAAAAAAACTAAGTATTTTCAACATTCTATTTCAACCCGAAAATTATCAAATTGAAACTTCCTTCTGTAGTGCTCGTATTTATATGCTGTTTATACATGGTGAAAATTTCAAATTTATAGTCACATTATTTTTTGAGGAGTTGGGACTAAATTACAGAAATAAATTTAGTCAAAGTGTCGTTTATGGTAAATTTTTTCATTTCCACTCGCTTTTTCGGCAATTTTTTCTCGCGGCTGTAAAGATGAACCCTCAAAGTACGGAAAACAAACGATTTCTGATCTGTAGAATACATGGACAAAACTTTTGTATCAAACATAGTGTACCAACAAGTGAATCCAGAAAAAAAAAATTTAAAAAAAAATCTTTTTAAACCAATAGATCTTTCACTTCACTCAGAGTATAAAATGAACAATATTTATTTATGTTCGATATCATACTGAATATTCTCGGGGTGTGGGTTTCCGAAATGATAATATTCACGTCACGTCGTCCCATACAATTTCGGCCGGTAAAATTTACAATTTAAAATGACCATGTTTGAAAACTCGTATTTTACCTACGATTCGGAAATAATTGTATCGATTGATACTCGTTAGCGTCGAATCATTTATGCCATTATACATGATATCATAACGTAGTTTCGTCACGAGTGAACGCGTTTGTCGACAAATATTCGCGCAGTCACACGTTACGTTTGTTTGGATTTTCAATGTCCGGACGATCCATGCGACTTCGGGTGACTCGTTCAAAGAGAAAACGACGCGTCACGGTGGCCACGAAAAACTCGATCACGGCAAACAAAAGTTCGACGCGTTGAAAAAACGAATCGCATTCTTACGTAATTTATAATTACTATACGACGTCGTGTTTAAAAAAACGATTCGACCGACGGCAAATGAAAATAATACACCTGTGTTTAAAAAGTATCGTACACATTGTATAAAAGGTGATAGGGTACATTTTATAACTTCGTGGAGATTTGAATTTGTCATTGACTATTAGTAACATATTACATTTTTAGGCCACTAGAGTTTGTTTGTTAACCGCATAAAAGTTACGTCTTCTGTTTTAATTAAAATTGATATTTTCGCACGAGTTCTATAAATTCGATTAACTTTCTATACATAAATTTCACCGAGCAATAACGAATATCGATAGAAATTACGGTGGTTTTCGTCAATACTCAATAAACACGTGACACCACTCGTGCTGTAATTTCGTGATTTTATTTTTTAATAAGCCGGTCCGACCGTCATATCGTTTCGTCGACTTTTTTAATATTCATACATACAGTGTTCAAAACCGTAATATGAAAATAGTGTTTAGAAATACGCATTTCGTGATTTTATTAAAATATAAAAATCTATACGGTTTACCAAGCGCTATGACAAACAGAAAAAATGCACACTAGATTTTATCCCGGCACACTCAAAGGAAAATTATGTATTTTCGGAAAAATTTTCCGTGAAAACTCCAAAAACGGTGGTTTGAATAACGGTACGTTTAATGGCGAAGGAACATTTCGGAAAATCTTGTAGGCCGTAACGTACTTTTGTTACAACGGGTTTGATTTAGGCACAATGCACAGAATTATAAACAATTTTAACCAGTCACCGTTCACACTCTGTATAATATTTACTATCACGTTTTACTTATATTATACGACGTAGTTTTGATAGTAGCCGAGGAGGCTTTTTTCGTTCTCTCTCTCTCTCTCTCTCTTTTTTTTTTCTCCGTCGGGTCTATTTTTCTCGGTCGGTGGACTATCAAACAGTGAAATACGACGACGGTGTTAATAAGTAGTTTCACGACACAGTAATATATTATATGTTTTTATGCATAAGTGCCCGTTCGTACGTGATGTGAAATCGTCGATTCGACCGTTGCTGGGTATTTAAACGGCTTTGAACAGCTACTGTCAGTTCGGATACACGTCCTGCCGCAACGATTCGTTTTGAAATCACACACACACACACACACACACACACACACACACACACACACACACACACACACACACACACACACACACACACACACACACACACACACACACACACACACACACACACACACACACCTCACGTCGAACTTACGACGTGGTAGAATATAATATCACGACGGAATTACGAAATGTACCGTTGGTTTTTTTATTTTTTATTATTCTCGATGATGTTATATTGTAAAGGTCCGGTGAACGCTCGAACGATTATTGCCGTCGATCGTTTTTATCGCTCGTCGATCTGTTGGGTTTTCGGGATCGAAATCGAAATGAAAACCGAAAGCGCGTTACGCCGGGATTCACATAAACACAGAGGTCAAGTTTAACAATGGTCCGCGACGTGAACCCGCCCGCAAACTGTTTTTAAGCGATAACAATAACGTCGTTTTCGTGTGTTGGTTGTCGCGTAATCCGCACAGGTCGGGTGACGTGTTTCTAAAGAGACCCACACAATGCGGTCCGAACGTTTTATTAATAATTACTCTCTCAGGAGTCGTGAGACAGCAGGCGCGTCGTAAATTTTTGATCAAGTCGTGTGGTTTTTTCGAGTTCGTTTTGACTGACGTCCGGCGGGTACGGCTCACGGGCACGGAAACGGAGACCGTCGTTTAACGATGACGTCACAGGGACCGAAAAACTGTTTTGATATCTCGTCTCCGCGATTAAGCGTTTTACGAATTAATCTCACGTGCGCGCTATAAACTACACATAAGTTTCCGACCGTGTGTGTGATTTTCATACAAGTCAACGTTACGTTTTACATTTTTATTTATTATTTTTTATTTTTTATTTTTTATAACTTTGCGTTCGCCTACGCATATAGTTTTGTACTTACATTATGCTTTCGGAATAACGAGTTTCGACGAACGGATATCAAACGCGGGGTTTTTTCGACAAAAAGGCGGTGCGAAAATTATAGTCAAAATCGACTTGGCTAGATAAATCACACCTGTTTTCGCTTACTCGTAGGTGTTCGACGGTCTCGGTTGCACGAAAACAACGTCTCGACCGGTCGACAGAGACGATGATCATGAATGCTTTTGCTCATAACTAATTATTTTTTGTTTAGCTCAGACCACACGGTATGGGTAAGCACTTGAACAGTGATACTGATACTGTTTTGTTCGCAGAGCCTTATAGACCAGTGGTTCTCAATCTTTTTGAGACCATGACCCGCCGATGGTGTAACGTAACCTATAATGTTTTCATCGGTTATCCTAAACTTTTATCAATTGTAATTCTCAACAAGGATTATTATGATTATATTCACAAAAACACTTTACTAGTTATTTATAAATTTATACATATAATACTCGTATATATTATTAGTTATTTTATATACTGATGACCCTAAAAAGATTGTTGTCACCCTCCCCCCTTGTGGTTCACGGCCCCCAGTCCATGAACCGCTGTTTTAGACGATAAAAAAGACATTTTCGAAGTCTAAAAAATCAGATTTACCCAATGTGACTTTCGGCTTTATGACAAAAACTCTCGGAATTATTTCCAGCCATTACGATCCGGAAAAATATCGTAGACGTAGGAGGAAGGACGCGTAAGTAATTTATTTTGGCTAAAAATAATTTATGAACTCTGTTTCATTCGGACGTTCCACCGAGCTTCTAGACTACCCCCGTGGAACCACGACGCTCCGAATTTCGCGTAAAAGCGTCGTTTGATAAATCGATAAATCACGCGCGATCGTTGACGAAACATAGGCGTGAAAATATCACTCTCGACGGTCGTCTCTTGCCGCCGCCATTGGACGGTAAACGTACGCCGACAGTCCGTCGTCTAAACAACACGGGTCTCGCCGAGTAAGTCTGCAGTACGTTTCTCTCGTTTTTAAAGCTTTCGATTCCTTCTGTGTGTAGGCTGGCCCCGTCGGTAAAAGACGTGACTCTCGCCTACGCGTTTTGACCTTGCGCGTGAAGTGTGAACCATTACACGCGATAACGACAACGAATGACGATAATATCGATAATAGTATTACGATACGAACGAGTACCGGGTGTAGTACGGGTCAGATATCGCCACCGGTCCAGATCGAGTTGTGCGGAATCGGATATCACGGTGTTCTGACTTTGGCCAGAGTCCAAGACCGTTTGAAATGGTCGACGACGACGGCGTTTATGTAAATGTTCAACACTGTTGACTGATATATCATATCAGACCTGTTACCGGTCCACCGAAGAGTGAAACTCGACGGTTCGACTGTTTTACGAGGGCCAAGACACGGTTAACACGTGTGCAGCTTACGATTCGATCGCGGTCTCGAAGGCGATCGGTAAACATCCAAACGACGACGTGTAAAAATATTATGAAAAAAAAAAACACCGTGGCCCACGAGCGCAAAATATGACCCGAACGCTGAACCGAAAAGAGAAAAAAAATAATGACGACGATCGCAAAAAATAAAAAACCATTTTGAATTAACTATGAGCGCAAATAATAATTGTTATTACATTTCCGAAATATATTATCGTTTGCCATTTCTCACGGTTTTTTGAGCTTAAAATTGCATTCTACAATACACCGCATACTTTAATTTGTATTTCGAATGCTTGTAATTTTAATTTTTAATTTTTTTTTTTTTTTTTTATTCAATATAAGTAAATTTACTATCTGTATTCACAGTGAGTATACAATATGTAAATTTGATGGTATACACGGGTAAAAACAACTTGAGATTACGGAAGGGAATTGGTCCACCAGTGTGGATACCCTTTGAAATTTGAGAGAAGATTGGGTCTGTTTAATTACTGCAGGTCGGGATTCAAAAGATCCCGACACTGGTGTCTTTTTAAGCGACGTGAGGTAACCTGGTTGATGAATTTGGTGGTTAAGTTGGATACTAGTGGATTTACGTGGTTTATCGATTCGGCGTGGAATTTCGTATAATACTTTTTAGCTGCAATAGATATGAATTACATTTTTAGATCGTTGTGTAGAGAAAGGTTTGAGACGTGCCATAGCGTGGATGTTATTTGGCGGTGAGAGATCGACCAAAAGGCCCGGATATTATTTTCACTCTTGTGAAAATCAAACGGATAATCACCCGTCACATAACGTTTGTATAATAGTAATATAGATATAGATATTTTGTAAATTATACCGAATACAAATCATTCAACTCCGATCTCAAATATGCCTCGAATAAAAATAAAACGGGTAGTGAAATTGATTAGGTCAGAGGAATGTTTCCCAACCGGTGGTCCGCGGACCACCAGTGGTCCGTGGGCCAATCATAGGTGGTCCGCGGTCCCATAGATTTTATGTATTCTTGTTAATGAGCAAAAAAAATGGTGTTCCTAGTTTTCGTAAAATTGAGGTGTCCGCGACCTATAAAATATTGTTGTTAAAAAGGTTGGAAAACACTGGGTCAGAGTGTAACAGTCACATGATATCAATAGAGTTCATCAAAACTAGTAAATAAGATAAAAGTGTCACTACGTCACTACCGAGGTGCAAAAGTGAACATGGACTTTACATCTTCGCACACAAAATTTGAGATTTCGCGCTTTTGGGTCTCACCGAGAAAAAAAGTCTAAATCTAAATCGAAACCTGTTCAACGTCATATCGTAGACGGACGCGTTTACGGGGCGGCACACCGTGCGCTGTAAGCCGATCCGAGTCGGAAGTAGTACAACGGAAACGACGGCCGGAGCCGCAATTTAATATAATGATAATAATTATCACGGACGGCGACGATAACGACGACGCGAGCGCGATCCGGTGTGACAGTCAAATCTTACCCTCTTACTCCCCGGTAAGAATATCCTAGGATATTTATACCCCCCCCCCCCTAGATAAGATTGATCTAGGATATTCTTACCGTGGACGGCCTATTCAATAGCGTTAACTTAATTTACCTTATTTTGTGGTTTTTATGCATTCTTATGGGCGGAACGACAAATTTTCAGGGTGGTTTTTTACGTATTTACTAATAAATTAACGGTGAATAAACGATACGGGATCGGGTGGCTGTAATGTGCAAAACAGTTTCCACCCGGTCTTGGTTTTAGTAACGGAAAAAATAAATAAACACGATTTTCTTACCGGGGTTACGATATTCCTAGGATATTTTTGTCTCCCAGGGGGGAGGGTGTAAGATCACCCTAAGATAGTCTTACCTGGGGATGTATAAATATCCTAGGATATTCTTACCGGAGAGGGGGTAAAGGGTTAAGATTATACTACGACACCGCGACTGAATTGAATCGACCCGCGGCGATACGAAACGCGTTTATGGCGAACCGTCGATTATTAAACCGAACGTTTTGTCGCGCGCGTACCCTACCCGACCGTAACGATCGACGGCGGTCGGCGGTCGTACGCGTAAAAGGTTACGACGACACGATATCTGTACGCGCGGCCCTAAACGCCTAAACGACATTGCGTACGTCCGTTGTCGATACGACACGCAGACGTGTCGTGACGAAGGCACACGCGCGAGACTAGAGATTTATCGTCCGGCAATCGAGCACGATAATATTATGCTCGTGTGGACTCGTTTGTTTTTGTTTTTGTTTTTGTTTTTTTTTTTTGAAACGATTCGTTTCCACGAGACGCGCGTTTTAAATTTAAAACGAATACGCGTAATATTCAGCGCTCGGTCCGAAAGGACGTTACGACAATACGCGCGACGATGCCAGTGGCGCAACCAGGGGGGGTCCCCGGGTCCGGACCCCCGCTTTAACCGTGTCGTATCTTACTAAAATAATAAAAATGTAATAACATCATTTTAAGCTGTACAAAACATCGCTTGGATTTCCTTTTTTACAAAACTCTAAATCTACCGTCTTTAATTATCATTCAATTTTACATTATAATTATACAATTTACATTAATCAAACAATAAAATAATAATTAAATTTGCTTGTTACTTTGAAATAATCATGTTTTTGAACCCCCCCCCCTAAAAAATCCTTGTTGCGCCACTACACGATGCTTTACATTTATAACGTTTATGCTACGAGACATCACACGCCGGATGACGAAACGCAGTCGTTATGTACTATGCAAATATTATGTGCACGGCGGACAACGGATTGCTGCGGTATAGTGATTTTCTGTAATGCGCTCTAGGGACCTCGTAGAAATCTCCCGTGGCCTAAATCCCAAATCATTTTTGTCGCGTGAACGAGTCGAAATTCCGAAAGCATAGTAAGTTCTCTGCGTTTGTGTACTCGCCATTTTTTTTGTTTTTTTAACGTCGTAAACCTCCGCAATGGCGTGACGCAGAGACGTATTTAGCTGTTTTGTGCCTGGGGTTAGTGAAAAAAAAAAAAAAAAAAACACTGATGCGCTCGGACGTACGTGGCGCACTGGTCAAAACGCCGTAAACACGTTTTTACATATCGTTTAAGCAGTGCTTGCGCTAAGTTTTGCGGGACCTGGGTAAAATCGGATTAAAGGGGGCTTATAGATGTCGAAAAAAGGATTTTTGGATTTGATCCCCCTTCATAAAATTCTAAAAACCATATTTTAATAATCATTCACCTTAATTTACCTTACTTATTCTTACGAAAAGATCCATACATATAAAACCTGCTGAATTACTCGTCACTATTGTCTTAAAATATAAAGAAACTAATAAAGTAATTAAATTTGATACTAGTATTCTCAAGTTAATGTTCTAGATTATTCGTTCAAATATTAAATCATGGTTTGAATTGTTCTAAGTGACTAAGGGAGCATAAATTAAAATGTGTTTATGAACCATGAATGTTAAGAAAAAAATGAAAATAAATGGAAAATAATCTGAGTTCTGAGATTTATTAACATTCATTAATAAAAAAAATGTTATATATATTACATTGTTTTATTTATTTCAAATTTGTGATTTTAAAGTTAATTTTATTATCATTTTTTAAAATTAAAAAATAATAAGTAATTGTTTATATGATATTGCATTTTTGATACGTCTTATTATGATGAAATGATTGTTTGTACTTTAAACAACTTAAATTAAACATCATTTAACAATTGCATCCTTTTGAAATGTATAATAATTTTTCGAATTATTGTAAATTGCAATGGAGTGATGATTTAAATATGTACAAAAGTGATATTCATTCATTTGGACATAGGATGCCGGTGTGATTTCGCAATGATAACGATAAAATAATTTGCCATAGATAGGTATAATGTATTCACATTCGTGCAATGTTTATGTTTTAATATCTATTTATTTTATGGTCTGCCTCTACGTCTATGCAATAATAATACTAATGAGCAGAAACACTCGTTAAAGTGTTACATAATTAAACAATTCATACTATTTTGAACCTTTAGAATATTAATTTCGGAGAATCCTTTCTTACTGCACTTATACATAAGAAATAATAAATTACATCACTCTACAATTTCGAATGAGTCAGTACGGTAGTTTTGGCCAACGTTGATCTGCCAGTCAGCCAGAACCAGGCGCGTTCCATTATAATTACAAATAATACGTTTTTAAATATTTGTTTCACAAAAATATTTTATCTAGGACCCACAATGCGAGGCCCTGCGAACCGTGGGGCCCGGAAAGTCAAAAAGACGTATTTCGCATCACTGGTCAAAGAAACAAGACGTTCCCCACTAATTTCTTTAACATTAAACTCGTAAAAAAAAAAAACATTGATTCTCCACGGTAAAATCAATGCAATTTTCACTACGTTCGGAAATTAAAAAATACGGTAAAAAACACATTCACTGATTCGCATTGGGCAACGAATATTTATTGTTTATTAAAAATCAAACAAGTGTATCACAATCGTTATGCGGCACACTATAATATTTTGGAACATACAAATTGTAAAGCTTATAAAATTATACAACTTGACGTAAGATACTTAAATTTAAACTTAAATAAAACTTAAATTTTCGTTGGAAAACGCATTAACGATACCATCGTATTATTTGTAAAACATGACTGTATGATCGAAACAACCATAGAATTTAGTGTTTCGTCAATAGCCCTTCATACCAAAATAAGATCGGATACATTTTGAGATTGAAAAAACCTCTCGGTCGTATTGGAAGAAACATTGTTAACGCGATTTCTGCTCGGAATTACGTATCTCGGTAATTACGGGTATCAAGTACATTTTCCCATGTCCCAGTGTTATCAATGCACGTTTCGTGATAAATGACCAACAGCAGTGAAAATTAATATCGTATTATTAATAATAATTTTGTTTTATTATTTATTCACTAGCCAAATACCATTCGTAAAAATGGTCTTGACGGCTGACCGCCTCTGGAGTTTTGTTACTCGGCGTCCAAGACACCTCTTAATTACGTCGTTGGTGTGACGTGTCGTTTAAATCACGGGCCACACGATCGTTTTTTTACGGTACCTGAAGATTTTTGTCCATTCGTCACAGTACTGCTATTACAGTCCGGTGTATCGTGTATCAAGGTGTTAAAAAACAAAATCGTCCACAGGTCCGGGACAGTAACCAGGGGAAGTGGTGAGTGCAATATTGTTAGTGACGTGTACACGTTGGTTGGAAACAGCGACGGCGATTGGAACGAATTTCCACCGAGGGTACATTTTACACACACACACACACACACACACACACACACACATGCACCATAATAATTATGCAATAGTCTGGTCGTATTTTGTATACGATATGTTTACGTGACTCGTTGAAAACGGGCCGAATAATTCGGATTATTGACAATGCGAAAAATTAATTTTCGTCGATCTGTCAACGTCCGTTGATATTTATACAAACATTCTGTATACACATACAGACATGTGATGTACACGTAGAATCTTGTTCGAGTGTTGCGAGTGTGTATTTACACCACGCGTTGTCGGTGTGATCCAGTGAAATAAATCTAAAATAATATAATACAGTACACACGTCATCAACATTGAATACATTTTAATTGTGTTTTAAAGCTGAAAAATCGTAAAAAATCGAAACTCGTTTTACAATGATGTTTATTTTATTTTTTTCTTCTATTGTTATTATTTTCTAAAAATTCTTTCGGGGGTAATAAATTGTGTTCCAAAAGTACTTTAAGACTTCATTTATCTGTCTAATATCCTTAATAGTTTTTCCGAGCGTTAGGAAAACACACCGAAAAATCGTGTAAAAACGGTAATATTTACCGTTAACGAGACTTTCAATAATTCGATTTTAGTCACTAGAAACTGGAAATTTTCCGTAATAAATATTTTTTATGTTGTTACAAATTCTTTGAACGCTTCAAGAAATTTTGAGAACCTTTGGATTAAAAAAAAAAAAACATTAAAAATACCTTGATTTTTAAAATTTATTTCATATTTATAATTTATTTAATACCTTTGGTATTAAGACTGGAAAATTTAATATCATATAATTCATATACTCACTTAAAGATACTGTATTTTTTTTGAAAAATTACTATACAAGATTTTTTTATGAGCGTCCAACTGTATTCTGTAACGGATTCGAGTGTTATCACTTCAATATTCAATTTTAAATATTAATAAAAAAAAAACATTTCGTTCATAAAATCATCATGAAATTGGGATTTATATTGGGAAAAAAATGTATTTTGAATATTTTTCAAAAATAATTTCAAAAAGGTTTTGACAAAAAAAAAATCTACCGACAATTAGACTTAAAACAGTAATATATGTAAACGGTATATGTTACACTGAAGCTTATTTGTTCATAAACAACCATTTTACTAAAGAAACGATAAATCTTTTTTTTTATTTTTTAAATTCAACTCACTCGTCACCATTATCTTGTCCTTCGGTTCATTCAGAATCTAAAATGCATTACGTACGCAGCGAGCGCGTTGCAGTATACGTGTATGCACGCAGATACAGAGGTAGTGAATACACCGTACGATGGGCATACAAAAAATAAAATAATAATAATAATTAATAGTGGAATATTAATATCAAAACTGGTTAGTGGCCCGTCCGAGTAGAGGA
Source organism: Therioaphis trifolii (assembly GCA_027580255.1). NCBI lineage: Eukaryota > Metazoa > Arthropoda > Insecta > Hemiptera > Aphididae > Therioaphis > Therioaphis trifolii. The sequence goes on along the minus strand of CM050404.1, from coordinate 10,303,058 downwards.
AGGAGCGGAGTTGGATAGGTGTTACACAAAACAATAATATTATTATCATTACCGGTGATTTATCGGTACCTACGTCGCGTATTCGCCTCGTTCTTTCCGGCACGTACGCACCCACTGTGCGCAGCGGACTGTCATATTATTATTATTATTATTATTATTATTATTATTAAAATGTGTTCATTTTCTAAAATCAGACGCCTGCGGATAATTATTATTATTATTATTATTATTATTGTTAAGTTTTACGTTTTACTCGGCTCGAGTTGTTATCTGAACCGTACTGAACGCAGCGGTCGTTTTTCATCCATTCTCGGCCGTCAAAGACGAACGACCAGGACTCGGGTCCGGGAATCCGCTAAACACGCCAGATCTCTAGACGTATATACTATAAATAAATAATATAAAGAGAGAGAAAGAGAGAGAGAGAGAGAGATGAGAGAGTACACGTGGGTTATCGAACGACGACTACACCTCTCCTCCTCCTCCTCACGCCACTTTGATATAGTGTCGTGCGACATCGTCGTATCTTTTCGATCTCCGATCGATAACGATTAACGACACGTTTACGGTCGGGCCGATCTTACGAGTGGCGACGAACGTGTTCGGTCTCGAGTTTGAGCTTTGCCGAAGGTGAACGTATTCGGATAAGCCGGAGCAGCTTACAACACGCCACCGGTGGTGTGTTACCGTCGGTTAAGCGTGGTTAACGTCTATCGAAACGTCCTTTACCGACGATTCGTTTGCGACCGCGACTGCTGTTGCGTGCGACTCAGAATTAAAATGTGATCAAAAGGCTCTTGAAGACCGCTCGAAACCAGTCGACATTCGATTGGCGAAACGACGTTTTTACTCTCGTGTCGATCTATTCGGATTTCAATTCACTTCTTTTCGGTTTTCCCAGTAGTACGTATCCGTGTCCGTGGTTTTTTATGTTTTTGGCAGTCGATTCGGTAGGCTCGATCCGTTCCATGAGCTTGGAAATTTTTTTTATAAAGTTCTATGAATTTTTCCCAATTAGAATCTATCACGACCCATTTCGAACGTCCACGCTATTGTAATGGTTTTGAAACCATTAAAAGTATACTCATTATTTAATACGTCAATGTCGATTACAATTTAAGACCTGTTTGAATCGACGAAGATATACAATACACAATACGTCAACGTCATAAACGCAAAAAATTTCAATAAGGAACACACTGAAATATATGTACGATAATTTAAAGTATATTATACTGAAGTCATAAACGGAGAGTGCACGTGGTCTTTTGGGTCAATTTAAAAAATCAAAAAAGATCAGTTCATATTTTTATGCCGTGCTTGAGTCTCTGAACGAGACTTCGATTTGTGTATAGGACACACGAGCTCGGACTCGCACCAGCTTCCGAGCCTGTTCAGTAGAGCATGTACAGACGTTCAAACGTGTAAACCTACTCCGCCATGGAAGACATCTGTCGAGACGTTCGCTCAGAGAGCATGTTCTTTAAGTACTCGTCGTCCGACTTTTCGTACTTTAGAGTACTCAAGACTCGACGCGGTCACGTTCGTCACGGTATACATCTACGAGAAACGAATTTCGGTTACGTTTTAAAAACGTTTCTGACCGGGGGGCACCGGCCGTTTCGTATTTTATAAATATTTGAATATTGTTATTAGTGTTGATAATAAAACCGAGATTTTCAGCCTTTAGAACATGTTTTCGCCATAAAATTGGCGTGAAACGAAATGTTAGACTATTGAACAGCTCCCGTGCAACAGAGCGAATGAGATTTGAAACAAAACGGGTCCTGTTCGACCGACCTCCAAAGAAGTGTACGTACGGTCTAATTATTATCTTCCACGAGACCGCGGAACAAGCGTACGAAGTGAAGTGCACTGTGCACACGACCTCTGCGTTGCCCACGTAAACCCAGCAAATCATCGTACCACAGAACCGTTAGTTTGCACGGATGCCCTCAGAACGTTATTGTTATCGAGTTCTACTTTCCCCTCCTTACTCAAACACATACACACACACACACACACACACACACACACACACACACACACACACACACACACACACACACACACACACACACACACACACATACATCGTCTTAATCGAGTATTTGTGTACTCCGCTATATAGTCTCGTATTAAACTCACGATCAAAATAAAGTTCGAGCAATTATTGTAAATTGCAACAGTAATAGACGATTAAGATAACAAAAAAAATATACTTTAGGACTATGTCAACTCCATCGATCTAATTAACAAAATTTGTTTAAAAAGAATTTCGTCAAGTCAAATAGATAAAATGTAGTCAGTTGATAATAATTTTAATACTAATTTTACGCGATAAAATTGAAATATTTTATGAAAGTAGGGTGTGCAGGTGGTGGCCACGATTCGGGAGATTTAAATGATAAACTGTCTCTTAAAAGGCATAATTATAAAATTGTGGTAAAAAAACATAATCATCGCCCTCCTCAAATATATTAATATAAGTAAACAAAAGAAAAAAAATAACATACGAAAATATAATTAAGTGAAATAAATAAAAATTATATTAAATACGGATGAAAATCGAAATTTAAACTTGTGTGTATTTGAAATTTTATATTAAAGTTACATAATAACTGTACGAGTAAAATTTGTATCAAAAAAAATATTATGACTATTGAAATTTGCCATCGAAAATTGGTGTTGTAAATTGTATTACATGCAAATACACGATAATGGACATTTGCGGATAAGTGAAAGTTATACATACAAAGTTGAACCACTCCTATTTTTTTTATTTTTTATTCGTATGATAATTACTCCTATGAATCGTGTCGTAACGTTCTTTACATTGACGAAAAAATAAAAAAGAAGATTCAAATCGAAAGTCTATTCGCAAAAACATATTTGAACCCTGGACACAATATGTTTAACGTCTGAATATGCTCGTGTTGTTTTCTCGTATATTATTTCATTTAAAAACATTTCTTTTTTTTTATACAAAAATAATTAACATTATGACGATAAGAACAATAACTATTTGGTGTTTTATTAATTCTTCTGATTGATCAATAAAATTGACACTTTGAACGACAAACGCGTGGTTGAACTCACGCGTATAATTGTTCGGAACACACAAATCGTGAGCGAACAATAAAAGAGCACAACGTTTACGTTTACTCGTAATACGTCGAGGTTTTCGTTTTAAAGGAAACTTTGAAGGAAAACGTGCGTTTTCCTCGAAACCACGTGACGCCGACATTATCACGAAGACGCCCGTACACTGTGAATCGGGCGAAAATGCAAATTTGAATTTTTCAGCAGATATGAAACCGATTGAAAACATCTTCTTCGGGCGGCTCGAATCCGCAGACACGCGCTCGTACGTTTTCGTCACTGTTTTTCATAATTACTTATCGTTTTGAAATTCGCGGCACCGGCCTTTCTGTTAGTGTTAAATCACGAAAGCTATTTTACGGAATTTTTTATTTTTATTTTTTAGGTGCACGCCCCTGGTCTTCATTAATGCATTTCATTTCAAACATTGCGGTTTATGCGCTCGCGTCGTGCACGCCTTTTTCCTCGTGACATTTTCCCCATGATTTATCTGGAGATTTTAGCGTTTACGATTTTACTCTGTACATTTTGTTTTTTTTTTAAATTTTTTCCGTTTGAATTTCTAAAAACTGCTGCTGTGTGTACGAGGAGTATATTAAGTATCTCTCGACGTAACTTCGAATTGCGCCCTTGTTGTAAATTATTACTTTTTTTCCCTCCGCCGAATACGTCATTACACCGATAAGTCGTTATTGCGTTGTTGCATAACATATAGTATAGTGCATTTCGTGTGTCGCACGAACGATTGTTAAAAAAAAAAAAAAAAAAAAAAAACGACGGTATTGTCGTTACCGCAGAATATTGTCTCGCTATAAATCCTAGACGATTTTTCGTATCATTCGTATTCCAACGTGTGAAAATTAATAAACCCGATCAGAACAGCTCGACACCGGTGAGTTCCCTACTCGAAGGACCTCTTTTTTCGAGTTCCGAGAGCATGAAATAATAATAATTATAACTAACAGTCAGTCAAATAAGTATCGTCGGTGTACTGTTTTCGAGTTTCAAAAAATAACCGTGTGTTGTAGACACCTATAATACACACTGCGACCGAAGGATCGATGTCGTGATAAAACTTTTTGCGAGTCGCGTGCGTTCAGAGCGCTCCAAGTGTCACGCGACCTACACGATTCAGATGCGTATTGTCGATATACTCGCGAGTCGACTCGATAATAATAATAATTATTATTAAAGTATTTCTACGCGATGATAATAAAATATATAATGCGATAACCGTGTTTCCAGTCTTTTCATCTCGATTACGCCGCTGCGTTTCGTACGGTCGCATCGTCGATCGTCGTCCGTTATAACGAGTAGTAAAGGAGGTGATAGATAGATAAATATAGATAGATAAAGAGAGAGAGAGAAAGAGAGAGGTGGAAACATAGAGAAAGAGAGGCCTTCGAACGGTGTAATCACCTCTGGCACACTGTATGTGTGTGTGTGTGTGTGTGTGTGTGTGTGTGTGTGTGTGTGTGTGTGTGTGTGTGTGTGTGTGTGTACAATGCATACTATATTATTATATGTATATAATAAACAGTACGCGTATCCTATGCGTATCACACCGGCGGCGCACGCGTTTTGCGAAAACCGAACGCGAAAGAGTGTATTTATTGCATTATTATCATTCACGACGTGTAGAGCAAGTAGTGCGGATTTATTAAAAACGAAAAAAAAATAAAAATAGGACACAAATAATATGGTCACGACGTAAACAATATTATCCCGTTCGATTTGTGTCGTAGAACCCGCGTGAAAAGACGTTATGAAATCTAAATCGACAATTGGTTCGAAAACGTAGAACCTGGTAATCGTATCGGGAAAATGTAAATTTCCGTGTTTTTTTTTCAAAATATTAATTAGGTATCTAGAAGGTTTTTTATTGAAAACTTATAGAAGTTTTACTTAAAACCGCAACTAAGAATTATCATACATTTTATTCGCGTAAAAAGTTTTAAATGTTTCAGTCAATTTATCAAGTAATAGATTAATTTTTAAGCATTAATTACGAAAATACTTACTAACGTAAAATTAACTTCCAATGTTTTTGAATTTAAAGTCATTTTTACACCAAATTCTAGGAAAAAAAAATATAATAATAACATCCATTTTTTGTCGATTCGTCGGCACGATTCTACGGCTACGTTATAATACCGTCAACGGTTTATTTCAACAGTTTTTAGTTTGGAAACATCATTATTTTATTGATGTGCATTACAAAAGTTAAACCACAACGGTCTACTGGATTTGAGGTGAATCTAAACCATTTATGAAACACGGAGTCATTGCCATCGCGTCGTTAAAGATTTGCCGTCGGTCGTGTCCAAACACCGAACACTGTTCATGAAGTAGTCCCGTATACTTCAACAATAACTAAAACAATACGTTTTTAGTAGGTTAACAGCGCTCTATATTTTTTGAAGGATTGTTGTACTCGAAAACAGTGCATTTTTGATTTTCACTTGAAAAAATATTGTGAAAATACCGTACTTTTTTTTATATGATGCGTTTTTTGAAATTTATTCAAAATTGCATCGTTAATATTTTTAATAAATAATCAAAAAAAAAAAAAAAAAAAAAAAAAAAAAATAGAAAAATAAAATTATTCGTCTTATTTTGTATAGTTTATTTACTATTTTTTATTTTTTATTTTTTGACGTCAGTCTTTTGTGTTGTGTTAAATCATAAGTAAAATAATTACTGGTAACGCTTTGTAATTTATTTGTAAAAAAAATGTCAGCACACTTAGTATTGAATGCGAACCGATATTGTCTGCGGTTTCGGTCTGTCGACCTTTTTAGGGTAAACACGAAAAGTATGAGATTTTCCAATGCATCCAGAACGCATCCAGGAAAAACTGCTACGTCGTATTATATTATTATGTTTATCGGTCGCCTATCCTCGACCCGTGGTCGTTTAACGAACGTGTTCTCACGTATAGAACGTAATCAAAGAACAGTTTTGCGGAGGAGGAGTCCCCCTGATCTTAGAGATCGATAAACGACGTTGACACCGGCTGTTTTCGAGAAATTTACCGACCCCGACCTCTCGGTCACTCGCGCGTGTACGATAAAAATATATTTACACCGCGTACGACGATTCCTACTTAGGTTCTTGCGGAAAACTGCGCATCGATTACGATACGTCGCTGTGGTTCTGTCGGGTTTCTGTCGAACAGTACGTGTCAGTGTGAAAAAACAGTTTCATTAATTTCCGTTGAATTGATTTTTCGGAAAAATCATGAAATATTTGTATGCAAATGAAAATAAAATCGTTTTCAATAAAATGCATATTATATTATATTTTATATTTATTCGTTAAATATTCTACATTACTTTACGACATAGTATCCGTTTTATTTTATCTGTCACTCCAACTAAGATTCGCTAAATTAAAAAAAAAAAAAAAGCAATTCCACGTTTGTGAAAAATATAATTGTAAAAGTAATTACCATTATTTATTTATATATTAAAAAACAACGATACTTATATTTATAAATCCAAGGATTTTCTAGACAATCTTCGAATCTATGGTTAAAACCCATGTGATAACACGATTAATACGAGTTATCGTACTTGTACGCATTAACTGAAATACAAGTTATTATCCCTTTATTCAAGTGAAATGCGGTCGATGTATGTGAAAATGTCGAAATGCGTGAAATATTCGATATGAAATGTTTGACACTCAGAAGTCTACGACTGAACCGTAAGTTTGTAATGGACTACGTTTTTAATTTTATCTTCGAATAGCGAAAGACACGAAATCTCGCCCGGCCACAAACAATCGGACTTGTTCTCGATCTCGCGTTTTCACCGATAAAAATAATTTATCACGTGATCCGCATTGGCCGCGATCTTGTTTTTTGACGCGTTAAAGTATATAATATATTTTTTCGTTTATCATAATAATTATTATAAAATGTTTTAGCACGTTTAGTGCTATTACAACTATTTAGCATTAAAGTATAATGTACTATAATTACGTCACGAAAATCGGGCGGCCGAGTTTTCATACATTATTATTATATGGTATAAGTACGACGAATCGGAGCAATTCGTTGCATTAGCGCAGCGTTTCTTAATGCTTTTATCAGCGGAACCATTTTTTAACGTTCACTCAATTTGCGGAACCCGTATACTTTGTTTCAACATCTAGTCTAAGTAACACAAATTACTATTATTTCAAATAATAATTGAGTTTATTTTATTCAAAGCGTATTTTCAAAATTAATCAAAAAAAAAAAAAAAAAAAACATTCAAAGGTTGAGCATTTCAAAAAGTTAAAAATGCAAACACGGTTTTTTGTAAAAAATGCTTATGTATTGTGGAACCCTTGAGTAATCTTCACGGAACCCTAGGGTTCCGCGGAACACAGTTTAAGAAACACTACATAAGCGTACATTATCGGTGTTTCGCAATATAACCATTTTAGAGTTATCATTTTGTTAGTGATTTTTTTTTTCACCGTTGACTCGGACATGAAGGTATTATTATCTGAAACGAGTTAAAGGTCGAACGACACGTCGAATCGAATTATTGCTTTTGATCTAAACATGTTATGTTCAAATTGAATATTTGAACCGATTCCGAATCAAATGAATATCGTATAATATAATATCGCGTTTTAACGATTTTTTTTTAATATTCAAAGATTGATTTTTTCCTTATGAATTATTCGTGCGTTTAGATGTTACTCTGAAATAATAATAATAACGTTTCGACGATATAATATCGTAGGAATTGACAGGCGTCGATAACAAACTCAAACGAAACCTGCACAGTACACTATGATGTTAATAAATTATGACATTTTTCGAAAGTTTTTTTCTGATATTTTCCATAATGTGCGTTTCACTCGCGACGTTCATCAATCATCACTATGCGCGAATTATTCGTATAATATCCCACTCGTCCGATCTGCACAGTTATAAACGAAATCTAAATATGAGGACACGCCCGTAAATAACGTTTAATAAAGTCGCAGAAATCGACCGTAAACAGACGTATCAAACTAATTTTATATATGACCTGAATTCTGTGATTTCAGTACGTTTATCGTGAAATCGAAATGTTCCCGAATTCGAAGGGTTAATATTCTCGCACGTCCACTTTTTCTTTTATTATTTTGTAAATTGAAAACCTCGTGTACGTTGACATCGCAGCACCGACATAATTCATATTACGAAATACGAGGGTGATTTTAAATATCGTCGTCCCGTGATTGTGAAACTTTTAAGCCTACCGACATACGAGCACTTGTCGTGAATATCAAATTCACGGAAAGAATACGCTCACGCAGCTTTGCATACGAATTTTGTTGTGAGAGTTATTATGATTAGCATATGATATATTGGCTTAAATATATATATATATATATATATATATATATATATATATATATATATATAGTAACAAAATTAAAGATATAATTATTATAGATAAATTAATAGATATATTATTATTATATATAATAGATTAATAGTTGAATAAATTTATATAGAAAAAGTGAACACAATAAAAGATTTCATAATTATAATTAGGGTTCGGGACTTGCTGCATTTGCATATTGCTTAATAATGACTGCAGAATAGTCTAAGTAAGATTTAAATTTGTTTCAAGTCATAACGGATTGAAGTACACAAATTTCAATTGCATATTTTCGCATATTTAGCCGTTTTCTGAGCAAAATGCATATTTGTCAATTTTGGCAGTTTAATTGTTATTTATAGCATATTTACAGGTAAACAATAATTCATCATCTTTATATTTAATAATAAATAATAAGTTAATCTTTTAAAGAAAAACCCAAATTTTTTTCATTGTAGGAGAAGACGAAGAAAATGAAATCGAACATACATTTCAGTAATATGATGTTGATAGTATTATAGTTGTCAAAAAATAACTAATTACAAAACATTGTCTAAATTTAATTGAATATTAATTATTTTAATATAATTAAAAAAAAAATATTTAGTTGCATATTTTTGCGCATATTTCGGTTATTTCAAGTGCATAAGTGCATGCATATTTCCTACAATTTGTATGCAATAAGTCCCGAACCCTAATTATAATAAATTATAAGTTATAATCGCACAGTCTCTACGATATGCGTGATATTATGTATCTCACCACACTCGCACAGTGATGAGTCGATCATGCCCCGTTTACGCAGTAGATAGTTGCACCTTCCCTGCCCGGTTCTAATACGATTGAGTGTTGTCCATTGAGTCCTTTTAAAATCCCATCCAGGAACTTTTATAAACGGTTCTTTGATCCGGTCTCGGTTACGAGTTTCTGTTTGGGTCCACTGTCATCACCTATGAGGCTCGGTGGTGGGGGGGAAGTGGTCCACCCTTTGAGTAGTGTTATTATTATGTGAGATATACGATTAGGAACAAAGTTCTGCGGATGTAGGTGATGATGGCACGAAACGAAACGACATCAAACCGACAGCCAAACGTCCTAGGACCTCCTGGCTCTATCCGGGCTCAAACAGCCCTTTTCAGGGATACCCTGATACGCGAGAGTTATGCAAACTATTGTTGTTCACTAGAACGACACTCGTCGGAATTGGACGTTGTGGGAACGACAACAACTCGCACGACACGAATCAAAGAGCACGGAAAAAAGCGCGAACGACCGAGAAAACGGAAATCGAGAAAGACGTGTTCGTAGGTCGAATGAATAAACGGTGACGCGTAACGACGTCGATTCGTGAGTTTTGGAGTGGGCCGAAAACCGTTTTCGCGGCGTCGCGGTGTCATCGGTCGGAAGAGAGACGCGAACCGAGAGCAACGGTAAATCGCACGCGGTGTTATTGTTTCCCGTCGTCGTTTTCGACAGCACATTATAATCAACACCGTCATTACGGTAATTTACAAAAAAGGTCAAAGTTTCCGAGAGGGCTCTCGAAGCAAGTTTTGTTGTTTCACAAATGATCGCCAACAACATGAAAGGGCATACTATTGGAGAAAAACTAATTGAACCCGCTTGTAAGGAAATGGTGCGAATAATGATTGGAAATGAAGCGGCTCTTGAAATCGATAAGATACCTATGTCAAATGATACTGTTACTCGTCGCATCTATTGTATGTCGACAGCTGATATTAAAGAGCTCGTTATAGAAAAGATGAAAAACTCTCGGTTCACGCTTCAATTCGATGACTCAACTAGTAACGACGGAAAATGCTACATGATAGGATTCGTTCTTTTTGTCGACGATAATGCTATTGTAAGCCAATTTTTGTGTCTGAAAGAGTTTCAAAAAAAAATACTAGAGGTAAAGACATTTTCAACACAATCGATTATTTTTTTTGAAAATAATGGAATATCGTGGAGTGACTGTGTTGGAATTTGCACAGACGGAGCTCCAAGTATGACTGTGTTAAACTGGCTAAAATGAAAAATCCTGTATGTATACTATACACAGAGTGCGACGCGGGAATAGGCGACTTCTTTTGTTTTTTTTGTTATACTAAGCCGCGCATTAATGGTTTTCGAGATTTATTACCGTACGTTTCATCTCCAGTCGGTTGCCTAACGGGTGGGTTTCGACGACGACGTCCACAAAGGCACACAGCGGCGGCTGATAACGACTCGAAACGACTCGGGCAAAGACGATCGTGACGTGTCAAGGAGAATCGAAAGTCGAACCGCCTACGTGCGCTTACCATGACGAACGCAACCGGCGTTTTAATGTGACGCGTTTTCGCGTTCGTCGGTCGCACCCCGTGTGCCCTTCAGCCGGTCTCTTTCTTTTTCTCCTCGGTAACGCGAGAGTGGTAGGTTATATAGGTTCTCGTAACTCGTGACCCGTCGTCGCGCGATTTTTCATATTTTTCACTCGATTATGGGCTGATGTTCTATAACGATTTTGCGCGTGAGTCCATGGTTACGCTAGGTTTTCTACCACATGCTTACCGTGTTTATGTTAATAACAATTATTGGTCTGTTCGGTCACGCAAGAAAACACATTACCATACATCAAGGACTGGCAACTGTCGGCCCACGGCGAACCATTCGATCCGGCCCTCGTCGCTATAAAATTCAAAAATAAATATTACTTTTCAGAAACTTTCCAAAAGCTCATATCTAAACCAAATGCTATACATAAAATTAGATTATATGCTTTGTTCATACGTTCCGTAGTATACGTTTTTTTTTATTTTTTTTTTTTTTAACACACATGATTTCGCGTACACAAAAAGGTAAATGCGATTATAAATTTAAACAAACTATGCCAAATCATTAGTGTTTTTAATAACTTTTTTTTCCACTTTCCGGTCCGTCGAATTCGTCGGAGCCGAATTCTGGTCTTATATTAGTCACTTTTAGTAACGACACGCAGTTGCCAGTCGCTGTTTCTATACGTGTAAATGATATTCAACCGTTTTCCGTGTATCGAATAGACAAATATCACGTTTCCTGGACGAGTCGACGTTCGAACCAGGACCGTGGTCGTGATAATCGTCAATCGGATCGCTCTGTACACATACACGTGCCACACCGCGCGACACACAAAAATGTGTGTATAAGCAACAGCAGCAACAACAAGAAAAACGACGAAGATTCGACTATGACAACAATACAATACAATATAAACACATAATATAATATAATATAATATATTTCTTTAATACCTACTACGGCATAATATTGTATTAGAAGTACGACACGTGTGAGCGAATTATACGATCACACATACACACACACACACATACACACACACACACACACACACACACAGACACTCGCACGCGCACACGTGCCTGTGTATTGTCATTGTTGTTATATTGTTCGTGGTGAAGGGGGCCCGGGTCGCCGGCCGGCCGGCCGGCTAGAAATTAGGTTAGGCCGTTTCGCGCACGCACACGCCGCGCCGCTCGCATCGTCCTCGCGCGCGTTTATTCGCCGGCCGGCCGGCGAGCCGCGGCTACATTAAATAGTGAAAGTGTGTGCGTGAACGAGGTGTGTATGTGTACGCGTGCGTAATATGTGTGTGTGTGTGTTCGTTTATACGTTTTTTGAGTGTGTGTGTGTGTGTGTGTGTGTGTGTATTATTTTGCGCCCAAAGAGCGTTGAACCCGAGTAGCGATCGCGCCGGAATACGAAATGTATATAACAACGAGCGCGCGCGTGCGCGTGTTCATTCGCTCGAGGCCGTGTCGTTGGCACCGGGTCGCCGCGGCGGCGGCAACGACCGAGATTTCTGCACATCTGATCGCCGCCCGCGGTTTGGCCTATATCGTAACGTTATTGTGTTCGAAGCGCGCCGTGCGCTCGTGGTGCGGCGCACGTACACTATAAACACGGCCGATCGTCACGGACGACGTGGCGTTCGGACGAAATAATTATTTTTTATTTTTCATTTTTTTTTTGGGGGAGTGGGGAGAAAATGAATAGCTCTGTCGTCGGTACGATTCGTGGTGACGTGATTTAAATGTGCTGGGGCCCGGTCGCAAACGTTTTCACGGGTTCGTGACGTCTAACTAAAGCGGTGCAGGTTCCCGAATCGACTGGAGAGTCGTGGAATTTTTTTTTTATTTTCGAAAATTTTTAAACTATCCGAACACGCGATTGAATTTCATCCATTACCTCCGGATACATTCAATAACGACTTTGAGCAACGGATGATAAAATAAACCGTTTACTTGATACAAAAGAAAAAAAAACAGGAAGGTTTTAAACCTACTTATTGATGTCAAAATAGTACGAATCTAAATCAGTCACATAAATGTTAAATTTTAATGAGTACTATATTTAGTGCATTTTTAAAATTGTATTATTTGTTGAATATTTGTTTGTTCTTTGTTTTTTCAAGTTTAAATGTTTTTCATTAAAATTAGAAAACTGTGAAAAGAAAATGCGATATAAGACACTGTAGACTGTCTAAGATGAGTGTATCTGAGACTACCAGTTGGAAACCACCGAGTTTAAGTCGTGAATAAGAAAAAAAATGATGTGAACGGTTCTTTATAAAATCACACGAAAAAATTTGATCGATGCCGATGTCTTCAAAGGGGCAAAACGATCATTGTTCGTTGTCTATGAGGTGAAAAGGTTCATACGGCTACGACGATGAAATAAAAATAATAATAAAAAAAACGTTCTACTCGACATCACAGTGCGTGTTTTTCCGTACAGTAGCAACACTAAACGTCACACGAAATAATAAAAATTAAGAAAATGCCTAAACACGTGTGTTCGGGTGTCTTCGGACGTTCCGGGCTTCACCGCACCGTCGGCTATTCGTCACGCCACCGGGGCGCGTATATTACCGTTTTGTAAAAACACGCGCTCGTCCGACGAATCAACAACAATATTAACGTACAATGTCTGACTAACTAGAAGGTAGTGTTAAAGTCGTAAATCAACTAGCACGACGTATACGCAAACGCGTTTGGTTTATTCGAGGGTCCTGAAGCCAATCGAGCGAACATCTGTGGATGTGATAAACACCCATGAAAACGTTTCTCGCCACAATCAACTTCTATTATTATTATCTTTTTTGTCTTCATTTTTTTTTTCTAAATTAATTTTAAAATTTTGAAATATGTAATATTACAATCTATTCGATATAATATAATACACTGGGATATTAGATCGTATGACGATAAAACTTAATAAACGTTTTTCTTGTGCGCCGGTTCGTCTCCTTAAAATATTTACGCTCGTAACCGACGAACAGTATACCTATTGGTTAGGTAATAATATGAGCTGCGATATAACGATAAATAAAATCCGTTGAATCGTTGAACTGTGCGCTCTTGCAAATACGAACGCGAATTTTCATTGCGATATTTCGATTACATATTATGGTATGATAGCCGTAACGCCACGAATAGTGTTGACGTGAAATTAATCTTTTTTAAAACGCCTGTTTTCGATTTTAACCAAAGGTAAATTGATTTTATTACATTTTTTTTTTTTTGTTTTTTACTACGAACAAATGTATCAAAAACTATAATTGCGTTCAATAAGTAGAGAAGAATTTGGGATACGTTTTGGGCTTAGCCCCTAAAACTATTTGCACCAATGGGCATGAGACTAAACCAATTATCAGTTTAAAATACGGTATACAATTTACTGTAAACGATAATTTTCCCCAACCGTCCACTTCATCTATATAATTTACTTTATCTCCTGTAGTCTCTACCGACGTAGAAAATCAAAATGATCTGAAAGAGGCCGAACAGCACAAATGGCGGGATTTAAAACACATACGGAACACGTCATAGGTTTGGTTTTAAAAGTTCGAAGGGGGCGGAGACACAGAGACAAGACTGTTCGATCAGGTACCGTCCAAAAAAAAGATATGTTATGAATAAATACCCGATGGTTGTTTTGGCCCGTAGTAAAAAAAAAAGGGGGTTTCGTTTTCGCTCAAAGAAACATAATTCATTACAAACGATAAATACATTTTGGTTACGATTCAGCGAAACTGGTTTTTGTCGATCACTTAATTAGAGTTACAAACTATTGTTTTAATTGAACATAGCAATACTGTCAATATAATTTAAGCGTGCATAATGTGAACACCGTGTAAAAATAATTATTTTGAACACTATTCGTTTCAAAAAATTACAGTTTTATTAGGTACTAATAAATAAAAGACCAAACAAAAATTATATCATAATATGGTATTTTGATTTTTCGCGATAATTTAAAATTTGAAATAACTATACACACGTACGTATATAATTAATACTTAAAACAATTTTAAATATCACAATTTGATTACGGCACAGACATAGCGGTGTTTAAAACGTATAACGGTAGTTGCCAAAACGTTTTTATCGTATGTTATATGAATAATGTTTCTATGGGCGAAAACCAAATGTACACATTTATGGACGAAAACACCCACGTCCGGAGACTTTTCGATCTGGTTTTAGCGTGACAGTGTAACAATCAACGATCAAATCTGCAGACTCGTCACTGTAACATTACGTGTTCGAGCATCGCACAGAGTATCGGTATTGGTGTGCGTCCGTGACGTGATATAGTGTCAGTCGAGTACGATATTATAGTTACTAACTAATGGGTATTAAATGTATTAACGTTTACAAACACCGCGTGAAATTCATCCGGAATACATCACACGGAATGCGTTTTTTTTTTTTTTTTTTTTTTTTTTTTTTTTAATCCGACGGATTATTCGGTACTCGACGCACGAGATTAATTCTCGGAGTGCTCGCTCGGCAAGTCACCGGTATAGGAGAGGAATAGGTCGATCAAACAAATCTAAAGCCGTACCGACACCGCGTCGAAATCCACAAATATTTTCAGTTCAGTAATATTACTCGCTATTATAATCATTAAAAACTAAACAAACATGTTCGAAAAGTCAATAGAAAACGGCGTTTAATACGAAAATAAATATAAACCTGGTTTAAAGCACGAATCTATATTGTAACTGTTGTTATTATTGTTATTATTATTATGAATGGCGTATCCAAAAATTTTTCCGTGAGAGGTCTTAAATGTTTTAACAGTTAAATGGACAAAAAAAAACAATACCTCAGTATTAAGAAAAATAATATCTATTTGATGTCAATTAACGTTTGGGACTGATTTATTTTCATTCAAATAAGTATTTATTTGACCGATAAAAAAATTTAAAAATTGTGTTAAAGTTTGAGTACTAATTGTTTTTGTTGAAAAACTTTTGAAATACGAGTAGAAACACAACAAAATGTATATATTTTTCTGGTGTTATCAAATTGATAAGAAAAAATAAAGTCAATATTTTTTCCAATTTGTATAATATTATTATGATCAGATGCTACAAATTAAAACGTACGTATCTTGTAAATTAATAAATGAATTTCAATTTTGAACCAAATACAATATTTTACCTATTAGTTCGGCTTACTTTTAACAACCATCGCTTGACTTTTACATTGATTTTCCGTAAACTGAAAATACATTGTGTTTTCAACAGCTTTTACATTTTGCTACACTGAACGTATACCCTTATAAATAATTAAAATTTTAGTTTTTATGACTGAGAACTTACTATGTACTAATATATTATTTCATTTATGGTAGGTATTATACACACGTAACTCACGAACCAACGGATCGTTGTTAAGTGGAATACAGCAGTGTAAATACGAATTAAAACTTCTACAGATTATTTAAAAAGTAACCGTAAGAAACATTAACGAACTATCTATTATTATCGATATTATTACGTTCGTTTTGCTTTAATCTAGGTTCGTCCGAACGGCTTTCGCTTTTGCATATTCGTGGTATTTTATTCGTTATTTTATTTTCACTGTTCTTATTAGATAACTCCTCTTAGAAAATTTTACATAACACATTATATAAATGTTTTAAACCGTCAGCGAATAATAATTAATATATGTTCATATGAATCAACTGGTGTGGAGGGTGATCTCGGAATCCAAAAATCAACCCCTTGAGTAAGCCCCTAATACATAAATATCTATGACTATGGGACGTATCGAATGCCGTACAATCTGATATATTATTTTATCAAAAAATGTATTCTTATAATACCAATTAATTATTAATCAATATAAAACGGGGTGAAAAACGGCCGAATATTGAAAAAAACCTAAATCTTGGCCATATAATACATAATATATATATATATATACATATTATAATATGTAAATGCATTTATTTTGCTATTAAAATAGAAAATAAATTTGAATTCACATTACAAATACATTTTTTTTCGATTCATCTACCACTTTTGAGTGTAGCATGTGATGGATTTAGGGGATTAGTGGTAGTTCTAAATTATGGTTTTGACTTTCAATATGTTGATAAATAAAAAATTAACAAATTTTCAAGGGGGCAAATAGGAGAAATACATATAGATTCATACAAACTTTTTGAAGAGAATACATGAAAAATGTTTATACTATAGAGCAGGGATGGGCAACTGGTGACCCGTGGACCGCATCCTGCATGCGTACCATTTTCAACGGGCCAAAGTCAAAACAATGTTTAATAAATACAAAAATAATTTTTAAACGTAGGTAATTAACAATTTGTTTTTTTTTTGCTTTTTATGTTCACTGGCCCTCTTGCATTTTAAGTTTTAAATATTGGCTCACTAGTAACTTTAAGTTGTCCATCCCTGTTATAGAGTATATATACATGATAATATATTATTATAATATAACTTTTGAACAACACACTGATTTCCGAATAAAAGTGAACAAAAACGTCAGTTAGATCTCACAGGGCTCGTAATTTCGCAAACTCGAATATTAATAATGGGCCAACCATAAAAAAAAAAAAAAAAAAAAAAAAAACAAAAAACAAAACTATTAATTTCTATTATCAACTATATATTTTATTGACTAGGGTCATCTTTGACTTGGTCGTTGTTATTATTTATCGACTAGGTCGTCTTTGATTTGTTCGGTGACAAAACACAGACGAGTTTAAACGAATGTAGTTTGTGCGGGTGAATTTAACTCGACAAAACCACGATCGACAGGTAAAAATAAAACGGTCATGTTCGAATCGGACACACCGACGTATGTTATTACGGGCTGTATAATAATATTATCGGCCAGCCGACCGTCGGTCGTCGTCGTTGACGTGGAACACGCGAAACTCGTCGTTCACGCTTCGCGTGGCTCACGGTCGCGAAATCGGATTACCCGCGAATAACAATAATTATTGACCGTACGGATCGTATTATACCTGCGAGACGAAACGTACGCGTCCACCACGCGCGCGTACACGACGTCGTACTTAATAGGCAGGTACGCGCGAAAATTCGCATCTAAATAATCGACAGGCGTACGACGATATACGGCACGGCGCTCAAAGAATAAAATATACGTGTGCGGAATAAACCGCGGTGGAGTACGTGTCCCGAACGCTATATACGTACGTATATTATCATATATACAGTGCCGATCCCGAACACCTGCAACATCATTCGTGCAAATGTTACGTGTGTATATGTGTGTGTGTGTGTGTGTGTGTGTGTGTGTGTGTGTGTGTGTGTGTGTGTGTGTGTGTGTTATTATAACGTCGTCGTCCCACGGCTATTGCGAATCGCCATTTCGAACGATATATCAATAATTACGACGACGTACAATATCACACACACACACACACACACACACACACACACACACACACACACACACACACACACACACACACACACACACACACACACACACACACACACACATACACACACACACACATTGTGTTGCAATATAATAAATTGTATCTCGCCGCATTGTACGTTTTAATTAAACATTAGGGACTCGGTTTTTTTTTTCTTTTCACGTATTAAGCAACGTGCAAAACCTTTAATTGTTATCGACGCTAACATCATAGGTGTTTTCGCGCTTAATAGTGTAGTGCGAATATGTTCACAACCGTAACGATAATGATAGTCCCTCTCGGGAGAGAAGGGAAATCTCTCGACGTCTTACGAGGTATTACATTATTCTCAGTATACGAGGGAATATCGATTTTTAATTAATTGTTATTTTTTTTTTTTATTTTACATCCGTCTTTCGAGCTACGTAAAAACGCCATATTATAATATTATGACTTTGCGTCGGAGCTTTGTCATGTACCTACTCGTGAGTACGCGCGCGCAACCGAGGTCGACCTCGGTGTTATCGTCTACTGCGGGAGACGACGACGAATCGAGTGAACGTCGAAATAATAGCGAATTGAAAACGTTACTTTTCCTCTCGCGATAAAAAAAAAAAATAAAAAAAAATAATGAATATGAAAAATAATGGAAACGCTATGCGCATTAACGCTCGTTATTCAAATAATAATGAAAAAAGAAAATTAAATGAATATGTTATACGCGTATACTAGTCGCACGGTCGTGCGGAGTGAGTTTATGATTACTCACGACCGAGAAGAAAATAAAAGTGGAAAATCGCCGACTCTTAAAGTCACCTGGTGTCCCGCGCAAAGCTTGATTAATGCGATCCGTGCACAGGTTCGGCACAAACCGATTTCGTGACGTATTCCACGGTGATTAATAACACCATTTACGTTGTTCGAGCAGATTATCGCCAACACGGCACGGTACGACAAACAAACATATTGTTACGGAATACGCGAAACGTACGATACAAATAATAACTCTAGTGTTGTTCGCACGACAGTGACGTTTTACGAAAATAATTCGAGAACAATAATCTTATTTCCGGTATCGTCAGTTATGTTCGTTATACTACTGTGTTTCTTCCTTTTTTTTTTTTTTTTTTTTTTTTATTGATCTTATAAAACATCGGCTTCTGTGGCCATTAGTTTACAATTTACAGTAATTTAAAATATTTACAATTATATATTACATATCTTGTGGAAAAGGGCTTAAATTAGGTTGTATAGCTGGATTTCTTTTATATACTGTATGATGTTGTGGATTGATTGGGTGTCAGGTCCTAATGCTTCTCCGACTTGTTGAGATATGTCGTATTTTTTCCTCATGTCATCATATTTTCGGCATTCAGTAATAATATGTTTTACTGTGAGGTCCACTCCACACATTTCGCATATGGGGGGATCATTTTTTTCCATAAGATGCCTATATGTGATCAAAGTGTGGCCTATTCTTAGACGATTTAATATAGTTTCCTCTTTTCTATTAAGTCCGGGGTTTTTCCATGTCTGTATGTTATTTTTTATTTGGTTTAATTTTGTATGTTGGTTTATCCATTGTATGAGCCATTTTTGGTCTAGGACTTGTTTGATTTGTTTTTTTTTTGTCTTCATATGTGTATATATTGAGTAGTGGGGTGTCTGGTGAGGAGGCAGCTTTTGACGCTTCTAGGTCTGCTTTTTCGTTGCCTTGTATGCCGCAGTGTCCAGGGGCCCACATATAGCATATATTCATCCCCATACCTCTTGCTTCATATGTTTTTTCTTTTTCTTCCCTTTTGTTTTTGCGTTTACGAGTACCACATGGCACACGTCACACGATATGCATACGCGATCAACCAGGGCCGCGGATAGAAAATTCGGGCCCAGGGGAAGTAACACACGGGCCCCCTTTGCTCCATATTAACATAAAGGTTCGATATTTCCAAAAAAAATTTTAAATATAACACTATTTAAAATCATTTTTTGTACGTAATATTTAATTTTAAATTACAAAAACATTGTTTTTTTCAGGTAATATTTTGTAAACACTTAATTTTTTAATATTATAATTTTTCGAACGCCTAGTGTACAACTTATACATAGTGACATAGATAAATAACCAACTGCATTCGTATTTTGTTCTAAAATCCAAAATCCAATTGTTATACAATTTTTACTAGGATTTGACGGAATGCTCTTGGAGGTCCGGATATTTCTAACTTCCGTGAAATCAATTTTTTTTTTATTTTCTGGTTTTCGTACCAGACCCCAATGAAAATCCCGGGGCACAGGTATAAACACCCCCGACCCTCTCCCCTCTCGCCAGGCCTGCGTTCAACGTGTTCGTATGTTTTAAAGTCTACCGTTTTCGCCTCGACGACCGTTCTCGTTTTTTGTTTTTTTTTTTCGTTTTAGACTCTACGTTTATGATTCTTCTCCTGTGCAAACATGATTTGTTTTGAAAGATTTTTCGACGGTAAAATATTAAGGACGCGGCTCGAACGCGAAACGTAAATAGCCCCGTGTGTTTGACACACGGGCAGGGGCGGAGATTTGGTGTTAAACTGGAGGGGGGCGCATAACATCATAATATGATCATAAGACCTATACCGACCAAAGCCACTCACTTCGATAACAACTATAAATCAATTAGTTTTAAAATTATTTACATTTAATACTCAGTAGTTTGGTAGGCACATCACTTTTTTGGAAAAATAAATTTTTTAAATACA
The DNA here is from genome assembly GCA_027580255.1 of Therioaphis trifolii. Classification (NCBI taxonomy): domain Eukaryota; kingdom Metazoa; phylum Arthropoda; class Insecta; order Hemiptera; family Aphididae; genus Therioaphis; species Therioaphis trifolii. The sequence goes on along the minus strand of CM050404.1, from coordinate 10,282,108 downwards.
ATAATTTAAAAAAATAACAATTAATTATGTATAGGTACATACTTTTATTAAATATTTAATATACAAACAAAAATAAAAAATTTTAATTTATAAAATTAATCAAGAATACAATATATGTATAAATAAGTACTCGGAACTCTGTAACTTCAATATTTATATTATATCGGTTTTTAGTTGAAAAACAAATAACTGTATCCTGATTATTTATCATTTTAGTCGAATATTTTTCAATACTCAATATAGAAAGCTCGTTTGGGGGCTAGGACCTGTACTTTAAACTTAAAGACGACTTAGCCCTACTAAGCCTCCCAAATTTTTGCCTATGCTCACGGATATATTACAATGTCGTGTTATTCGTGTTATGTACTCGCGACCGTGTGTTAAAACGACACACCGACGACGTCTCGTAAGCCGGCACGTTTAAACGTTTTTCGCGAACGCCTATTAAAACGAATCGTTATCGCGCTCGCGCACCGGCGTGGTAAATTATATACTCTAATAACGTTACAACAGTGTGTTTGTGCCACCGCAGCGGCCGGTATTTCGCGATAATTAAGAGGACGCCGGGCGCCGCGGCACGGAATAATGTAAATTATTAAAGTTTTCAACGCGACGGAATCCAACGCAAAGTACCTGCGTACAGTATGGCCTGTGATTATTAAACGCCAACCGAACGGTGTAAAACCCGGGAAAGCGGGCTGTATACGAGTGTTGTGTCGTGGAGACGGACGATTTGAAAATTCTCGAGGGTCAGTTTTCAGAACTTTCACACTTAGCGGGTCAGAAAGCAAAAACAAATTTCAAAATGTAAAAAAAGGCTTACAAAAACACCGATAATTCATATCATTTATTTTAATTTAAAACCACAATTTTGTGTACAAAGTTATATATTAAATCACACACACACACACACACACACACACACACACACACACACACACACACACACACACACACACACACACACACACACACACACAAATATTATATATATGCTGCCGGAAATGTTGACATTTAGGAAATGACGACAATTCCTAGTAAATATTGACAAATCCTAAAATCGGAAGGAAATGATATCATCGCCTAGTATATGTTATCATTTCCTAACGATAGCAGGCAAAGATGCCACATTTTTTTAATTTAATCTGACTTATTTAAATATTACTTTTATCAAAAATAATTATTAATTAATCTACTATCACCTTAATAAATAATCAATAAATAAACAAGTATTTTTTTAACATTTTAATTTATGTAATTTAAGCTTTTTAAAATTTTTTTTATGATTTGCTACGTAGTTACTCATTTTTATTTTCACATAGCAAACTTCCATGACATTTAGAATTACAAATTCTAGATGCCGATCTGCAAGCACAACTGTTCGTCTTGCATTTCGTCTTACATTGACATCGGGTATATCCTTGTGCCCCTGAAATACTATTTACAGAAGCTGCCTCACGAAGTGATAACGGTTTTTCTGCTTGACCTGCCGATTTTAAAACAGTACTTAGATCCAATCAATTTGCTTTGCAAGGATTTATTTCTGATTTTGTGTACATACTACATATCGACGTAAACCCGTTTTTGGTATAATTTTATGTCTATATACCCGTGTGTCTCCATTTCTCATTTGAGTTCGACAGCATTATTGGTTTTTGATTACAATATTTCCTAAGTTGATAAAAATGCTATGCAACTGCTTTACCGTGGCAGTCCCCGGGTGCCACACGTATTTATTTATTTTTTTTTGATTCCTTAGCATAAATACCGTATGTGCAATAAATATCGTGACACAAGCGTAATCGAACTCGTACGTATTTTTTAAATATACGAATGTTACGTACCAAGCTTTTAAGCTGTATCAAATATATTGTACTTAGCAAAAAAGCAGTAACCGAATACATCGCACGATAATTTTGCTCAGTATTAGTGTTCATATACGGTATTTAAGTTTGTTATTGATAATGATTTTACAGAAGATTATTAATTCACATAGTTATTTTTCTCAAAATCACTACAATGTTCCGTACCGCGTTTGGTTTAGGAGGGCAGTGACTGTCGTCGTCTCTCGTTTTGGATTTTTCGTTCTTACACTTACGTCCGTACCTGTTACAATGTACTAATGCTGACGAAATAGCGTGTACACGACGTGCGTTTTTTATTGTCGGCTTATAACGATTCGGTATTCAACTGAATGTCTGCACTAGAGATGTGAATGAGGTAAAATGTTATCGACGAATAAGTCAACCGTATATTTTAGTGCCGAACTAACTTCATGTGATTATTATTATTTTTTTTTTTTTGTGATATATGTTATTATTAGGATGTATATTACTGATGAACTTTACAGTTACTATACAATCATCAAAATATTACTTCATTGAACCCAACGTTATACTTAATAAGAATTAAAAAAAAAAAAAATGTGATAATTAGGATATACTGTAAGAAACAATTTTTACAGTTGTTAAATTTGTTTATTTTTAATTTTAAGTATATTGCATTTTATAAAGCTTTCAAATTTGTAGATATTTCTGGATAACTATTTTTTTCATACAGAGATATAGAATAAGGTATTGATTTACATGCATTTAAAGATATTTTACCATTTTTACCAGTTAAGTGGTAAATTAGCCGCATTTTTTTTTTTTTTACGTAAATTCTCCATTTCTAATCGGCACACAGCAGTGGTGTCATTTAGGATTTTTTTTTGATCGTCAGGTGCTCTAGGTTTCGAACAGGCCATCTTTGACCCGTGTGTCAACCAGTACGAGTACAGATATACCTACACGTACAGTGTACTTTGCATAAATTATTCTAGTTTTGTTTTTCCCGTAGACCATCAACGTAAAATTAAAACGTAAAATCGTTTTAAAAACTTTACGACACAAGGATAATAATAATAAACTGTCTACAAATACTGAACATTGCCATCAATCGCGTGTGTGTTGTTTACTCAATTAATTGATAACGCGGTATTTGCTTGAAAAACCTATGCGATCACCAACCACATGATTGACAAAGATATTTTATTTTTAACATGAAAAAAAAAACAAACAATTTCTTTTTTTATATTATACTCATGGTGCATATTTATTTTAGAAGGTCGAACGGGACAATGTTTTAAAAGTAAACGGGGCCACCGTACACCCTGACCATTCAAACGACGTCCCCGGTACACTACGGAAATAAAATATAATGGCATACCGTATAGTACCGAAACCGTTTTTGTCTTCGAATTGGAAAACGAATTCGGCGAGAGAGGATTTAATAGAACGCCCGAGAAGTGCTCGTTTGTATTCTTCTTCTTTTTTTTTTTTTGTGATTTTTCGCTTACGACTGTTCGTCTCTCTTCTCGGACGGCGCGCCGTCGTTGCTCGCCTAGCTGAAAATATCTATCACGTCCCGCGACACGGTTCGCGAAGTCGTTACCTTATTTTTATTTGTCATTCTTTTGTTTTTCCTCTGTTCTTTTGTAATTCGTTTTTATGCGTCTCGAGCGACGAAGAATATTGTCGAGAGACAATCGTCGAGTGGATTCTATACGCGCGTAATCCATTCGCGAAATCACGTCGGATCCAATGTGCGAAAACAGCAACTAGAGCCGTACTGATTTTATCATTCTGTTATCAAAACTTATGTCCAACTGAAATCGAAAGTGAAACGGGCCGGACCAAACAGTTTTAGGTTATAATACACAAAGACCGAAAAATTCCGGACCGCGGTTGGGTCCTGTACACAAAGACCGAAAAGACTTGACCGTGGTCCGGTCCGGTCCGGTCCGGTATGGACCGGTGTTGACCAGAACGTGCAGAGCACTGGTTAACACAGGGGCCGACTGAAAAGGGTCCGGTCCACTATTCCAAGTTCATTAGCGGCCCTATAACTACAGGTCTGACACCCCTCCCCCCCAAAAAAAAGAAAAACGTTTACTCATATTGTGATTACGGGTCTATATAAATTTTGTGGCCCAACGCCCTAATTATCTTTTATACACATAATTATTACTGAATGTTATGAATATGTTAATGGTTTTTATAATATATTATATTTATGTTGTTGTACAATATATAAATGGGTAATATTGTCATCAACATAACTTTTCCTAAAATCATGTATAAATTAGTATGAAAACATAACATAAATACATAATAATATAATCAATGTGATAAATTTGATATAACATAAAATATAATTAAACAAAATAAAAGTAATGATACTTTATAACCTTATGCCCTTATAGGTACTTAGATACGGTCAATATAAATTGAAATATTTGATATTTCGACAACAGCTTGGACATTTAACGGTGATGTACTCTTTACTATTTCAAGCACGAATTCAAATTCAATTTCGTCTAAAATTTCTTTTTCGGCTGTCATAAGAAGAAATGCTTCCAAGTATTCATTTACAAGAGAAGAACGTAAACGATTTTTAATTATTTTCAATTTACTAAAAACACGCTCGCAATTTACTTGACTCGCAGATAGTGTTAATACATATTCTATGGCAGTAAAAGGATTAGCGTATAAAGGAGAATGCAAATTAAGCGAATAATGTGTACTGTATACACACTTGTGCGCACCGAGTTTCGTAATACGTCGTTATGATGTTGTTGTTACGAAGAGATTTCCGACACGAACGTGTCATGGCCGGTTAATTTTTCGGTAGCGACGAACGTAACGGCGTTCATTTCGGCGTACCTATTTGATTTTGCGACGACACGTTCGGAATCGAAACGCTACGACTACGTCGTCAAACGATCAAGTTGGAGTTTCTCGGTTACTTACTTTCGTTATTTTTGTGGAATTTAACAAGTAACGCGAAAACAACGTATTGTTTTTTCCCGCGGTCAGACGATCAGAAAACCGATTTGTTTTTCGCGCTTTGTTTTCCGCGTTCAATTACAGAAAACTAAGCGATATATTATTATGTCTTAAATAATTATTTGTTTATTTTAGTCGGTGTTTTTTCCCTCTCGGCTTCTTCTTGCGATTGCGCCCGAAAAACTTTTCTTCGTTACTGTGGAAATTAGATTTTTTTCCACTCCCAAATTACATAAATATTTTTTTCCCCAATTAAAACTTCTTTATTTCGCCGTGCATTAATTATAATTTATATTCATGACATTTGAAATATATCTCGTTTTTGCCCGGGTTGTTGTTATTACTGTCTACGGACGTTTTAACGAATACTATATATGTATACCGTCGGATAGTTATTATTTTAAGCGTAAAAAAAAACAATTTAAAAATAATAAACAGCATAACAACTGAGTTAATACTTTATTACGTTTCGGAATCGTTTCACCAGGATGGTTATTATTTTCGAGTAAACATTGCTCGTAGGTAAGTGAGAAAATTTAAATGCCATATTCGTGTGTTCACGAAACGGCTAAACGCAAAAACTCAAAGAAAATATCGTTAAAAAAATACGCATAATATTACTGTGTCGTCATTTCAGCTACACAGTTTCCCAGCAGTTGCACTTGCACTTACATATACACACATACACACACACACACACACACACACACACACACACACACACACACACACACACACACACACACACACACACACACACACACACACATACACATACGCTATATTTTAATGCGACTTTAGAGTGTATATTATACGCTCGTTTTGATGCGATTTTGTATTTTTTTCAGAATATTACACTTTAGTCAGCCAAGTCCATTACCGTTATAATTTACTGTGGGTACGAATACGTATATAATGACAACAACAATGATAATAATAGTATTCGCTTGTGGCTCGTTACACGCGTGGCCAAAACACATTCTCTTTCGAAAACGACAGAGAGAAAGAGAAGTGAAATAAAACCAAAGGACATAGATAAAAATCTAGTTTATTAGGTCGTTTTTCTTATCTTTAGAATTTATTTCTCCTTGAGTGGGTTATAAATATAAATATGCGTGTAATTATGTGCGGTGCCGGTGTTTGGAAGAAAAAAGACAGCAAATTAAGTAAAAGCATTTTCAAATTTAATTTGTCGACAGCGTGCAGTGGTCGTAATTATATAAATCTGTTAACACACATCAACTGACTGATATTATTGTGTGTTGGAAGGTTCAAAAAAAAATCATATGGTATAAAATATAATACGGTACAACACGGTTCGATTGTTTGGACTTCGTTCAGTTTTTTCGTTTATTTACTATAGTGGATTTCTGGAAGAGGAGGACCGATGTAGCGATCACTCACCCCTCTCTACGTAAAACTTTTGTTCTATAATGTGATCTCGAGGGTCCAGATTTACCCAATTATATTATACCTGTGGTACCGATTCGTTTGTTTCGAGAAAAGTTTCGATCTACTATCGATCCGGTGTTGAAAATTGGAAAATAAGTCGCATAAAACAGAAAGGCTCCATTTGTTATATTATCCCACTACCCAATAATAACCCGCAATGAAATAAATTAAGGTTGACTGGGGTAAGAGTGACATGAAAATGCAAAATTAATATTAAATGCATTATGACTTCATCTGTTTTTAGCTTGTGATTTTGATTGTTCCATAATGCAATAGTTCTTAATATAACAGAATTAGAAATTATAGTCATACATTTATATTATCACTCATCTAAAAAAAGATAGATGTTTTTTTTTTTTTTTTAATTTCAAAAGTAGCCACACTCGCCCATGATTAAGGCGGAAGTGCAAAATTAGATTGTTTTTGGTACTAGTAATATTTGTAGCGATATGCGGGGCAAGTGAATAATACAGATAAAAATATCCTTTAATTTGATTTTTGTTTCATTCTAATATCTTGATTCAATAAAAATTGACAGAGCATTATTTCAATTCAAATACTTACCAAAATTAAACAGATTATAAAAATAAACAAAATAATTTTCGAATTATTTTCATGTACTTTAAAATATTTTCAATTTACTTTATTTTGGAAAAAATGGATATCATAAAGTGGGGTAAGTATAACATTTATGTTACACTTGCCTCGTGTTATGGTTTCATTCCTGCCCCGATGTGTATTAATACCGAATGAAGTTTATAATCAAAAAAAAAAGTTATACAAGTGTCAAATAAGACAAATGGACACGTGAATATTAAAGTAATTATAAAGTATTCTTACTTTTTTGTGAGGACTAAATTAAATTAATTATCATTAATGATAACAGAAAAAAAAAAAATTGAAAATACGTCTACTTTGAAAAATACGACATCCTTTTGTGAAAAAACTTTAGTTTTAAACAACAGTATGATAAATAATAATGGAGAGCTGCAGACTACATTGAAATATACTTTACAAAAATCACTTACAAAATCACTAGTTTTAATATTAAAAGATTTGACTCTGATTCAGATAACTTTCAAATTTACCCTTACCCCACTAAACGTTAATTTAATTTAAAATAAAAATATTAAAATTTACACAAAATGTATAAATTTATAAAAATTAAAGTCCTTGCAACGAAAATAATGTTGTAAGAGTCATATTTTTTATTTTTATTATTTTAATTCGTACTCGTAATAGTCACTCGACCACAACAAAAAGTAAAATATACGCAAAAGAGACAAGGAGGAGAAAAAACAATAACCGTCCTATCGGTCAGAGTGAAGTAATATCTAATTATTGGATCTCTACTCTATTTTGACTCGCGGCCGACCTTCTGATAAATAACCCCGAAGAGATAATCGCCGTCACGGTTTGTTCGGAAACAAAATCGCGTCTGACACCAGCGTGTAATACACACGGAGACATATTGTGTATAATTGGATCGCATTCGTCAACTGGGGACGTCGCACAATCGTGGCGTAGTGATGCGCGGCGAGCGTGACGATTATTGCAAAAGTACGTATTTTGCCCGATGGGGTATTCTTCGCTTCTCGGATGAGTTCATGGGGACGGGTATTATTGAATTTTAAAGATACGATACATCATTTTTTTAGTCAAACGATTCTGAGCAAAGCTTCAGAATTAAAGCATACTGTTTGGAAGAAACTATGTCTTCAAATAAATATTTTAAGTTGAACATTAACGTAAATACCAGATACTTAAATGAAAATTGTAAAATAATTCGATAAAACTCTTATATACAGTGTGATCACGATAAGTGGAAACACTCAATAACTATGTGCAGGATTCATATATTTCAATTCTGCTTTTTCGGCTAACTAATAAACATTATTATACACATTTTCAAATAATTAGACTATTTTTTTGACAGTTAACTTTGCGCATGCGCACAATAACTTTTTTTTTTTAAATTGCATGATACATTTTTGACCACAAATTATTTTTTTTTGGTATTTTTTTAATGAATTTTAGTGGTTGAATTTCTTTTCTAAGTCAAAAAATGACCGAGTTATAGCAATTTGATTTTACGTCATTTGCACGGGTATAACAGATTATAAAATACGTAGTTGATAATAATAAAAAGTTTGAACAATTTGTTAGATAAATAAAACTTTTATGAATAAAAAAATTAATATTTGTAATTTTATTTTTATTATTCACGTAATTATTATTATCAACTACGTATTTTATAATCTGTTATACCCGTGCAAATAACGTTAAATCAAATTGCTATAACTCAGTCATTTTTTGACTTAGAAAAGAAATTCAACCACTAAAATTCATTAAAAAATACCAAAAAAAATAATTTGTAGTCAAAAATGTATCATGCCATTTAAAAAAAAAAGTTTGTGCGCATGCGCAAAGTTAACTGTCAAAAAAATAGTCTAATTATTTGAAAATGTGTATAATAATGTTTATTAGTTAGCCAAAAAAGCAGAATTGAAATATATGAAGCCTGCACATAGTTATTGAGTGTTTCCACTTATCGTGATCACACTGTATATATATAAAAAAAAAACGACTTTTTTCAAAAGTTTTTAGTATCGTTAGTGAAAGTGTTGATTTAAGGTAAGGTAAAATTAAATTTTCTAAAATTTTCGTCAAATATTAAAAATATACCTTCATAAATCCCACATTTTTCGTCGAATTATCAGTAGGTTTTTCTACCTATAAAATCATCTTAAGTTTTTCGTTTTACAAAAAACCACATTTTTTAATAGAAAAGATTCAAAACTCTTTATTCTTTCTGTACCTGTTCAAAGTTTCGTTATGTTTGAATTGACAAATTTTTTAAAATTAATTGCAAAAGTGGAAAATTGACATAAAACCAGTTTATTACTTAAAAATCGTATGATTATTCACCTAAACGATTATAAAATAATCCTATGTCGCGATTTTTTAATTTTTTTTCAGAATCGTTAGAAAAGTCAAGTCATAATAAATTTTCAAAAGTTATTTCAACTAAAATACTAACAATTTATTAGGGATAAACTTTCAAAAACAAGGCATTTTAAAAGTTTTAATTTTTAGCCCAAATATTGTTAAATTTGTTTAAAACTTTTTTTTAAAGAATGTAGTGATAAGTCAATAATATATGGTGAACGCGTCAAGTTACGAGCAACATGATATTTAGAGTATCGATGAAATTACTAAAGCCGATTTAAGTAAAGGGTAGTTTACCGTGAATTTCACCGTTTTGGCTGTTTTTTTTTTTCGAAAAACTGTTAAGGTGAGAGCTTAATAAACCACCAAAGTACCATTGACATAAAACTTTCGATTTATAGAGTTGCTGGATGAAACTTTTGGACAAAGTAAAGGTTAGTGAAAAAACGTCTGCAGATAAAAAAAAGAAAAAATGCAAAATAAACATCATCGTAAAACCATAAGATCCTTGGCTTCACTCGGAATCTAAAATATAAATATCATCGGTGTTATCTCGTCAAAAGTGGACACCGAAAAGCAGTCATAACAATATACGCGTGGTCTGCGCGACCGGCTTTCAAAAATTACACGCGTGCAAGAATAATAAATGAGTGTAAAAACCGAGTGCGAAACCGTGCGAGACCACGATGATAATGATAATATAATTATAATCACCGTCGGATGAAAACGGCGGCGTGATGTTTTCTCGTTCGCGCGTCTCGCCGCACCACGCGCAAATATCGGGCTCGCGGAGTTGATTTTTCAATATTAATCCGTCATATATCACGCGTATTTATCACTACGGCGGCACTCGCGTTGGCCGAAGGTATTCACGGCGTTTTTTTTTATTATTTTTTTATTTAAAGAATAAGGCTTCAACAGCAAAGGTTATTAGCCTGAAAAGTTACATATACGTTTCTTAAGATTAGGTGTACATTTATGAAATAATAGTTTCTTTACAATTGATATTTACAGAGTTTACAATTTTTTAATAATATTGGTAATGTTTAGGAATTTAATGATTTTTTGCGTGTTGTGTTCATCGAGTTCTTCTGCAACATTGGGTGGCATGTTCAGATCAGTGCGTATTGAGGTGTACAGTGCGCATTCCTCCACTATGTGTTTAACTGTTAGTATTTGATTGCATGTGTTGCATATTGGTTGGGCTTCACGGCGTTTTCTCCGGCTCAAACAAAAACGTCTCGAATGGTAAAAACACGCGCGCCAACACAGCTCATAAGCCGGTCCCACACGACTCGTGTAATCGGCGAATATTCGTCAATCGTACTGCTTTGCGAGTCGTGTGTGAGGTATTTTCAATCGTAAAGCACGACGATTATTTTTACTCGCCGAGTCACTCGCGGTTTCCCGTCGGTGTCGGATACAACACGAGTGACTCGTGCTGATGAGAAATTTAATCTTGGATTTTCCTCCAAAATAGACTATTGTTTATTGTTAATATCATTATTTTAGCACGACTTTTAACGAGCGAAGTGTATACGATTGACGAATAATCGGCGAGCACACGAGTCGTGTAGGAGCAACACAATCACAATAACGTCGTACATCGTACAAACTTGGCAAGTACACGCTTGCAAAGTACGCGAGTCGCGTGGGACCGGCTGCTTTCGACACACACACATAATATAACATAATATATTATAATCGTATATTCATCAGTGGCGGATATATCCTAGTTCTGAGGGGGGGGGGAATTTCAAATCCACAGAGGTAATGACTTTCAACCCCTCCTATTATTTTACTTGGAAATATATGACTATAATTGGTACAAAAATATAAATAACAACACTTTTATTATGCTACATGGAACCTGTCTCGAAATGTCATGGAGAAAAAAAATAATATTGTACAAGTGAAAAATCAATCAGCAGATAACACCAGTATAAATATTTAAATATTTACAATCAATGATTATAAAAGGCCAAGGGGGGGGGGGGTCACCAATTATCCCCCCCTGATATCCGCCAATGATATTCATGGACCGATTCGGGGAAACTTACGCGCTCCGACGATTTGTCGGTTATTTAGATTACCTACTACCTATCAAATTATCTTAATTCGTCGGTACGTTACCCGTAGATCATAATATTACCGGCGCATACTAGTCGGGTCGCATGATTCAGATTGTTCACCAATTGGGTCCCGTGTAAACCAGTCTACTGTACGAGTTTGGTCCAATAAAAAAATATTTTCCTTCCCATTTTCACAGACGTAGGACTGTCTGTAATAACATGAATAGTTACTACAGGTATGGTTAAAAAGGTGTTTTTCTATTTTTCCTGATTTACGATCGTTCGTCATTCATCTGATTTTTGATGATTAATAATATTTCGATTTAAGGGTTGAAATTCATAAGACACCGTTTTTACGAATTCGTAGCAATTAATTTTTTTAAATATTTTTTCTTTTACGAAATCTTTCTTATATATTTTATACAGTTCTTCTTCTTCCTTCTGGAATTTACATTTTAATATACCTAAACATCTATTTGAATATTTTTTAAAACGTGTATAAATGTATATATATTTAGGTAATCGGAATAAAACATAGAATTGAATTGAGAGTGGAATTCTATAGTGGACCCAATTCAAACGCATTATTCAATACGCCCAGGGCCCCAGACCCAATTCAAACAAAACATTGTATTCACACGGACCCAATTCGTACAAAATTTAAAACTAGTTTTATTTTCGGACCCAACTCGGATGCAGCCAATATTCTATAAAAAGGCAATGACGTTAACGAACACCATCTATGTTCAACGCATCTCTACATCTATGGTATAATATATACACCTCTATGCAACCCTCTTTATTTCTCTTTGGCTGCATACACTACAGCTGTGTACACATTTAGTCATTTTATCTAGTTTTATAATGCTCAATAAAATACATATAAATAAACGAAATCTACTCACTGATTAAAAGGAAATCTCGCAAAACTCTAAATGAAGAAGCAACAATTTAGCTGGTACGTAATTCAAGTAAGATACGTCAGCTGAGAACAGATTTTTGAAAATTCAACCTTTATAGGGTAATATATAAATAAATAAGCATATTGTACACATTAGCTAGGTGTTGTTATCGACATGATTTTATATACACTTATATATTATATGTATACTTGCAGCCTTTTCGCAATATGCGTTCATAAATTTCTTTAGCGTAGTTTGTTTTTTAATCTATTTGAACCACAACATTATCTTGGCCCAGTACTTTTGAGTTAATTTGTTCAGCAGTATTCTGTAATAACACACAAAAAAGTAAATGTGATTAATTAAAATCTTCAAAATACACGTACATCTGGCCAACATCAACGAATACTGTAAATTAAACAAAGTAAACCATTTAATAAATTAATATTGTACACGTGCCAAAAACGCAATTGGGCTCACAGGGTTAATTATGTTTTCTAAAATTGTGTCTGTTCACACTAGTGGTAATACATTATATTTTGAAGTTCTACGAAATATTTCATAGGAGTAGATTCAGCTTTGTACTTTCCAAGATAATATCTACGTCGACAAGATACAATCTAGCAAGATCTCGATTGTACGTTCAATTTTTATTATTATTATCATTCTAAAAATAATATTCGCATAAAAGTTTTGATAATAATTGTTACCAATGATAAACTAATTCATACTATAAATTTATTTCAATACAAACGGGTTCGTGTTATTGACATACCATGGCTCAACAAAATTATTAATAAATTAATATATAAATAATTTTAAAATAAATTTAAAAAATGAAATAATGTTTTTCCGATCAAATTTCGACCGCTCTGTTGTACTACTATGAAATATCAATTATACCACGTGTATATTATACAAAGATTTGTTACTTTAGTTTGAAATAATCTCTGAATCAAAAACGAAATATGACTACGTGTTTTATACCTATTTCCATCAGATTTGGCGGATTCGGTCATTGTACACGATTTTCGTGCCACGAGTGACGCTTTCTACACTGTTCGCCGACATTGTGGACGGTCCATAGCAAGTCCGATTTTCCACAACGATAGCAACATAAAACATAATCTTTTAACCACAACTAGTTTTGCTACTCTACGTCTGCCTAGCTTTAGGATATCGCATTCACCTAATACTATATTAATACCTAAATCGTAATTAATTAGGTATATCTGCCGTGCATTTTTTCGAATACAAATAAAAGAAGAATATTTTCCTCGTTATAATTCGTTTTTGTTTATAATATTAAATTCTGTTATCAATCCTATCTATAATACTCAGTAGAGGCGGTAGTAGTGAACTACTTCAATATACAATACATTAAAGAATACTATAATCATGTATGTATGATACAAAGGAGACGTGATATTTTCAGGGTGCCGTCGTGGCTACGCAACTGAGAAATAAAAAATTTACTGAATCCACCGAATTTTCGGTGAATTCACACATATGTATTTTATGTAAATATTTTACATCTCTAAAACACGTCATAGTTATTTATTTCGCACAATCGTTTTTTTTCCTCGGGAGTTCGACGTAATCGGGTCTGACTTAGAAGTAAAAAAGCCAAACCTGAATTTCAAAACTGAAAAAAAAAATGCCCAAAAAAATCACCTCTCGTCTTTCATATAGAGGTGCCCGCCAAGTGTGAGACTGATTTGCATACTATCAAACGCGCTGCGACCGAAAAACGGATCGAGTTGCGATAGTGTACGAATCGCGTTTTGCGACCGTGACTATCGTTTTTTTTTTTTTTTTTTTTTTTTTTTTTAATTTGTATTATTATTATTATTATTATTATTATCATAACGTTATTCTGTCGTAATCGCCGGTCCGCTAGAAGGTCCTCGCCATCACCGCCGCCGGCGCGGCGTCGCGGTTTCAGCCGAACGTGACTGTAAAACGGCTCCGTGACAAAACAACATCGTACCGTGGGCTCGACTTTAGTCGCGGACGCACAAAACGTTCTCGGCATTATCGTCCCACGCCCGGTAATAAAACACAAACGAACGAATAACGTTACGTCGCACAAATCGAATCGCGCAAAGTCCGTCGGACGGTAGTCGGTCGACGATCGTCGATGTAATATGACGTCGGCCTAATTCGCAAATCGCTCAACTCCGCAAATTCGGTTTTGGGATTATATCGTTTTCATTTTAAGAAAAATATTATATCGCATCGTTTAAAATCATCTCCATTTCAATCAGATAATTTATTTGTCCACGAAACAGCTGTTAAAAGTTTGAAATTAGCTCAACTCCAACCATGACGTTGATAATAAAGAGAAATTGTCCTATCTCCATAACTTGTGATGTATAAATATAATGTGAAATTTATACTATCAAATAATTAAGTGTTTTTGAATTGTTTTGTTTTTATTTTATTTTTGTCATTACATTTCCCGCATTTTCTTAATTAGAGTTTAACTGGTTATATTAATTTTACTGGTTTTATTGTTATCTTAATATCATAATGACGCCCAAAATGAGGGTGAAAAAACTTTAAGTTTGCCTCAAAAGAATAGTGTATTTATTTCCATTCCTTTAATGATAATACACCTACAGAGTAAAGATTAATACTTAATACTTATCACAGAATATTATAATTTTAAAATATTATTCAACAAACTAATTACTATAAGAGAGGTTATATTATGTTTGTTTCATAGAAGTTGTTTGATTATTCTACGATTTTACTATTAACATTTTACTATACCTACCAAAAGACTGGTTATTTGAAAAAATTTTCATTTTTAACTTGTTACTTTATAATAAAAATATTTAATTATTTATATTAATGATCTATTACCAACCAAAAGACTGGGATATTATTATGTGTATTTTTAATTTAAATTTGTAGCTGTTGTTAATTATTACATTATTACAAGTTCTACATAACTTGTTACATTGCTTTTTTAGTATACCAAAGACTGGAAATAAAAAAAAAAATTAAAAAAATTAGCACATCAATATACTAAAAATGTAATAACTTGTTGATGTTCTATTTTATTGTTTAATTTTTTTACCTATTCTGTTACAAAAACAAAACAAAATGGAAAAAAAGTCGTAACTCCCAACATTTTTTTTTTTTTTTTTTATTTGAGTAGAAACTGTCTCAACTCCTCTTATAAATGTTTTATGGAAGTTAAACATAATACTTTCTCATAAAAATTTCACTCAAAAATTATAAACGAATAAGGTAATAATGTAAAGTCTTAAATATCTTTTTTTAAATAAAAGAGATGTTTTTCGTCTCTTCTGAAAACTAGTCAATATGGAGTTAAGTGATTTGAGAATTGGGCCGACGATGATTAATATTATGTATAAGTAGGGCTCGGAAGTTGATGTATTTTGCATTTTGTTTTGTTTTTTTGAACTTTTTAGACGATGCTCTCCTGGCCACAAATGTGTTTCATTAGCATCTGAATCTGAACAACTATTTTTTATTTTGCATTTTTTTGGTGTTTATCACTTTTTAAGTCATTTTTCGGCATTTTTAGGTCATTTTCCCACATTTTTAGTAATTTTTACTGATTTTACACGAGTTCACTTCTTATTGTTTCTTGTCTATGCCGATAACTTAAAACTTGGAAATTACCACGGACTAAGATTAGTACCTATCCGATTTTATCTCGCCGATTACATTTGTCGTTGTCGTTTTGTAGTGAATATATATTATACCTACATCTTATTATTTTTTCCTAATATTCGATTAGTATCCGATTTCACCTCACCGATGACAGTCGTCACGTCGTTTTCGTATTATAGTAAATAATTTTGTACCTACATTTTATTATTTGTTCGTAATATTTTCGAAATGCCGAAATTTATCAAATACAAAAATAAAGGTAGAGGTCATCTCATCAGAAAAATATGTTGTAATTTGCAAATTGAATTATAAAATTTTATTTCGATTAAAAATTACTTTTTTGCGGTGGATTAAGGTGAAGTCCAAAATTATATTTGAGTAAAATTTATAGGCTACCGTTGGAAATATTAAAACCTAATTTTCTTTTTTAAACGCTCAAGGAACCAATTAAAATACGGCTACCCTCTTTCAGTAGTAGATCGTGGTACATTTTTTTTCATCTCAGCGTTACGTTCACAGCCGGTACAATGAGTCGTATCATTATTGTTGATTATCGATATGTCGAAATGATTTCGTCTGCGAGGTTACCAGTATGAAATCACTCGTTTCAATTAGTCGATATAAAATACGTATTTTAATTTATATTTTTTAACAATTTATCAATAATTTATTTGTTCTTTTCTCGTTTGATGATTCGTTTTTACACCGGACGCTCAGTCGCGTCAAAAACTAAAAACCACGTGAATCAGTGCGGTAGAACTTCGTTTACAACCGATTCCACTGTCCGAAAAAATCGCCTCACTTTTAATAATATTTATACATAAAGAAAAAAGACAATATTAAGCTACGCTTATTATTAATAATCATCGTTGATATCGGCGTGCACTATAACATAATAATTAAAATACAATATAAGAAGTAGAGAAATAAAATAAAACCATATCACTTACATTTTATTCGTTCCGATCCGAAAAAGTAATCGACGATTACGATCGGGTTAATTAGATCCTTAACAATTATAATATTACAACGGTCGCGTATTTTATAAAAATCAAAGTTCATATTATTTGGCCGGGAAAGGGATCCGTCTCGCCCCACCCGCCATTTCGACGGGCATTTGTATGCATTCGTACGCTAAAAGCATCGTGATAATCTATATTAATTACGCGTGGGGCAGTGACACGAGGGTTTCCGTCAGATTTATTATTATTATCATTGCTACTTTTTTTTTAAATGTTGTTTTAACGTTCGGTGCTCGTGTTGTTTCGTAAAACGGACGTGTTTGTTGATTATATAGCTTTGACTCGGACAACCGTTGTTTGGACGCATAGAAAACAAAAAAAAAATAAAATGAAAAACAGGATATTATACCCGTCACACACACACACACACACACACACACACACACACACACACACACACACACACACACACACACACACACACACACACACACGCGCACACACACACACACACACACACACACACACACACACACACACACACACACACACACACACACACACACACACACACGCGCGCGCGCGCGCGCGCGCGCGGGAATATCCGTGTTGGCTTTTGTCCGTACAAAACTAGTGTGTCCGGTGTTTTTAATCGAAATAACCTAATTGAACCCGTAATAGGTTTTACATGTTTTCCACCACAACGTGTAACGTGTGCGCGTGAGCGTATCTGTGCGACGTGTGTGCGTGTGTACGCGTGTGTAATGGATAATTTTCGTTTAATATCGTCGAAAAGAAAAACGATGGAAAAAAAAACGTTTTCCACCGTTCGAGTAACACCGTGTATTATAGAGCACAACGCGCGTATATTTACGTGAGTAACCGAAATCGATTCTATTTCTTACACGTTTTCTCCACACGAACCGATCGACGATTATTATATTCATACGTGCGTATAATGTATATACAGTTGACTCTCGATGATTCAAAGTTGACGGGACTGTTGAAAAACTTCGAATTACCGAGAGTTTGAATTGTTGAATAGTCTCGAAATAACGAGAGGGTAAAATAAAATTCGAATTATAGAAAGTTAAGAAAACATTTTTGTATTATATTGTTTTACATATATATATATATATATATATATATATATATATTGTTTTTAAATTTCAAATTTAACTATATATTATATGATAGTTAAACTATGTAAATTAAAATTATTATTATAAAATATTATTGTTTTTTGAAGAAACTTGTAATGGTTTTCTGCTTCATTGAATTTAGTTTTATTTTTTCAATAGTATTTTCTATAGTCAATAAAGCATCAAAACCTCAACAGTGACTTCTGACTGAAGAGAAAAGTTTCGTTATTTTTCTAAGGATGAACTGGCTTCTTTTAAAGTCACAAGAGTTAGAGAGCTTGTGTCGTCTTCATTGTCTTCATCAACGCTTAATGAATTTTTGGCTAATTTTCCCTAAATTTAATTTCGAATTACCGAGTGTACTTAAATGCATTGTTTTTGTTCAAATTACCGCGCGATTTTCAAGGGACCGAGTATTTACTTCGAATTACAGTTTTAATGACGATCGTAACGTATTATATTACACGCGTCGCGGAGTAAAACGATACCCGCGACAAACGGCGATTTACAGTCGGTGGAGATATTACATTATATTTTTTCATTAATTAAATTTTTTCAAACACGTCACGAGTACGAAATACGCGCCTTCGTTTAATCACCGAAATTATTAGCCCGTCGCGTCTAATTATTTACGTTGTGAATACGCAAGACATTCGAATTTATTTTTTCGGACAAAATATATACGTACCGGTCGAAATACGCGTATTTCACGGCGTACAACTCGGATATCGAATTACACCATACGGTTTGGAGGAGTCTTTTTCTTCGAATCGCTCAACGGTTTTTGAAAATATTTTGAACAGACGTGAATAAAAAAAAAAAAAACAAAAAACAAAAAACAAAAAAAAAAAATTACAATACAAATAACAAACGGTAAATAATTTTTAAAACATTGCTTTTCAATATTATGTACTTGTCGTGTCTGTTCGGTCATATTCAAATTCTAAAAACAAATATCAAACTTAAAATCAATTACCGTCTGAATCGTATTATTCTTCATCTTTTTTTTGTTAATTACGCACGACATTTTTTAAGATAATAGCCCGTTTGCGCCAAAAAAAAAAAAAGTTCATATTTACTCGTAGATCTTTTGTGTCAAATTTATATGCGTAAACATTATTCAATATCAAAAATAAATTGTTATTATTACGTCAATTTGTTGCACCTTATTTCACAAAATACCTGGTTATAACAATGTTATACTGCTCTGAGCTTGAGGAATAAATTGATTGATTGCTGCAAAATATTACCGATTACGATTATTATCTTATCGTGCGACGTTTTCTCGTGATCGTGCGAAAAGCACAAGGACGAATTTTAATGTAAACACAACGATTTTATAACAAAGTTCTAATAATTCATACGATAATTAATTATTGATAATTTTTTGGTGGGATTAAAAAATGTTTACGAAGATAAATTTGGCACAAACGGGCTATGGGTGAAAACGAACCTTTTTTTGTTTTGCCGCAAACGGGCAATACCCTTTTTTTACTATACAAATATAATTCTATAATACGAGTGTACGTAAATTATTTGATGACGAAAAAACAAGCCATTTATTCATGATTCCCTCCCCCCCCCCCCGGCAACATATTAAACGTAACGTCCAAAATATACAATTATGTAAAACTGACTTTGTACGATTCGTTATTTTTGTGGTTGAGCTGAAATTTCACGACAACCGTCTAATCGCGATGTATATAATATATAAATAAATAAATATATATATATATATATATATATATATATATATATATATATATATATATATATATATATATATATATATATATATATTATATGCCCACGAACCAAGTCATTATTTATTTTTTCCGACCGATCGCACGTGCACCTGTAACAGTATTGTCACATCCTATATCTAAATAACACATAACATATTAAGGACATACTATACATGAGACATACCTAAATTTATACACACTCGACACTTTTGCTGCGCTACACAAATTCCACTAATATATTAAAAACGACACTGCACAGAGTTCAGTTCGACACACACCAGCACGACGGACGAACTCAAATCACACACTTTTTGGCAGCTATCTTCAACATCGTAACAGTCGTATTACTTGTATTTTATAGTTCTGATATCATTGTAATATGATCGAAATACAAATCAGATTAATCTTATTATTGATAACGATCCTCTGGTATTCGCGCTCAACGCCCTGCTACGGTTTAATTTATCCGTAAGGCCCAGAAACCCTTCCTTGGATAACATAATATTGTAAAAAAAAAGTTCCCCGTCAGGGTTACAAGGTTACACGCCGATTTTGACTGGACTCTTTCGATCAATCCGTCGAATTCGACCTCGGTCGGACTCGGCCATAACCTATGCCCGACATTCGGTATACCGCATTTCAATTTTACACAGTGCAGCGGTACAAACTCGCGTCTGGCCGTACCTTTATTACGACCAAACTGTCGTCGATACATACATCGATTTATAATTACGATACAACGCGTGGCTACATAATGAAGGTGCGAGCACCGCGTGTGCACGAAAGTGTATTTCGCAGTGTGGTTACGCAATATCGTCGATTCGCGAAAATCTTCGCAACAATCGCTTTATTCGGCGGTAAAACACACACGATAGTTATTTCATCTCGGTGTGCGTACGGTGTAATTGTCTTGAACGCTCTTGAACTCTCTACGTACCCACACACACACACACACACACACACACACACACACACACACACACACACACACACACACACACACACACACACACACACACACACACACACACACACACACACGATATAATATAATATTATTCTAACAATTAATACGTTATATTGTTAATATTATTTTATCGAGATCGGAACCCACGCCTACGTGCGGTTATGTATGACGGGCACACAACGTACACGAGGTGTTGGCGTAATTTATGGCCGACTAAAATATTATTAATAATAACATTAATAATACTATTATAATCGTTGTTGTACGTATGATACGCTTATGCGTACATATTACGGTGTGTACACGTTCAGTAACGTACGAAAAAAAAAACGGTAATAGTTTTGTAATTTCGTACGACGAGTAACACACATACACGCACAGTACATGCGCACACACGAGCACATACACGTACACGCGCAGGCACGCACGCACGCACACACGGCTCAGAATAATCGCACTTTTTTTACCTTTGTGCGGTGCATAATAATCGTAATCGTCAAAGACCACGCGCTAGACGGCATGTTTCACATCTCCGCCTCCCATTGAAATGTATGCAACAAACAGAAAGACATTTTTAAGAAAAAAAAAAATATATTCGTTATCTTTTTGTTTGTGATTTTTGAGTTTTTTTAATTTTTTTTTTTTTTTTTTTAATTGCAATGATTATTTTAAACGTATTAATATATGAATCAAAAACACTTTTTTTAAAAACATTTTTTTTTTCCATTAAACATTTACTATAATATGGCAACGAGTTTAAGATATTATATAGATGTATATGAGCATTTAAAGTTTAGGCAATGATTAAAATATCGCGGTTATCCACAAAAATTTATTTTCAGTTGTCAATACTGCTTTAAACATTTACGTTTATTAAACGCGTTGGTCCAGTAATATAATTTAAGCACGGACAATTTCCAAAACGTAAGTATAAGAACGTATTCATCGTATAAGATAACTGAATACTTAAAAATCAAGTAGATGAAAGTAAAGTTTTTCGTTCCAAATCAAAATGCAGTGTTAGAAATCTTAGTGTTTGAAAATCGTATACGAAAAAAATGCAAACATCGTGTAAATTTCCGTGGTGGTATATTCTGGATTATATATACGTCGAGCGCTGTGACTCGCATCGTAATTGGGTCGAGTGCCCCGACATTGTACGGTTTTTTTTTTCCGAAATCTTTGCAAAAGTCAATCGAGATAAACCGTACGAGTAGTCGAAATAGATATATAGATTACTGGATCACGGTCAGGGTTGTAAAGTGTTTTAAATAGTATGGTTTCAACATGTGTTTAAAACGTTTTAAACATTTGTTTATGTTTTGAATGTTTTATACATAAACAAAAAAAAGTTTTATTTTAGATTAAAAAAAAGTATTTCATCATAGTAAATGTTTTGTAAATTTTGTGATAATTTGTATGGAATAATAATAAGAATATTGATTTTTCGTAAAATAACTTTGTGAAATTTATTAATTTTTTTTTCTTTGATTAAAAGTTAAAACTATTTTTCATTTAACATTTTAAACTCATTACGCAACAAATTTAAAATATTGAAAATTCCACTAATAATTACTTGTACTATGACTATAAATATATCTAAATATCTGTCTATATATATACATACATATATACAAAGTTTAGTAAACTAAAAACTAGTTTAAACTAAAAATAAAATAGTGGACAACAACAAAAAGCTCGGGCGCTGCGTCTACGCCGAACGTCTTCCAACACGCGTCACGTCGAAGACATAATATGTGTTCAAACCAATGAGTACCTCTGTATAACTATAAGCGTTTGTCTGTTATTTTCGATTACAATCTGCCGGTTTCTACGGAGCAAAAGTTATTCACGCGGCGCCGATTCGACCTCGGGTGGACGCGAATTTCGATCAAACTTCGATTTCTAATACTTTGCCAACGATCCCGTCGTCATCGTCGTCGTCGTCGTCGTCGTAAAAAAACGACGTGAAAATCAAACGCCGATTAAACTCCGTCTACGCGTCATACTTGAAGAACGGTCGTTGGTGCACAACTTACCGACTAAACTCGATATCGGCGATACTGACGTTGTTTCCAAGTCGGTTCCCGAACGCCCGATCCGGTTGCCGAATCGTAAATATATTAATGTGTGTATACGACTGAAAATGTCGAGGCATTTATTAGACGATTTATAATCGGCCGTAACAGTGGTGGCTTTAAGGGGGGGGGGGTCATGAGACCATGTCCTCCCCCCAAAATTCTTAAAATTGTAGTTAGTGTTGTAGCGATGAATAATATTTATAAAGTAAATTATGCTATGCCCATGGCCCCCTTCAAAACAAAATCCTAAAGCCGCCACTGGGGTATGAGACAACGTGAGATGCGATTTGTTTTTCGTTTTATATGTTTCCAATGTAATGTATATAATTCACAGTCTTCTGTATTATATAATATAAAATAATTACACATCTCCTACCGTCGAGATTCAATGAAAACAAATAAATCGTAAAGTAATCGTCACAATGACATGATTTATCTTTAACCTAACCTAGAATTCACTATAACACTTTCAGTACATTTTTCTTTAGTACAACGAAAACGAAAAGACCCGTTTTTCAAGTGCTTAGATTCCGTCAAAATATAATTTTCACTTGAAATGCATCGTTTATTTCGTTTCGTATTAAAAATGTAATCAATTTTAAGATCCTCTTTGACACAAACTCACTAACGCTGTAATACAACTTCACGTTTTCAATGTTGAAGCAAACTGATATTCGAAAATATCAAAATATCAGAGTTATACCAGTTTCCGACCTGCGATAAGACTGGGCCATATTTAGGTTGATTTATAATTCCCTATAGAATAATATTTTTATCCTAATCATTACAATTTTATCTTTTATATTGTCTCGCTCAAACACATTACTTTTATTATACGGGTAAAAAGGCAATACATTCGCCCGAACGCAGACCGCCCCACTCGTCTGTCCCAGAACGATGCTATGGTACATAAATCGACTACCTGTACAAAATGGAATGAGTCGTGAATAGTATTCTCCTGTTTCGATTATGCGAAAGAGGGAGGAGGCTTGAAAATCCGGGTGACGGGTCAGCCCCTTCAAGTTCCAAACACAGTGCGGCGGTCCCGTGCGGTCATACGCGATCACGACCGTCGTATTAACGTGTGTGACCGTGGTATACTCCGACTATGTATTGTCATAAGTAGTCGTTCTCGCGCCGTCTGGCCAGTGTTGGGAATAGATAACTAATAATTTATCTAGATAAAGATAAAGATGATTATAAACATGTTTATCTAATGTAGATACAGATAAAGATAATTATAATTAATTTTATCTCGATAAAGATGAAAATAAGTACATTTTTATCTAGATAAATTTGAGATAATTTTATGTTTAATTTTGAAAATATTCTGGATCTACATCCTACCAGGTATAAGGTAAAAAAATAAAAATACGTAATTTAAAACATTTAAAAATACATGTACTTTTTTAAATAAACTTCATAAAAGATGACAAATCATTCTCTGGATTAAAATTAAAATAATGATACATTTCTGCATTTTTTAACAAATCGTTGCGTATGGCTACTTCACTTTCATCATAGTACACTTTCATGATAGTACATATTATAATCTCCTTTCCTGGGCCTCCACACGAGTTTTTCTCAGTAATCTTTTTGATTAATTCAATTTTTTTTTTTTAGGCCATTTAAATAAATTACCTATCTAGATAGGTACTCATAGATAACTGAAAATAAATTTATCTAGATAAGATAAAAGATAAATAATTGTTATCTAGATATTTCCCAACACTGGCCGTGGCAGACGCAGACGTAGACGTGCATCTGATGACCGACAGCCGCCGTGGATTCCGACGACACCTGTGCCTAATCACTTCGACACCATGTCCTCTGTCGGTGTGATAATATTATGATCGTATTAAACGCACTGGCGAACACGATATTAACGCGTGCCCGATCACGATTTACACGTTCCACAGGAGACCGAGTCGGACGATGGACCGGCATTTTTTCTCCCGGTGACACGTGACTCGGACACCGAATTCTTCCCCACGCCGCGTCGTCGTCAGACGTCGAGTCTCGTGGTTTCCACGAAACGTTTTGGAAAAAAACCGAAAAAAAATTATAATTTCCAGTTTCGGCCGTTTCGCCGCACTTCGGATTTAACGTAATACGTAAACCTAATGTTTATCGTGCCGCGACGAGGAGTAGCCGACAATGTTACGATTGTTATAAATGTAATTTTTTTTTTTTTTAATTTTGTTTTTACGAGTAGAAAAAAATAATAAAAACTCGTTTACGACAACAGCGCGTAAACCGTTCGTGATAGTTCACCGTCGTCAAAAATCACCGGTAAATCGGATCAGTGTCACCATCGACTGGCTGGTTGTAACATATTTCATCGATAATTTTTCAAAAATCGTTATCATTCGTGTTTAGGTATCACGTGCTCCGGTATAACACGAATGTTATTCGATAAGCGATGAAATACGAAAATAAAATCTCGATAAAAAACTTTTTTCCTAGGTCGAACGGTGTGACACTTAAAACAAAATAACCATATCTCTCCGATAAAAAAAAAAAATAATTGCTGGTATCAATGTAACAATTGGACGATAATAACTGAAATATGCAACAAATGTACGTTACTTAACGTTATCAAGGTAACTTGTGAATACTCCATCTATAGCAGTTCCATATCTGGTTGTTGCTTCTCTTGGATCGTTATTAATATGCAAACTAAATTTTTCTTGAAGAAATGTAATTAATTGTAATGAATTGTCTCTTGCAAAATTAACATTAAAATCTCCTGCTTAAAGTAATGTTAATTTATCCAAATTATCTTTTAAAAGCATCGATCCTTCGTGACTATATGGAAGTAATCGCCGATATAAAAATGCAATGATATCGTTAATTTTTTGATTGGGTGAAATGTATACAATGAACATGAGAAATTCTCTTCCGTCATCCATAACAATTTGAGAACCACACATGTCACCTACAGGTGCTTGACTCACGTTAATTTCTGTAGCATTGTGTACCATAAGATCTATATTAGTGTTCGAAACGTGAGAAATATTCGAGCTCTGATATATGGTAACTCCAGCGGCTCTAACATTTTTTCGTTTAAAGTGAGCAATACAATTAAAATTTGGCAATTCGATTGATTTATTATCAGGAAGCCATGTTTCAGATAACAACAAGAAGTTACTTTTCTGAGAAATAGAATCGTTTAAATCTAACGCATGCTTGTTGAGACTTTGGCAGTTCAGAGTATAAATGGTCTCTTGGTGTCATAAAATTAGCAATATCTGTTTGTAAAGTAGTTAATCTGTTTAATGATAATCTTTTGAACTCTTAAAAAAATTTCATTCCGACCTGCATTTTGGTTAACTTGAAATTTAATTCTTTTTTCTGGCGACGGTGCACTGTCTCGTTCCATTATATTTGTAATATTTCCACTGTCACTGTCACTCATATTTCATTAGAAAATATATATCGTTATTACAACGGTCCGTTCAAAACAACATAAACATACAATATACATACGTCATACACGTAACAATGTTATAATCAACGTAATATAAAAAAAGTGGTCTGTAAATAGGTACGTACGGTGACAAAATTTGTATCATTTGTATCATTTAATGATAATGTAGCAGTGTCAGACGAAAAAGTTTGACTTGACGATATTGACAGAAGCCCGAAAATTTTGAGCATAAACGTGTGCAGACCTTATTGGCAGGGGGGTGGGCAAAATTTGTTTCACCATCACGTGGAAATATTTTTTAGGAGAAGAAATAAATAGATTTACTTCATTAATATAACATTTGTTCATCAATATCATCTGTACTGCGTAACGTATTATTTATTACGTGTTTATGTACAAATACATGTTAAAATTATAAAAACAAAAAGTTGTAATAACTACAAAATACAGTTGTTGAGTCGTATGATTATTTAGAATTTTAATTTTCGTATTTATAATTTATATCAGTCACAAATTCTCGAACACCATCGCTCAAGTGGCAAGTAATATTAATTTGCAAAAAGTTCGGCCCGCATGGGGGGCAGTTGCCCACCCTGCCCACCGTGCGCAAGCCTATTGTTTTCAGTACCCTTCGAATACCCACCGAAAACACCCGGTTGACGTTTACCTCGGTCTATAAAAACGTGTTATTCGATTGACGTTACCGAAGGAATATACTTATTTAACTGTTCGTTTTAATAATACAAATACGTTTGTTTGTTCAGAAATCGCCTAATTTGTTGAAAAATCATTTAACTAATTTCCATTCACGGAACTAATCAAAAAATTGTGGAATGAAAATTATCGCGTTTATCGCTAAATTACCGGATTTAAAATTGGTTCTCCTCGCGTGTGTTCGATATTTCAACCCCACGTTACATAATATTTTGATATTATTTCAGTGGATACAAATCCACAATCTTGTTATAAGTTATAACGTACGATAGGGCTCGTATATACTTTGCGTGCACACAACACACACACACACACACACACACACACACACACACACACACACAGACAAATAAACGGAGTACATCAAAACGCCGAGTTTTGTATGCGAGTCGAAACTATTACTCGGACGACCCTTTTGGGGCGACCCGCAGTGATTTCAAAACTTTGTTAGAGAACGCAGCTGAGTCTCACGCACACACAACTCGGACGGTGATCGTGATTTCGGGGGTCTGCCATCGCGCGACACAGTCCATTATGCGAGGGCTACACGGCGCTGAAATATTATTATTATTATTATTATTGTCCCATTGCTAATACCGTCACTACTTAAAATACGACTACTATTGTTATTGGCGTTATCGACGCCATGCTCGTGGTTACATTATCGTCGGCACGCGTCGTAAACGCACGCCGCCTCGGGACGATCGCGTCTGAATTAGGAATCGCCACCACTTCTCCCTTCACCGTCGTCGAAAGCTGAGGAGTATAATATCCAAACCCTCTCGCGTTTCCTGCGAAATTTCGCGCGCGTATCAGTCCGCCCGAGGAAACCACAACGCTATCGCGTCAATGACGATAATAATTACCATCGTACGACGTATATCACGTCTCGGCTGCGAATCGCAATTACTCATTGAAAATACTTTTACTGAAATGCCGGGGGAGGGGGTTAAAACACTGAAAAAACTCCTTGCCTGGCTACTGCGCGTTCCGTTGAATGATTAATGAAAAATTCGTTATTTTCGTATAGATAACCAGGAGATCCAGGGGATCCGGTAAATCAGGGGTGGGTCTGCGATTAATTTTTGAGGGGTGCTGAGATTCGAAAAGCGACCGCCGCACACCTGTACCGTTTTTTGGTATTTTACGTTACTTACCATACGACAATACGTCAAATCATTATTTTCATGAATGAAAACAATACTTTAACAGCATTCGTAAACACAATAGAATATGTGTATTTTAGACATCGATATAGCAACAGCGAATAAAAAATCTATTTGTTTTTTGACCAGTGTTCCCACTCAATCCTTCCGTTTATTTTCTCGTATAACGAATATACGATTTTATGAACTTTGGTTTGGTGGACTTCAATATTTGAAGAGTGTCATCGTTCAAAAAACGTAATGAGTTTATGATGTATCGTTGATCACAGTGTACTCGAACCAAAAATAAAAAAAAAACAAAAAGTTGTTTAAAAGTCTGTATATAAAACCCGGATTTCGAGAACGATAAAATTATAGACACATATATTATGTAATTACGTTTATTACACGAACAGAGACAAAAGTAACGGCGAATCATACCGAATGTCTCACCTAAAAAAAAAGAAAAACGAAATAAACATGGCTCGAAAAAGAGCCATAGCACCTCAGCGCCTTCCGATAAATCCTGCGAGGAATCGTCAGAACTGACGGACAGACGCACCACTCGTCGGTAAGCGTACGACCCATCGTTTGCCCGAGCGTCTTCCGGTTGTGTCGCGCCGCTCGAGCCGACCTGTCACTGCTGTTACACGACACCGGAAGAAAAACACATTTTTTGTGGCCATTTTTCTAACCACTTGTGGGACGTATGCGGCCGGTGAAAAGCGGAAGAGCTTTATGTTTGACAGACGGACGAAAACCTACTGGCCGCGAGGGCCCCGTTTATGTCAGAGGCGTACACGAAGGGTGGTGTCAAACCTCGTCCGAAACGTTTGGAGTCAGCTGTTTTAGATGTAAAGTAAGTGCGCTCGAAAGAAAATTCTTTGTTCAATAAACGATTGAAATATGCTTACAAATAAATACGAAAAAATGATTTGATTACTAAAACGTAGTTTTACAATTTTAAAACCGTTTCTGAAATTATTGAGAAACGCGATGGTCGAAAACCGGTTGAACGGCCTTTTACGCGTCGATTGATATCTCAATATCACGGTTGTTCGTTAGACATTTGCGTCTTAAATCTGAAGGACTAAAATCGATGTTTTTTTTCTTCGAATCGTGTTATTTCCGTTAATGCCACGTGGAAATCTCTGAGTCAAACACGTGGTGTTGAACCATCGTCGACAAAGGGACACTTGTCCGGCGTGTCCAGATAGCGGAGCAAGAAGTGTATCGACGAAACCACGTAGACCGATTTTCATTTTTTTTTCTTTTCTTTTCCGCGGTATCATCTAATACCAGCCGCGCGCAGCTGTGTCGGCTCGTGCGGACGCGGATGCATTATTCATGAAATCAAAAAAAAAAAAAAAAAAAGAAACGAAAAACGAAAAACAAAAAAGTTCGAAGGGTATTTTAAGGTTTTCTCCGGAAGCAATTTAACTTCGGCCCCCGTCGCGGCCGCTCAATCGAAAACCACGTCCGTCCGACATGCGCGCGTGTATTATTTAATACACACACACACACACACACACACACACACACACACACACACACACACACACACACACACACACACACACACACAAACACACTCATACTCGTTTACATTTACACGGCAAACACGAGCGTATTATATTATTGCACCGCACGTACGTAATGTAATGATATTACAAAGTGGCACTCGCCGGTGGTGGCGGACCCTTTTAATAATTGCCAAAGTTTCTCTCTCTCTCTCTCTCTCTCTCTCTCTCTCTCTAACGTGCATTTTTTCTCTTCTGTTTCGTTTCACTTTTTACAAGTAATCGAATTCGGATTTTCGATCGTCACACCGCGTGGTTAACCGACTCGACACGTCGTATAGCCGCGTGATTCGACGTGGAAAATCGAATGTTTCCCGAGCGTTTTGAAGAAGATAAACTTCCGAAACGCGCACGTTCGCGCGTCACGTTATTTTCGATTCTCTGCTGCCGTTCGCCGAGAAAACGAATTAAAAAACACCGCACGCCACGGTCGAGCGTAGTTTTATACGCGAACACGCCTTTGATTACAAATGGATTACTGTGTTCACCACTCAATACGAAAATACGTACCCAGGGCGAGGGTGGTTAAGCGTCAACTGCGTGGCTTTGGCTTCTTCTATTTTTTTTTTTTTTTTTTTGATAACTGAGTTACCCAGCGTCAGTGGCATGGCGAGGGATTTTCAATACGAAGGAGGGAGGGATGTTATGATTAATGACTTTGGTTGTTATATTAACTTAGATTGTAATATTATATTAGGACATGGCTCGGAAGTCATAGCACTTGCAAAAGTCGATTTCTAACGCTTTAAGACGCACTTGAAAACAAATAATAGTTTATTAAAATATGTAATCAAATCACAGTCACACGTATATATATACGTATGACTGTGATTTATGTAATGATTATACAACGAGCATTTGTAATTGGTTTTTGTGTATTGATAAGTTGCAAGTAGTGGTTTGTGATTACATTAACTGAAATGGATTTAGTTAACACTATTTCAGTAGTTTTTATCCATGATGTTAAATTTACCATAAATATATTGTACGTTATTTTATCACGATTCACGGCATTACTTTTACACAGTATTTTAGGGATTGAAACCATTGAGTAGTATCACGATATTACTACTCTATGGTTGGACCACAGATAGAGGAAGCTGATAACTTATTAGTTTATTGGTACGTCAATGCGTGAACGTATAATAATAAACGTCAAAATATTCCCAAAACGCGTTAAATCAATAATGAAAATAAAATAAAATGCTGACAATAAGCATTTTAAAATTATAAAAACTTTAAATATCTGTTTTGGATGAACTTAATTTTAATTGGAAATTTAAGTTAATCACCTTACATTACGTACACTTAGTATAAATATAATATGTATAAAATGTTCATTGTTAAAACATTTTTTTTTTTCGGGATTTCGTGCATTTCACTTGAACGGATAAAATACATATTATATCTATATATAAATGTAGCCGCCTTACATATATGCATAGACCTTATACTCATAGACCACCCTCGCCTATATTAATAACATTACGCGTCGTGAGCCGTGATAGAAGGCGCTATTAAGTGACTGAGTGACCGATGCACGCACGCAATTTTTGCGGGCGCGTGACAAAGAATGCATGTTACTATAATAATTATTGGGTTGTGTTCATTGCAGTTTCTGAAAATCACTATTATCTTATCAATAATCATAATAAAAATAATAATAATAAATAATAATAATCACTATTACAATAACATGTTGAATATTCATATATTATTATATTTTAAAATAATGCATTTAAGATTTAACGTTCATAAACAATTTAGAATATATTTTATCAAGTCAAATAAAGAAGAATTTAGAATAGATTATTGATGCAGACATTTAGATGGTTAAAAAATATTATTAGCATGTATTAAATTGATTTGCTCATTTCTAAAAAGAATTAACTTCGTAAGTTTTTTTCGGACTCCTACTGTTGGTATTTGTAAACCATATTATGTATAATTTGTTAATACAATTATGTATATAAATATATAATTATTATAGCAATATACCTATATTACCTATAGTCTATAGAACACAAAATAAATACAGATTATCATATAAAATATAAATCAATAATCATTAAATTAAAATATCAAAATTATTTTTCTTAAATAAGAAGACAAAGATAAGATTGAATTAGGTCTATGATTATACATAGATCTTTTATTGTATGCTCAATAATATTTATATCGTGCACCGATTAACATAACACCGTCAGCGCTTTCTATCACGATTCGGATTTTAATTCACAAGGCCGGTCTATGAGTATAAGGTCTGTGCGTATATGTTTTGATCACGCCGATCATCGATGGACAATCCGTGGTATTCATATGTCTTGGCCGTTCACCTACAAGGATATAGATCATTGGTGCCCAACCCGAGGCCCGCGAAGATATTCTGTGTGGCCCCTTTACGAATTTTCGAAATAAAAACAATTAAACCTTTACGAAATAAAAACAATTAAAAAAAAGAAAAATAATTACAAAATATTTTGTCTATTAGTTTATGAATTTTTTTAAATTAATATTGCAAAAATACAATAATAATGTTAACGATAAAACTAAAAACTATATAAAAATTTTTTACACTTATTTTCAATGTGAAATTTGAGCTAGTATTTTTTTAACTAAAAATGAATAATCTGGTTGAAATTCAAATGTTCATATCCTCAAAGTTGATTAGACTTATGTATACCCACGAAGTGTACCTCAATTCATAATCTCTTCAATAGGCAATATAAGGCATGAAAACAAGTCTAATACGTAAAATTATTTTTGTACTTTTTTACTTTTTGGTCCACTTGAAGATAATTATTTACCAAAGTGGCCCGCCGAAGAAAAAACGTTGGCCATCACTGATATAGATAATAGATATTATATCATGTATATTTGTGTGTACGCCGAGGCGTGCGACGTGTCGGACGTTCCGTTTTCCCCTCCAGCAGCAGCTGTTTGTTCTGAAAGGTAATCTCCGGACGGGATATCGGATTTTACTCCCGGAGAGGGGAGGGTCGGTGCATTATAAACGTAAATATTATATATATGTACACAACAGGTACCGGGTATACCGCAGCCCACGTCACGGGCGTAAGACGATATTCTTTCTGATTAAACATATTGACTGCTGCGGCGCGAGAGGGATTTTAAAAATCCTTTTAATATTATCCTGCCAGGACCGCGGCGCCGTGGAAATTAATTACCGGGCCCCTTTTTCTTTTTTCTCTCTTGTCCCTCTGCCTCCGGACTCTACAACCCCGTGCCGTCGTAAGTATCTCGTGCACAAACGCGAGTGCTTACGATAAATTCGTGTTCGGTAACGGACGTAAACGTATAATTTTACTGTCTGTTTTAGAAGAATATTTTTTGTTTTTTTTGTTTTTCAACGCGTTTCGCTAACGTGTAGAATTAGAGAAACGTGTATGTCCGTCAAATTGTCAAATTAAAATTTCTCGGAACGACAAATTTCCATAAAAAAAAAAAAAAAAACAATTCATTACGTTTCTTGAAAAACGATCGATTGTAGGCATTTACTTACTATTGCATTTTAATGGAAAATTATTCATACAAAACGTTTTAGTTTCAGCCTTGAATTCGATTTATTCGATTGAAAATTAATTTTTAAATTTAGCGTAAAATTCAATGCCATTCAATGCTATTCGACTGAAATCCGTTTAAAACTATTTTCCACGGAAAATTTGGTTGAAACGAGTTCAAAAAAATAAAAAATAAAATAATTATAATAATAATATCCAATTTTGTTTGATACGTCTCTAGGATTTTGCGGCGAACATTTACAACACGAGTCATGAGGTCGATATTTAACATTTTTTTTTTTTTTTTTTTTACAAACGTACCAAAACTTTTCGTAAGAAAACTAATATTAAAAATGAATATGAATTAGAATTCGACGGCTGGGACGAAGCACTTTGATCATGATATTATAATTGTGTTTGAATTTTTTTTTTTTTTCGTGTTTCCTAGTTTGATATTTGTTCAAATCGTGGAAACAATATATTATTTTTGCGTGGCGTTTTCAAAGGACTGGGTTGTCGTGCGAATACACAATTCGTTCACAAGGACACCGAAGGAAATAATATTACAATGTGGGTTAAACAGAAAAACAAAAAAAAAAAAACAAAAAATGTAATCTCGATTTATCCTCAGAGTGTAGCCGACGGGGTGGATCATAATATTAAATAAATTGTTTTGAACTAGTTTGTTCACGATCAGATAATGTAGTCGAGCCAAAGAATAACTTGTACTCTCGGTCTCGCGTGGACGATTCAAGATCATACTATTATATACCAAACTATGTTATTACACTAGACGCACATACGAGAAAACGACACTATTAGATAACACAAAAGTGTCACATGACGACTGATACGTAAAATCGTTTTTATTTTTGCATCATACGAAATATTATTGAAAAAAAAAAACAAACAATTTGATAACTGAAACAAGAATGAGTAAAATCACTCGTCATCGTTTTAAACCCACGAGCGTTGAACGGTGAAAAAAGCTCTCATAATAATCGGTTGAAATTTCATTTTTAGATTGCAATCATTCCATTGTAGTCAAGCGCAAACTGAACGACCGGATCGATGGCCATGCCCGCCCAGGTTTTCCAGGAACTTTATGCTCGTGTCCTTATTTACGATTGAATCGCGCATGTAATGTCAATTAACGATTTTATAAAAAAAAAAAAAAAAAGAAAAGCATTATATGTTACGAGTTGTTTGGCGTTCACCCCGCGGCGCAGTGAAAACAACGTCGCAGGAAAATGTAGGTACTAAAAACACAAGAAATATAAAATAATAAACATCCGCCGGCGGCCATACACGCGGACGTCGGAAAACGAACATTTATTAATTTGACTTACGTGTTTTCGTCGTGTCAATAAATGAAATAACGTAGACGCGTATATTTTATCATTGCAATTGTTTTACGTTAGTTTTTTCCTTTGTTTTATTATTATTTTAATGTCAGCGAAGGCCTAATAAATATTTAACTTCCTAGAGTATCGGTAAACTTGTATTGAATCGTTTTCGATATTCCACAATCACGTGAGCTGATTTTTAACTGTTTCAAGAGACAATAAAAGATTTCCGAAGTGTCTAGTTCTCGGTATAAATATAAAATATAGATAATAAATAATACATTTATTTCGCAAACACAACAGTTACATAATTATATACATATTACATGAGTTTGCTCACCTTCTTTAAGCTACGCTTGTGATGAAGATGAGATACAGTGCCTAGGTCTTACTATTACATTTTTTTTTTCTAATAAACAATAATTAAAAAAATCGACAAATTATTACTTTTGGTTTTGAATAGTTGTATTGCTAATAAACTGTAACGAAAAAAAAATCATTTATCGACAATAAACGTTTTTGTCGGAGACATTGTATGTTTAAAATCAGGTAGCCCACTCGAGTTTCAGTTATATATTAAATAAATCACACAATTCCGCATGAATTGTACACTTATATGACCTGAATACATTTTATGCGGGTAAATCACATAAAAACATTATATCGTGTTATAAAATATCTACACCGATGTATGCCTAATGTTGAACTGACCGTACATCTTTGCTATCTCGTTAATATGTATTTAATACTGTCAACTGTATAGTTTTATGGCGTTTTTCTCGGCTGAAGCAGTATATTAATTACTCAACGTATTATATAATTAT
Organism: Therioaphis trifolii; assembly: GCA_027580255.1. Classification (NCBI taxonomy): domain Eukaryota; kingdom Metazoa; phylum Arthropoda; class Insecta; order Hemiptera; family Aphididae; genus Therioaphis; species Therioaphis trifolii. The sequence continues at coordinate 10,246,802 of CM050404.1, read as the reverse complement.
ATTATTACCTTTAAGTTTTGATTTTCCGGTGAAATCCGATAACACGTCTAAGAGATATCACCGCGTTTAAACGCTTATGATTTTTATAAGTAATAACTAGGGATGAGAAGTTATAGGAGCTAAAATAGACAAAATATGCAAGGAAAAATTATGATATATGCATCAAAAATTTGAAAATATGCAAAAAATATATTATTATATGCAATTTTTTTTATAAATAAAAAACTTGTTTACGATAAATTAATATAAATAATATTTAACTAAGTGATAAATTGACAATTTTATAAGTTCTGTAATATATTTAATAATTATTTTACATATTATATTTTACATTGACAATTCTACAATTGTCAAATTTGCTATCTGCATTTTTATTTTATTGTTTATTGACTACAAACATATCAATTTCCATAAAGTAATACATTTTTCATGTCAATTGTATTAAAATCCACATAATTTTACTAAATATGCATTTTTATGCACAAAAAAAAACCATGAATATACAATTTTTAAGAAAACTACCAATATATACAAAAATATGCAAAATTTAAATACCAAATTTTAATTCATTAGGTTATAGAACAGATGTTGAGCTCACCTAGCTATACATAGAAGATACAGAAAAAAATATACAAACCTATAACTTCTCATCCCTATTAATAACTGTTATATATATGACTAAGAAACATACGTAAAATACAGAATTTCCTGTATAAATGTACATGCTGTGATTTGACCCTGGGTAATATAAATGCATATTTGTAATTTTTTCAACTACGATTGAAAACACTGAATAGATGTTCATTTTTATGAGATAAAAAAGAATATTGATTTTCTTAAATTGAAATCGTCATTTAAAATATTATGAAAGGAATATTTTTTTGTTTTTGAAAAAATTGGTTCTTAAACTCTTTTATTTTTTGGGAGCATATTATTGCAGGAGTCCCGCGGTTCTCTCTTACACTGATCTGAACTTAAAACGTTTACAAGTCACGAATTATCTTTTCAACGAAAATTATTTAAAAAACTAATTTTTATTACTTTCGATTAACACGATCTCATAGATACGACAAAACCCGATTAAATTAGTCGTTTTTAAAAACACTTGTGTATATTTTAACACTAGGATAAAATAAAATTGCCCCCGTAAACCGAACCGAGTGCCCATATTACGTGGTTAGATTTAACATTTTTAATATACATTCGTATTGGGACCACATCTATTTGCCCACATTAAGCGGAATCCAGTGGCGTATATGGAAAATATTTTCAGAATGGGCTACTATGAACAGAGTTAAATCACTACTTCTACATAGAATAACTAAAAAGATACAGAAGATACAGTAGGTGTCTATCTACATTTAATTTATAGAATGCCCCGAAACGGTTTGAAAAACGTAATACAATTTGTCTCGACTAATCGCACTATTTTGATTGGATGAAATTATGAATAAACCTAAAGCGCCATTAAAATATGACAAACGTTTAAAGTTCATTTCAAAGTATTTCGAGAAATTTCGGGGGGCGGCAGAGCCCCCCATTATATACGCCACTGGCGGAATCCACTGTATATACACTAATGATTACCTCACGATCCGTTGAAAAAAACAAAAAATCGATCACACCGGAAATATTCTCAAAAAAATAAAAATAAATAAATAACTTTCTCCGTATTGTTATGAAGGGGACTGGTCTCGGTTCATACGATTTGGTCGAAAAAAAGAATCCATCGGTTTTTATATAACCGCCTACGTCCGAGCACCCTATATATCATATATACACATAACCGCCGAGATAAACAGGATCACTTACGTACAATCATTTAGAGTGGTACAGGGCTTTTTTTACGATTGACTATTATATTTTATAGGACCGCTTCGGAGTTTTCATAAATTCGGGACAACGGTCAGTTTTATTGCACACGTCTTCCCCCTGACGAAACGCGCGCGCGTACACGATATCACGTTGTTATTATACGGCGGTTTATCCGCGAGTGTATTTTTTTTTCTCTCGAAGTTTCACTAGACCGAACGTAAAAACACATCCGTGCCCGGACGTTGGCCCGGTCGGGCTGTAACGAGGAGCGTGTCACGCGTCGCGTTAATAACGATTCGCGATAATACGCCTTGGACGACGGCGACCGGTGACCGCGGTTAAAGCGTCCAGAGCGATCGCGATTCGCGAGCGGAGGGCGATCACGAGACGGCGTATGGACAATAATGTTATAGCGCGTCGAGTTCGATTTTTTTTTTTTCGTAAACGTAAGTGACTTCCGAATCACACGAGATATTCGATTCGCTTATTTTCGTTTATTTTTGTTTCGTTTTTTTTTTTACGTCATTCCTGAACATTGATATTGTTATTTTATTCACGCGCGCGTACTCTCTATTTGAGAAGCCAAATTTTTACCAGTTTAGCCGTCAAATTCCACCTTATTTCACCGTGTAAAAATAAACTACATTTTTTTTTTTTTACAAGCATTTTTACAAGTATCCTAACCTAGTTTATTTTTTACACGGTGAAATAAGGTGAAATTTAACCGTTAGACTGGTAAAAATTCGGCTCATAAAATGGACTCGGAACACACATATAGGTTTTTTGAAAAAAAAAATCACACACTAAAAAAAAGTGTGTAAATGTAAAAAATGTAGTTTATTTTTTACACGGTGAAATAAGGTGGAATTTAAGCGCTAAACTGGTAAAAATTTGGCTTCTCAAATAGAGCCAGAACATACACATACATACTACTGTCGTCGCTAATAGATACTATAATTTTATTATAGGCTTGTCGGGTAACGGTTAGTGTGCAACGGTGTCACTACAATCGAGCACTGGATAAGGTCAGAAAACGAATGATTATTTCAATGAACAATTAAAGATTCAATATACCCGATTAACGTTTCATAACGCAAAATCAAAAAAGTACGCACTCCGCCCGATGGGATAGGTATTCTTCGCTACTCGGACGAGTCAATGCAGATGGGGGTATTAATTTTAAAGAAATAATCGATCATTTCTTTAGTTAAACGATACTGAGCAAAGCTTCAGAATTAAAATATACCGCTTGCATGGAATAATTTCTTTAAATAAATATTTAAAGTTGAAAATTGACGTAAAAACAGTTAATTACGTAACAATTGTAAAATAATTTACTGAACTGCTTCTAAAAAAAAAACCTGGGGTCACTATTTTTGATATTTTTTCATAATCATTAGAGAAAATCACGAAGTCATGTTAAAGTTAAAAAAGTTGTTGTCAAATATTTAAAATGTTATTAGGAATAACCTTATAAAAAACAAGGTATATTTAAAGTTCTATTTTTAGCCCAACAATTTTCAAATTTTGTTAAAACCAATAAATAGATAAAATATGTCAATATTTTATGTAGAAAATACCAAGTTTCTAGCAACATTACTTTTGGAGTGATGACGAATTTATCAAAGCCGATTTAATGAAAGTGTCGCTTAAGGCGAATTTCGCCGTTTTTGGTCGATTTGAGGTTGTATTTCCAGACGCTTGGAAAAACTATTAAGACTAGAGCTAAATAAACCCTCAAAGGAATATCTAAATCAAATTTTCCATCTATAGAGTTGCTTGATGAAAACTTTGGACAATGTCAAGTTGAGCAAAAAATGTCTCCAGATAAAAAAAAAAAATAATAATAATAATAATACAAAATAAACATCATTGTAAAACTATAAGATCTTTTGCTTCACTGAGAATCTAATATAGCAAAAAACTAAAAATTTAAACGATTCAAAATATACAAGTATACCTGTGACGTATTGAATACACGTTAGATTTTTAAGAAATACATCGAGTGTTATCGATGTTTTTTTTAATATTGTTAAATTTAAAATGTAATTATATAAAAAAAAATTCTTTTTTTTTTTACCAAATTTTACATAATTTACTCAAAGTACGTGAACTTTCAGAATGACCGACGGTTTTGTATTTCAATTTATAAATGATTAAATGCCATAAATTTGAAACGTCAATACTAAAATGTAGTTTTATACGGGTTCACGACGGGGGAATTCCAACCCGAAAAATTTTCACCAACAAAATACCAAAAATGATTTATCAAAGGACATATATTACACACATATTCCCGTTAAAATGTGTAAAACCATAATAATTATTACACATTTTTATAATAATTTTACGATTTTTAGCGGTGTTTTGTTTATATTCTTTTAGGAGGGTTTGAATTGTGTCCATTAGTGAAATTTTGATAAATTGAAGTCGAATTTATTTTCACGTCGACCTTGCACATTTAGTCATCGCAACTTTCCCCCGTAACCCGGTTGACAATCACTGATCGTTGTGATCTACTGAACAGATGCATCCGACAGATTGGCAGTTGACAAAACATGTCAATAACGACGTTTTAGTGACAAAAAGTCAAGACGACGAGGTCAATTTTATTGTTTAGATCAAAACGGTATCCCAGTCGTCATAGTATTCGTAGTGTGCCCGTTTTGTCGGCCGACGACTTCATTATCGGAACGAGACGGCCGTGACAGTGACTGGAGATGATTTGTGCGCATAATAATATTTAGAATATTATAACATGTTTATATTCATATACGGGGTGTTTCAAAGATATCGAGAAAACGTAACGTTATCCGGGACAACGCACGAATTTTCCACGTAGTTTTTCAATATTTTTTTTTCGTATACGTAAATTTTTAAGTTTTTTAGTTTTATTAAACGATAGTCACTTTTTTTTTATAACGATACAGTTGAAAAAAGTGCTTTTTTGGACATTTTGTCAACGCGTTATGGCAAAAAAGTTTCTAACGCTATCTGTCTCGCTAACGATTGTTTTAAAAATACAAAATGTCCTAAAAAGTATTCCGTTTCATAAATCATTGAACTGTGCTATTGATAGTGATTATAATTTTTTTAATACTTTAATACTTTTTTTAATACTTAAAAGTCACGCAAATAATTAAAAAAATAGTATTCTGAATTTGTACCATAAGACTTTATGAGTTCCATTACCGTTTTAAACGAAGACCGTACTTGGGAAAAATTCAGATTCACGCACGATCTCCATGGAGCACCCTGTACCTGTAAAATGTAATAATACAGGATGGCGGCGCGCCGAGGAAAAGCGAGACAGAAATGTTTTGTCATCATGAATAATGGACGGCGAAAAAAGTGACTACTCCGAGTCAAAACGAATTTCCGGTAAAAAAAAAAAAAAAAAAGAAAGATAATATAAGTAAATAAAAATAAAAATAAAAGGAAAAGTAAACTCGCACAAACATAAGTGTATACGTCCCGTCCCCCTCCTCGACTGCGCGATTTATCTTCTTGCGTACCAATATACGTATACCGTATACATAGGCAGTGCATGCGTACATATTATATAATATATTCGTACCAAAACCGCCCACCATCGATCGACGCGTTATTTTTCTCTGTATACACTCAACCGTACTCGATGTGGATTTAATGTATATTTGATTAGGAGGACGGAGAAAAAAAACAGTAATAATACGAAAAAACAAAAAACAACCTAACCGTATGCATAATACATCGGTATGCACACTACAGTTCGCATGATAAATATATAAACAACAGGGATATATAGGTTAAAAGTATTCGATACAGTCTGTGTGTGTGTGTGTGTGTGTGTGTGTGTGTGTACGCGATTCGTACGTGGTTTATTTTGAGTCTCAGGCCGCGTGCGTGCACTCAAACGACTCTGTGGATAAAACTGTGATGCTGTTAATGCGGATCCGTTGAACACTGAGGTGTTCGTCAGAGCGATATTCTATAATGTGACGTAATTCCACGGACAGGGTTAGGTATTATCGCTCACCTAGGGAGGGGGTAAGTCGAGGATAAAAATATGGACCGTTGCGTTTCATGCGGAGCGTCTAAAACTACGACTGATATTCATGAGATTTCGAAAGTAACTCACGAATATTATTTGCTTTAATATTAATTTATATAAACACAGTAACAGCTGTGGCAGAGAGGGGTTCCGAAGTCAGAAAACCTAGTGGACAAACAATAACACATCATCACAAAGACACACCGGGGTCCTGAACTACACACTGTTTCGTATAATATCGATACCATAAACAATGCATAACTATATTGATCATTTTCATGCCTAAAATTGAATACAAGATATAAGGTAACCCTGTACCAAGATGAAAAAGTACACACACACATACACACACACACACTGGGTCCGATCCTCAAGACCTCGTTAAAATTAACTAGTACAAAGTGAAATACGAATCAAAATGCGAACACGTCTAGAGGAGACGTTACAGGTCTAATTATGTTTTTCTATGTCTAATATTCGTTTGAAGATCCAAATCAAGTGTATTATAGACACTTCACTCGTGTGTGTGTGTGTGTGTGTGTGTGTGTGTGTGTGTGTGTGTGTGTGTGTGTGTGTGTGTGTGTGTGTGTGTGTATTTAAACCTAGGTGTAATGGTTTTTTTACGATCGTCGACTGTAACCTACGAAAATCCTGCAGAAATATTCCTATAGTACGTAACAGTCATGTATTATATTATAAATTATAATAAATAACTAACTATACTAATAACTAAACAATATATATATATATAAACAAAATGTCTAGGTCAGATCAGACTGGGACAGAATGGGACGTTTTTTTTTCAGTGACCGTCGGCAATGTTTATTTTATTGGTTTAAATTAAATATTCGGTCTCGTTTTCAAAGAGACTGTTAAAACTTGAAATTTCGCAATATTTTTCTAGAGACATTTTCCAGGATGTTAAACATCGTCCCGAAGATTCGTGACACAGTTGAGTAAATCACAAATTGGGTTTTGTCTCTATTTAACGATTTTTCCTTCCAAGTGTAGTTAAAAGAAAAAAAAAGGAAAAATGTAATTTTTCTCTTTCTCAACATTATCATTAAAATATGCAGTAATAATTATTTGAACTAGTTATATTTTAGTTATTTAGCTATAACTCTAAAACATTGGTAGAAGCTTAAAGCTTTCACCATATGACACGTTTATTACGTGGTTTTCCAAAGTTTCGAATACAAGTGATAATGTTTGGGCTAAAAACGTAAATTTGAAAATACGTCACTGTGCAAAACTTTATTTCTGACAACATTTTTAATTTTATATTCTGAGTTAATTGAAAGATCTATTGGTCAATACAATGACACAAGAGTTACATGAATGATGCTGAGTCTAAAAGTCTCATTCAGCAACTTTATAAATAGGAATCGCATGTGGATTGTACTTTAAGAGGTATTTTTTCTCTTTTCTCAATAGTTTTTCCAGACGCGAGGAAAAACTGCTGAAAAGCCTAGAAAAAACGGACAAGTTGGCCGTAAACAACGCCTTAACTAAATCGATTTGGTCGTAACAGGGGAATCGATGTTGCTGAAAATTTGAAATTTTCGTCGTATATTAATGCCATTTCGATTGGTTACTAGAAAAAGTTATATCGAACCTGAAGTATATTATAAATATCATACGAAACGGAAAACATTATAAACCTGTGACTGTAGATTTCTTTAATAAGCATTGAACTAAAGTCCAATTAGATTTTTACGTAATCGACTGTTTTCATATCAATCTTCGGTTTAAATTGTACATTAGAAAAAAAAAAAACTGTTTCATCCAATCGTTATAAAACTTGAGATATACGTATACGTGAAAAACATGTTTTGAATTCGTCGGTAGAAAATATTAAATATCTTCCGAGTTGCGAAATTTTTTCGAAAGTTTTTTTTACAAAAACAACTGATATACCAATAATTAGACCGAAAACGGAAAATACGTAAACTATATTATAATATAATACGTTACAATTAAAGGTTCACTCGGAATCTAAAAAGGTTAGGTCGTGTCAGACCTTATTATAATACTACTTTTTTATTTTTCCAGGGCCGTCGACGACGCTTATTTCGCTCGTCTAAATCAACCGTTGGTCTCGTTTTCGACAGGACTTAAACTCAACCGTTTCACGCGTGCATCATACCGTGCACCGAGTGTGTGTGTGTGTGTGTGTGTGTGTGTGTGTGTGTGTGTGTGTGTGTGTGTGTGTGTGTGTGATTATATTAAAGACGTGACACGATTTCGCCACCGCACCCGTCGATCGAATTCATTATACACGCACACACTCTCACACAAACATAAACACACACACACACACACACACACACACACACACACACACACACACACACACACACACACACACACACACACACACACACACACACACACACACACACACACGACGTAATTATACACTCTTCGCGGAAATGTGTTTACGAGGAGAAAGAAAAACCCGATGGACGTACGAGCGCGTGCAGAAATGAAATCTAACGCGATCGCGGTTGCATTTTCGCCCGTACATGCACAAACACATATAAATAATTATACGTCGTGTTTTAACTCTCGATTTGTCATTATAACGCCTTAGTTATATCATATCTCAGCGCTGAACCCGTTTCTGGTACGTTTTAATAGATTATCATAAGTGTGTGTGTGTGTGTGTGTGTGTGTGTGTGTGTGTGTGTGTGTGTGTGTGTGTGTGTGTGTGTGTGTGTGTGTGTGTGTAAACGAATCTATTAATGCAAATTCACACAGATGTTCAAATGATACAAGTGTAGAAGAAACATAGTACACTTGTAAATTGTAGCCCATAAAATGGTTGTCCTTTTGTCTTTTCGTTATAGACACATTTTCATAGGTATATTATTAGAGACAAAGATCAAAAAAAAAAAAAAAAAAAACGTTGAAAATGCAGATCATGTTTGAAATATCAATATTCATTTTGGTTGTTGTACAACCCTTACGTTCGTGTTTTAATGTTTCGGTTCCAGGTAAGACATTTTTGTGCATGTCCATTGTCCATGTCCAAAAGTAATGAAATTTGAAATAAATATCATAATTTAAATCCACGTGTTGCACATGTAACTTAAAATGGATAAATGTGTCCACAAGTATGTATTTTTATTTTATTATTATTTTATATTATATTTATACATTTTTTATTTTCGTATATTATTAAAAATTAGTTTTTTTTGTATAAATACCATGGTTTCGATACTTTACTCATATCGATAAAAAAGTACTAGTATCGAAAGAATGGCATCGAATCTTATATTTACCACCATATTGGTTCGAATTTCAAAAGTAATCGTGAGTTGTATTTGTGTTTCAGAAGTCATAACTACTATTAGTTAAATGGTAGAAAAATGTCTTATTCTAAAATAAACCAAGATTCTTAATTCTTTCTTAACTTGAAAAAAGAAAGTATTAAAATGAAAAAACAAATTGTTTCATTCGATACATAGTATTATAATATAGTCATATCGATCCTTTTGTTGTGCGTGGCGTACCGTCCACGTACGACTTTCGAGACATTTGCTATAGGCTCAAATGGTCGTAGTATCTAACACACCGAGCTTCGGTGCAGTCACACCAAACTATCGTAAGAATGCGCGTGTATCGAGTTCGAATCTCGCTTTCTGTAACATAACGTTTTTGCCAAAGCAAAGACATAACATTTCAAAACATCAAAATATTAATGATAACATATACTTTTGATTAAAAATGTAACGATGAGGATCAGCTGAGAAATTCTGATTATATTCAATATTGTAATGACAATTTATTTCAATAAAATTAAAACATGTAAGGTTTAAAATTAACTTGGTTAGTTACCAAATAACTGGGTAGACAATTATCTATTTGTCTCGTAGGTAACTTCATCATCGATAAATAATCATAGTTACGGCATTTATGTTTAGGAAATACGAATTCATTATTATATCGTTTTTCAACAAAAAAGTAATTATATCGTATTTTTGTTAATCTCCGGTTGATATCTATTTTTTCTCAGTTATAATAATTGTTCACACTTTTATAACTAATCTACAATCAAGATCGTGATCGAGCAGCAATGAAGTAAGATGACAAAATTACTTTTAATGTAGCTATCGTTAGTTATCGTTTAGTCAAGTGTTTTATACTTATCATTGACATCGCACCTTAATTCGATATTAATTTACGACGGCGGTTGGTTACTATCGGATCATAATGATAGGCCACGAGTCGCAGGGTTGTTACCGACAAAGTCTTGGGCGAAGGGAAGGCTTCAATAAAAATATATCTCTGCACACACAGGGCATATCACAATATTATCGAGACGCGACGATGTTGCACGTGCGTCGTTCCGAATCGAATCGGTCGTGTTGTCGTTAGAGTAGCTACATCGTTAGCTACTCTGTAGCGGCACGATCGCGGTGATATCGTACGACGTGTATAAAGGGTATTCTTCTTCTCTGATCATTTTATCTGCGGACACCCGCCGCCCACGATACGTACGCCCTTGGATTCGTTCGGCGCGCATAGGCACCACGTCGTCTACAAACCGTCCGCACCAAGTTAGTTACGTGCGATATGAATTCGATGTGACGTCAAAGTATGACCTGTTGCTCTCATCAGAACTAAATGTTCTAATCATATCTACTTGACATAATATAGGTATTTTGTGAAAGCAATCTCCATTTCATAATAAGCACGCGTGTATTGGTTTGTTGTTTGTCATCGGCTGTTGAAAAACAAAACACGGTACTACCACCACGCTCTTGTGAATTTGCGTTTTTTGATACCAAAAGTAAAACAAATCATGCATCTTTTTTGTCATCATGCAATTGGTCAAAATATTTTTGGTGAAAAAAAATAATTGAAGATTTTGCAAGATCAAAAGAGCGACGATAAATATAAGATCAATGATGTTCGTTTTTCTTCTTTTAAATGTGTATACTAAATTAATTTGTTCACTATTTTTTGTTTTGCCTTTAAACACAGTTTCGTAAACAGATAAGGATTAATTAAATTTACAATTTTCTTTGATAATTTTGTTATGATGGGTACTACTGAATGTACCTAAAATAAGCAATCTAGAGCAGTCGATAGATTTTTAGACTGCACGATACTCTTATGTATTGTAAGTTGTCTTATGGGTAAGAAAAATCACATCTATAAAAATCCTTTGAGAATAAGAGGGCATAAAAAAAATGTGTATCCTATCGGCTAGTCACTTTCAAACTTTTAACCAGCCATCTCAGAATTATTAATATTAAAAAAGTCAGGGCCCAATATACTAACGATTCATACATCATAAATTTCGTTTTCTTTGTGTGCCGAATATATCTATTATGTGCTCGGAACGCACAAATCCACTTAGACAAATATATTTTTCAAATGGACTAAATAACTGTTTAAATATAATGATTGATTAGAACACGAAACGCGTGTAATAGCATACAAAGTCCTTAATAATAAGACCCACCGTATAATATCGCTCTTTATTTTATATACTGAGAATTATTTATCGGTCTGAAAAACTCGTATTGTGTCGTTGACATTAGTCTAATAAATTAATTTGCCTAATTGACCGTATTGATTTGAATTTTATGATTTGATAATAATCGTCCTTGTTATTGCTCGGTACTGATAGTAATGTTGGTTATAACTATTAACCATAGCCAAGACACGACAAACGTGTTAAAACGATATCGTCGCCATATCTGTTCACGTTTTTTTGATGTACATCTAAATTTGAACGGTTGTCGTCGAGTGTTTTTCGGGTTTACCTTTCACGGGGTCTCGTAGTCGTCATTTCAGTCGGTTAATCATATTGCCAGTAGTTGCTGTAATAGTCGTTGTAGTAATAGTAGTGGTGTGAATAGTATCATATATTTGTCCGTTCGCAGAGGCAAGAAGAAGACAGCACGTCATGCGGCCCGGCAAGAAGCTGCCCGTCTTGAAGCGGCACGCCAGGCAGAAGCTCGTCTAGCAGCCACTCGTGTTCTCGCGGAGAACGAGAAAAAGAAAGAGGAGCCGTTGCCGACTGCAAGCGGAGGGACACCGCCGGAGCCACCGCCTACGGCCGGCAATAAGACAACTCAGCAGTCGCCGTCAGCGACCGGCCAGCGAGGAGAGACACCGCAGCCGCCGACCGCTGTGACCGGTAAGACACAAACGTCGACACCGACGAAGAAAGGGGCTGTCACGTGGCGGACGTTGCCGCCGACGCCCGTGTTGAGCAATCCACTGCAAGTCGCACAGCTCTATTCAACTGTGGCGGGTAAAAAGTGGACGACGAAGCCACAGCCTGCAGAGAAAAGCGAGAACAAAACTTCTGAATCGACGCCAAATGAAACCGTTCTGCAGCGAACATCATTGCCGCCACCGTCCAAGGTCAAAACCCAAGCGCAGATGCAACAAGTGTCACAACCCACGGCGTCGAGTTTGCAGCAAAGAACCAAAACTACGCCGAAAGTGACCGTTCGGCAGCGGACGCCGTTGCCGCCGCCGTCTACGGTCGCTGGCCAGCCTCAGACGCAACAAGTGACACAACCTCCACCCAAAGCGTCTAGCGTGCAGCAAAGAACCGAAACGACGCCTAAAAAAATGACCGTTCGACAGCGGACATCGTCGCCGCCGCCGCCGCCGTCTACGGTAGCTGGCCAGCCTCAGACTCAACAAGTGGCACAACCTCCATGCAAAGCGTCTAGTGTGCGGCAAACGATCATGACTACGCCTAAAGTGACAGTTTGGCAGCGGACATCGTCGCCGCCGCCGTCTAAGGTCGCTGGCCAGCCTCAGACGCAACAAGTGACACAACCTCCACCCAAAGCGTCGAGTGTGCAGGAAAGAACCGAAACGACGCCTAAAAAAATGACCGTTCGGCAGCGGACATCGATGCCGCCGCCGTCTATGGTCGCTGGCCAGCCTCAGACGCAACAAGTGACACAACCTCCACCCAAAGCGTCTAGCGTGCAGCAAAGAACCGAAACGACGCCGAAAGTGACCGTTCGGCAGCGGACGCCGTTGCCGCCGCCGTCTACGGTCGCTGGCCAGCCTCAGACGCAACAAGTGACACAACCTCCACCCAAAGCGTCGAGTGTGCAGGAAAGAACCGAAACGACGCCTAAAAAAATGACCGTTCGGCAGCGGACATCGATGCCGCCGCCGTCTATGGTCGCTGGCCAGCCTCAGACGCAACAAGTGACACAACCTCCACCCAAAGCGTCTAGCGTGCAGCAAAGAACCGAAACGACGCCGAAAGTGACCGTTCGGCAGCGGACGCCGTTGCCGCCGCCGTCTACGGTCGCTGGCCAGCCTCAGACGCAACAAGTGACACAACCTCCACCCAAAGCGTCTAGCGTGCGGCAAATAACCAAAACTACGCCTAAAAAAATGACCGTTCGGCAGCGGACATCGTCGCCGCCGCCGTCTACGGTCGCTGGCCAGCCTCAGACTCAACAAGTGACACAACCTCCATGCAAAGCGTCTAGTGTGCGGCAAACGATCATGACTACGCCTAAAGTGACAGTTCGGCAGCGGACTTCGACGCCGCCGCCGAAAGTCGCCGGCCGGCCGGACCAGAGCCGATGTGACGAAGTGCCCGTGCGACACTGTAGGCCGGCATCCCAGAGCACGGCCGACGTGCTGCAAAAGCTGAACTTGTTGGCAACAAAAGTGTCGCCAGCGCAGTCGCAGAACGTCGATGGCGACTCGAACCGGGTCACCGCGGTCGCCGCAGCCGCACTCGCCACCGTGACGTTGAACACCGGCAACAACAGGTAGGAAACGTGTTATTTTTCATCCCTCCACCGGAACGCTCGCACGCACATGCACACGCAAAAGTATACATTCACGCACGCATCTTATTAGTTCTCGTCCTTGTACGACACTCCCAGGCGTCCGTCTCTGAGATTTCGTCACGTCCGCGGCAGACGTAATGGACTAACGTCGAAATTGTTTTTTTTTTTTTTTTTTGTCACTATCGGGTTTCGTTTTTTTGTCGTCCGACAAAGTAGCTCGTCCGCCGATTATCGAGTTAATTTTTCTAGTGAAACGTCGAACAATTTTCCGTATCTTTTGTGCGCGATAAATTTTCCCTTTATAACTGACTTTTTTTCACATGCTGACATCCCATTTCTTTGTAAAAGAAATTTTTTTTTTTTATCTCCGTTACACTTCTGTTCCATGTTTTTTTTTTCGTAGTCACACAGAATTAAGCGTTTTTTACTTGGAAAAACAATTCCTATTTTGACTCCTATTTGACGCGCGGCGTGCGCTGTACAGAGTCAGATAACGTCTGCGATAAATTAAAACGTCATCACTTGGTTTTGCCGATTTATCTGTTGTATGACATTACGTCGTGAATCTGTGGACATCCGTGTGCTCTCGTTGTAGCTCGTTGTTGATGTTTTCTCGAACGATTTTTTAATTATTTTCGTTTTCGACTTACAGTGATTCCGAAATGGCATTTCCAGCGTCAAAGACGCAACAGAATCCAATGAACATGTCCGGTGAGTATAACCGAGTACACCAGTCGAACTTTCCCCGAGACGAATCCATCGGCATCTGCAAAGGTAAGCCGTTCGTTCATACACATCGATTTGACGATTTCGCATCCCTCGGCGTGGTAAACCCCACCGTAGAAAACGCAAGGAACGCTCATTCGTTTGGGCGTTGCTGATTTTTAGTGCTGATTTTTAAATCCACGTCATGAAATAGTCTGTCGGCGAACGCACTCGGTGTTTTAATCGAATTTATTGCCATTCTCGTATCGAACCACTCGTGGGCACCTCACGGAATCCGAACTGAAACGGTAGCGCTACGTATTTTATTTTATTTCATTTTGCACGTATTTTGTTTTTCCAGCTATTACTGGCGTCATTTTTTTCCTTTGTCACGCGTTCTATCCTTTCAACGTAGAATATGTTTTTTTTTTCAGATAATTATGTATTTTAGAGAATATAAACCCTACGACATTGATTATTATTATTATTATTATTATTATAATTATTATTATTTTGATTATGATTATTATTATTACTATTATTATTTGTTATTCGGGATATATTGTGGGTAGAAACTCCTCCGCACTCGAAAGTGTCCCCGTACTTTAATTTGGCTGCAATTCAAAAATCGTACATAAATATCCTCATTATGAACACACATTTTGTTAGTATTCTCTTAAAATTTTTAATTTTTAAATCGATTTTCCATGCTGTTTTTAATATTATGTTTTTGTGTATCGTTTGTTTTGTACTTTGTTATTGCGTTATTATTTTGTTTAGTGACTGAAGTGTCCGGCAAGCCGCATGAAGGTCCGGATGGTGCCACTCTGTCCATACATAATCTCCCTCTGGATTTCGGAGATGTTGACCTTGTGGCGATGTTCTTACCATTTGGTAATGTATCATCTACAAACGTTTACATTGATACAAAGACCAAACCGTCCAAGTGTTTCGGTAAGTCACGCAAATTCGCGTACTTCACAAACCAGTGAATATTTCTGCACTGAGTCGTTTTAACTACCTGTGCAATAAAAAAGTTTTAAATATTTACTGTAAATAAGCTGATAATAATTAATTCGTATTTTTATAGGGTTCGTGTCGTATGATAATGCGTATAGTGCCCAAGCGGCTATTCAAATCATGAACTCTTATCAAGTGGGCAATAAGAGGCTGAAAGTGCAGCTAAAGATATAGATATCTTTAGAAACGAGCACCCAGGCCGTACTTATAACGATCGGAGTTACGTCTGTCATTCATAGGTCCTGACTTCTTAATCGTTTTCAACAAAAGACATGAAATAAATAATAAATGTATATGAATCGCTAAATACAGAAAGGGCACATGTCCAAGTTTTTAAATTTTTCAGGAAACACAAAAAACTTAATATATCTGAAAAAAATTGAATTTCAAATTATATGTTGAAGAATAATATAGTTTAAGACATAACATAAATGTTTCTACAGTCACTTTAAAAAATATAATTAAACTGTAGGTATCTGAAGGACTTTAAGGTTGTGGACATGTGCCGTTTATGCTTCAAATTACCATTTATATTTCAAAAATAACCGTTTTCTTATAAATAAATAGCTTTAATATGCATACAAATTAAAATGACATGATTAAATAATATACAGTAGATTATATACTAATACTGAGTCAAAAATATTTGATATCTTTTAAATAATTATAAATTTAATTATGGAAATATGTTCTATTTCTCGTTGCTTGAGATGTCTCAGTTTGTAACGAAAGTATAAAATTCTAAAATGATTGCAATGCTGGCTCTGGAATATATTTCTCTAATTGCTTCAAATCTTTAATTTTGATTTCAAGAATTGGTAAACTTGAAATATGAACTAGTGTTTTTGGGTAATGTATGGGCATTGCATCGTTTTTTTCTCAATTTGAAATGGTATGATATAATTCCGTCAATAAATTCACTTGCCTTAATTATTCCACATTTTTCCGATACACATTCAAAATAATGGTACTTAGAAATTAAAATTTTTTCAATTGCACGACGTAACTGATAATCATTTTATTTTAATAGTAGTTATATAGCAACGTTTTCACCATTTTAATCTTTATTTACTGATAAACAATTGTACAAAATTAAATGTATAAATAGAACAATATTACATGACGTCATACCTACAATAAAGTGATTTCACTTAGTTCCGATACTATTACTCAAGTATAATTTTGATGCAAAAAGGTCACATGTCCAGGAAATGTGCCTTTTCTGCAATTAACGAAATTTTAAATTATTTTTAACGGGGATCTATTTCATAGGGCATGTGCCTCGTCTGTACAAAACCATGTACTTATCAACATTAAATTTGATTATGCAATAAAGTGATTTTTATAAAATATTGGACATGTGCCCTTTCTGCATTTAGCGATTCATATAAAGCTTGATTTCTTTTGTTTTTTATTTTCTTTTGTTTATTTATAAATGTATATACTTGTATATATGAATTTAGAGAAAAATATCTCCGGAAAAAAATACTCGACTAATATTTATGCGACGATTTTGTTTTACAATCAGATGCATATAAAAAATCTCCGCTTTAATTGATTTTTATTCACGTGAAACTTCATTAAGAGGGTACACCAACGAAAAAATGATTCTTGCCCGTCTCGGTCGGGCAATGCCGGCGTCGCAACACTACAACACTACGCACACACACATATCTATGGCAAATATTTTATCGTCATCATCTTCACGTCACACCAGTATTCTATGGCCAGATGAATGAATATTACTTTTGTACATCTTTATATTATTATTATAAAATAATTACTTTATAATTATATTATACAGTAAAATTGTAAAGATAATATAAAATTATTATAATTTAATTTATTATTATTATAAATAATTTACCAAAAATACATATTCGCGATAAAAAAACGTGAGAAATAACTTTATGTCTGTCAATATTCAGCCAGACCATAATATTCTGAATAATAATATGCAAAATTATTCTGATGTGTGTGTGTAATAGCCGCGCCGAGTGGCACGAAATCCGTCGGTGTGTGCACGAATTTCAAACGAGTGAAGCGGTGGTAACCGGGACTAGAAAATCGGACTCGTTTTTTAACCTAACCGTGCACTCGTGACGATCGTGTTTCGGACGCGGTGAATTCTTGATAACGTCCGAAACTCCACGTTTCGCCGTTAGTTATCAGTCAGTAGACGAGAGAATACGTTTCATGGATTCGCACACGTAAACGGGGGCGGACCCTCCACGTGCGCGATTGCCCGGCCTGCGAGTGTGGTTTTTTCGCAATTGTTTTTTTTCGCGCCTCCTATGATGACGTGGGATCTAGGACAATTCATCGTGGCCATTTCGCCGTGGCCGTTTCGCCGGCAAGACATTTAGCCGCGGTCATTTTGACGTGGCTTATAAGTAAATTCAAATAATAAAATGATTAAAAAAAATGAATTTAAAATATTTTGTGACTTAATTTCGTCATTTAAATATAAAATGATAATAATAATAAATAATAAGAAACAACACAAACAATTCACAGTAAAGGTAGAGAGATATGAAATGCTATGCCTTTTAAATATGCCATATAATCCCTACTTTCATATTTAGGGCTGTGCGATAGTTTCTTCTAGTGGTCGATAGTCGATTGTGTCAAATTTAACGATTGTATCGATTAATCGATTGTTTTTGATTTACGGATTGTATCGAATAACCGATGTATCGTTACGCCGATAGTATCGATTAACCGATACTATCGATAGTATCGAATGGCCGATATTACCGATAATCCGATAGAGGAGGTTATCGGTTCGGAATAAAATTAAAACACAATTAAAATTAAGGTAAAACTTCCTGGGCCAAGAAATTATATAGAATACAGAATACAATTTTAAGAAGTTATACATTTATACAACCGATCAACCGATAGTAACGATTAATCGATAGTATCGATCAACCGATAGTATCGATTGTACTCGATACATCGGTTGATTATGATTAGTAAAAAACATCGATTAATCGATAGTATCGATAGCTAAAAACGATTAATCGATACTATCGCGCAGCCCTAATCATATTGTTGAACAATTTCTGAAATACGCCTATCTAAATCAGCAAATGTTTTTAATTGTATGGGTGGGTTTTTTCCTGCGGCTCACTGATTCCAATAAAGTATCATATTATAAAACCCGGTGAATTTAAGAAATGGTTGTATTAAAAATAAAAATATTAGAATGTTGCGGCTACGGCGAAATGTCGCTACGTCGAAACGGCCCGCGGCTAAATGTCTTCCCGGCGAAACGGCCACGGCGAAACAGCCTCGGCGAATCGTCCCATACCGGATGACGTGCCATCAGTAACTATATTTCGTGTGAGTCCGTGCGGCTATTTTCGACGCTGCCACGCGCTCGGTTTGCCGGGAAACGATTTGCTCGGAGGACCTTCGGGACGTTTCTCGATGTCCGTCCCGTCACATAGATGGTTCGCAGTTTTTCTTACGAACGCCTACTGTATTGTTGCGAATCTTTCGAATCTTAGCACTGGTCTTGCCGTTCGAACCCCTCTGTATTTAGGGGTGGCTTTGAGGGCTGGAGGTAGCCGAGACGACTCACGAGGCGTTTTGTTCTTCGACACGGGACCTTTTCAGCGTTGTCGAGTCCGTATGCTTAGTTTCCTGCAGAGTTACTCAGCATTCTCTTCTTACGTTTCGCGTTAATACTATACAATCTGATTTATTTGCTTCACCCGAACTTACATCGTTATCTGTCGGTCGTCCAATCATCATATTTTAGTATTCACCGTCGTAATATTTTACAAGTACGTTATGGTAGTTTTACGCGCAATATTTTTACGTCATTATAATTTCGTAATCAACGTAGTTGTCCAACTCAATTATTGTATAGGACAGAAAATCAAATGAAAACAGGTCGATAAAAGACCACTCGGCGAGCTAGATGAAATCCCAGTTTTTAAACTTTTATTTTTATTTCCAAGAAAAAAAAAACTATAACAATTCCAAGTACGAATCCGACAATCATAGAATCGACCATTTGACAGTTTAGTTTGAACACGTATAGTTTAATATTTTATTTATATTTACTTTAGAGTCAATACGACTTTATCCAATTTAAAAATTATATTGAAATCAATTTTTATTAATTTACGAATGTTTCTTCCAGCATATTATAATTCAAAATATCAATTGATCTAGTTAAATAAATATTATAATATTGTACTACAGTAATTATGCATGACAAAAGAAAATTGTTTCTTTACTTTTTTCTACGAGATTTCATTTAAATTTTAGAATTTTACTCATCTTAATTAAGGATAACAATCATTCATAATATAATGATACCGTAAAAAAAAAATGTTTAAGAAAATATTTCATTGAGATGGGTGAACCTTTAAAGTTTCGAAAAGCAAAAGGAATAAGTCCGGAGTACATGAACGCTTATTTAATTCAAACTATTAAGCTAGTAATAACAATTTTAATATAGCAATATTCAAAAAGTTTTGTGTTTCAGTTATGTTTCAGTTAATACGTTATAAATGGTGTTTACCGAGAAAATCTTCAAAACGTTTATTGAAAAAATATTGTTTTTCATTGAATCGTAGTGCGGTATTATGACGGTTAGAGAAAAAAAAATGAAGAATAACGAATACGTAGACCAAAAGTACCTAATCGATTTTGTCAAATATATTCGAAATTCCGTCCCTACGCCTATATACAACGAATGCCATCGTATCCATAACGTAATTGGACACTAGTGACTAGTACAATACGAGTATGTCTAAATACTTGGTATTCAAACCCACAATGCGCCTGTCGTGACCGCGAGCTATAGTATAACTATGGACGTGTGTGTGTGTGTGTGTGTGTGTGTGTGTGTGTGTGTGTGTGTGTGTGTGTGTGTGTGTGTGTGTGTGTGTGTGTGTGTGTGTGTGTGTGTGTGTGTGTGTGTGTGTGTGAATGTATTATACAAGGTGCCCCAAGATGATTTGACAAAGCACTAATTCTTGTTCTTTTAAATGTTTAAATTTTTTTTTTTTTAATTTAAACTGTATTGTCACGCTATAAAAATAACGCTTTTTGAATTTATTTTGATTTTTTATCTCTAAATGTGTTATTTAAAATATTGTTTTATAGCTTTATAAAATAATTATTACTATATACCATAATTGTAACTAATGGCCATAGTTGCCGGGTTGTATGTTATTTAGATCAATAAAAAAAAATTTAAAAAAATTATAATAACCGTTTAATGAATTTAATTTTCAGAAAAATTTCGGTCCGTAAAATTCTAATAAAAGTAAATTCGTAAATGTTTTACGATATTTTAACACGTTGGCTGCCACATGACCGCCGGTGACCCAACTCCTTTCAGAGCGTGGTGGGCCATACCATTTTTACATAGTTTGTCATAAATGTTTATGTTTATAAAAATGGCTCTAATGGTCCGATATAAAGTAATAATAAATCTTTCATAAGTTTGAATATTTTAATCGTTTTTTTTTTCAAAACTATCTACGTTTTGTTTTCTACGCCACGGTAAAATCTATATTTTTCTATCTCCAAGCCGTATGAAAAAATAAAGTCCATTTAAGATAATATCGAATTTGGTAGCCGGGGACCCAAACGGCTCCTGAAGAATAATTCTGTTTGGGTCGCCGGCTACCCAATTGGCTTCACAATAAATAAAACTATTTGGGCCGCCAAAGTGTTAAAATTTCGTGAACATGCTAATAATATCGCCTATCAATAATATTCTTCTTCTAATATTTTATGAACAACGTTATGATATCATTGACTTAATCATAATAATACTATTTTATCAAATACGTATTTTCCAAAAGTTTGAAAAATCACAATTAACAAATTATGTAACTTTCATGTAACAATCAAACTAATCTAACGTTTTACCACCAAAATGTTTCTTAAAATCTGTTTTACAAAAATTAGTTTGGTTTCTTTATTAAACTACAGAACACTATAAAAAATCTTTAAATTAAATAAATGAAAATACTTTTCAATTTTTACTGTAGTGTTGTACTATTTTTATTGACAAAAACACTGCTACAAAAATGTGTCGAATTGTCCTGGAACACCCTGTTTACTGTCGTACTTATATCTTCGAAGCAAATATAATTATTATTATTATTACTATTAATACATAGATGCGATCTCCAACACGTGGACGTTCAGAAAGACGCCGTTACGTAGATTGATTTGCCGTTTCGAACGACGACGAACGGGACTTTCGCGCGAATATAACCCCCCCCCCCGCCGGGGCCCGATCGACGAGCAGATTACACGTGTCGAATACCCCTGCAGCTGGCACGGCTCGCGATGATAATAATTTATATAATATACGTACGTACGAGTGCATGACGTCGTGTGGCGAGCGAAGAGCGGTCGTAGGTGTTGTACCACCTGTACGAGTGTGCAGGTCTACGGTGATCGCGGGCTATGGGCGAGTCGACTGGTGTTTTCAACTAGTCGAGTTCAGTAGATACGGTAATAAACGAGACGAGTTTCCAAAAGTCCAAAGTTACTTTTCTTTTTTCTCTGACTGGCTTAAGTCACAAGTTAAACAGGAAAAAAATGAACACAAAATTAGCTTTTAATCAGTTTATTTTTTTAAATTTAATATCAAAGCAAAATAAACGAATTTCATTGTAGAATATTCGTAGGTACACGAAAGTACACGGATCGATAATCTTCTAGAACTCCTATGTCGTCTATGTTAAAATTTCATCAATAATATCACAATTTCTTAAAAAAAAAAAAAAAAACCATAATTTCTTCAAACCGTAATTTTATATTTAAAATTTGAAACGAATGAAATTTTAATCGGACAACAATCAACTTAACGTGGCTATAAAATTGTTTTGCTTAAAAGTGACGTAACTTAATTTTTTCAACTCGTAAATGTTCAGCCTTGAATATACGGGTGTATTTTTACGATCTTTATCGTCAAGGAAGAAACAATTCGATACGGTATCGAGATCAGCGATGAAATATCGCCGAGTGTGTGACGCACGAGTTTCGATGTGTGCTTACAAAACGGTTTTGAATGACTCGACGATATGCCTCCCAACCGAATGCGCGCTTTGCTCCGAAACTCGTACGGCGTGTTCCATAATGTTGTGAAAACACAGAACATCGACAGAACAAATGAAAAAGCACAACAAAATATAACGTCATACCAGTGTGATATTTAGGGCTTTTAGATGCATCAAACGATATATTAAATCATGTGTGTGTACTCGACGGATTGTTTGATTTTTACAAACGAAATATTTTGTGATTATCACATCGAAATTAATAATATTTTGACAGGTACAACGGCAGATATTGGTTGTCGTTTGATATTAAATTACACTTGGAGTGTATTTTCACTATCCGATACGAACATATTGCTACCGTTCGCAACATTATTGTGGTCACACGCATATACCGGATGTATAAGACCACCTGACCGGACGGATCGATATATAGTATTATTGTAATCGCAGTGATCCATCGCATTATAGGTCTGGCGTACTCGTTTGATCTACCGTGACGAATATTATACTACTTATTTACCTAATAACTGGACGACAGGCGTATTTCTGCTAGTCAAGGCTTTTCGAGAAAGCTCATGGATGGATCTATCGATTGTGCTGTTTCATTATAGGAAATTAGTTGTATAGTCCCTAACTTCCATTCTCGATCACATTAACCTTTTTTTCGTCCCCATCTGCACCACTAATTATTCATATAACAGACCTATTTTCAGAATAAAGCGTATTGCAAACTAGAACATTCCCACATTTACTTTTGTATAACTTGTTAAATTATATACGTAGTTGAATTTGTATGTTTGTGGCTACAAAAATTGTATTTTGGCCTATTTTGTAAAATAAATAAAACAATAATCGTGTTCGTTGAACACATCGTGTGTAAAACTCGGGAGAATGTAAGTCACTATCAGAACGTGTCACTATGGCAAAGTCAGTTAATACCGAGTGCGAAATGATTAGTTAATGACGAGAGCGGTTAAATCAAAGTTAGCATCAGGAATAATAAACGATTTTTTTTTTCAAATCGAAAGTACGTTTTTTCTGTCGAAATGTTGAGTGACTTTTCACCGACACAACAGTTTGAAATACACTATAGCTTATATACAGCTTATATAGCTTATCAAACGACTTAATGCCTTATCCTGTATCCAAACACGATGTTTTCGTGAACTTCCAAAGCACTCTTAGAAAAAAATAACAAATCATTGGTAATAAAGTAATACCACGTATCTCCAATAATTAATTTTATCAGGAAACACAAAAATGTGTTTTTACTTTTTATGAGCAAATTTACATTTTACTTATATTAACTAAATTAATAAATTGTAGTTTTGAATTAATCATTTGTTTTTGTATATATAAATTCATTAGCATATTGCAACAATCATTTTTTTCGTTATTGATAACTCGGAGGTACGAGGTATTAAAGCAAAAAAAAAAAAAAAAACCTGTATAACCTCTTTGGAAATTCGAATATTGACGAGTTATTCATAAATGATTTGGGTTATTTTTTTCCGTTAAATCGATGTATAAAACTCATTTTAGGTTCATTTTAGTTTATCACCGACGACATGCCTACTTGTAACCTGCATACCTGTACGTACACGAAAAAGGCGATACCGATATGTCAGCTCGGGCGCTTCGTTCGAAATCTAAAAGCCAATACACTTTTCAGCCCTGCTCCTCCAACCGCATCATCCCTCCGGGTGTACGATATAAAATTATGATACCTATCGCATCCTGCGTGAGAATAATAATAAAATATACGTTTGTGTATACACACAGACACACACACACGCACGCACGCACACACGAACACGTTAGCGTATTTATATTTATACATAAGACGCATTATATAAATATTATGATATTTGATGGCGGATGGGTGAACGAACGACGGCAAAAGTCTGCGAGAGCGACAAGATAATCGATCAACGTCGCGGGCGAAGGCAGACGGGCCGCGGAGAAGGGGTAGACGGATAAAGCACCTCTCGCACGCTCGTCGTTATTGTAACAATAATATATCCTTCGCGAAATTGATATATATTATGCATACGACGTATATGCCGGTGTGTATTGCGTGCTATAAAATTCACGTAGTTATACGTAATGTAATTGTGATGTATAGGCATTGGCACGACTAAAACGCTGAGAGGGGTTGCTTTGGATCTTCAGTGCATCATAAGTCAAGAAAAACAACCCATTAAAAAAATTGTTTTCAAATTTCGAAATTAAAAATCAGAAAACTGTAAGCCCTTATTATCTTATAATAAATAAACAAAGTTATCGTTCAGATACTACACAGACACCTGATGGTAAATGTATTACATTGTGTTAATTATGTTAATTGCATGAATTAATCGCAGGATTTTTATTATATTTGGCGATAATAAGATAAAAACGTCAGACACACTTCGCAACACGGGTACAATCCACCCTTCGGACGAGATAATGGAAACGGGTTTATAGTGTTTTGAAGAAACAATAGATCATTTCGTATGATATACGTTTCTGAGCAAAGCACCAGTATAATAGTACACCATATTTTATGTGTTTTCTATATTTTTAGTACGAGACATTTTTTTACCAAACGATTCGAAATATAATGTTATCTTGGTACTAACGGATGCATTACGATTAGATGATCAAAAAGTTTTTTTTCACACATTTTAAAATTCAATATTTATATGAGAACCATCTATCCCGTAAAAACCGTAAAGTTTAAATTTACTTAAAAGTCGTCATGATTTTTGAATTTTTTTCCAATATCGTTAGTTTAGGATATGAGTATGATTTCATTTAATTTTCAGAACCTTTTATCCTGATATTAGAATTTTAACTTAAGATAAACTTAAAAAGAAAAGCGTTATTTTCAAAGCTTTATTTTAGCCATAACATGTTACATTTTTTTAAACTTTTGTGATGTATCTAACAGCATGTTATAAATATGAGTTGAAAATTTCAAGTTTCTAGTAATATCAGTTTTGGAGTTTTGATCAAACAACTAAAATCGAAATAGTGAGAGTGTCGTTGACCGACGCACGTAATCGTACGTTATTAAAACGAAAAACAACACTATCGTTCGCGTATGGATTCATAATTATACTTAAATGCAATGCATAACTTGTGTCTGAAATAACGCCTACTCAGAGAGCGCACTGAAAAAAACCTACCGATTTATCAAATTTTGGAACTTTGATATTAAATCTATGTATAATATATTAGTAGAAGAGTGTTTTTCTCTCAGTACCGTTTACTCCGCCGATGTCCATAGTGGGAAAATATATATGGAAAGGTATTGTCTGGAAAGGTATTGTCGAGTAGATTTGTAAAAGAAAGTAAAAAAAAAAAATAAAAAATTAAGGGATGTTAGATCACTTCGAAATGTATTCATAATACAATCGCGTGGATCTCTAAAACACACTGGTTGTGAACTTAAACTGATTTGGTGGAAAAAATATTTTTTTTTGTTATCGTTACTAAATATTCGAGTTCCGAGTTAAAAACTTTTGGTTTTTCGTAAACGTTTTACATTACATTTAAGTCGAATGAAAATATGTGTAAGTTCAGTGGTGGTATGAAAATATACTAAAATTAAATTATACTGTATTGCAGGACGGATTTCGACCGTCGGGCGACAATAGTGGACAAATACACTCTTCTACGATATTTTTATATTATGGTAAAATACTTTGACAGTGATGATAAAAATTACACTCGTTTGCCGCCTGTACTAAAATCAATTTGTGTAATGTACATGAATTTAATTTGAAAAAAAAAATATACGCTGACTCCGATCGATCTCTTTATTTCTTTATTATTATTATTATTATTATTATTATTATTTTTTTTTTATAGCCATTTGAAAGTTTCTACCCACTGCGTGATAGCCGCGATCGGGCTACCAAAAACGGAAAAAGGTCTATTCGGATCACAATGGAACGATCTCTGACACTACCTGGCGGGCACGGCATGGCATCGGATCTGTTCCCGTGAACTTACTAGCCTGTGCGGTGTGTGTGTGTGTGTGTGTGTGTGTGCATTTTTATACGTATATTTATCGCGCAGATATCCTCTGCGGAAAAAAAACGCGCCCGTGGCCATGTTGTTGTAATAACGCGAGTCATGTAAAATATGATTACCCCTCGTCGTGGTTTCCAAGGGCACCGAGTGGCGATATACCAACCTCCATTATGGAAATGATTTGCGAAAAAATATCTATACATTGTGAACCGTGGTGTGCGGGCACGTCACGAGTCTCTGCGGTTTTCATTAGTACGACAGACGGGCGCGCGTCATTACGTCAAAGAGATAGAATGAGAGAGACAGAGAGAGAGAAAGAGAGAGAGAGAGAGAGAGAGAGATAGAGACAGAGAGAAATAGACATCGATAATTTATAATAATATATACACGCGCAGCGTTTCAATCGGTAATTTATCGTTATTAGGTAGGTACGATCATTGTACGTCACAATACGCAGCTTTTGAAATCCGCTGCTTTTGTGCCGACCGCACGCCACGTGCACCGCACCGAGTATTAACTATAATAATATGTACACACACACACACACACACACACACACACACACATACGTACACGGGTATACGATTACACATTCCGACTGTACTCATCGGCGACGCGCGGTGTACTCGGTATTTTCATATTATAACACAACGTGTGACTCGTACGCCGGTGTGATCGGAGGGGAGGGGCATTCGCATGGTATTAGCTTCCCCAAAACCGTCAACCGCGTTTATCGTGCCAAAGCGAGTACGTAAATACGAGTCATATACGTAAGTACGAGTCGAATGAGTCGATACAATATGTACTACGTACACGACTCTTGATGGAAAGAAACTCAAAAATCGTACCTGGTAATCGCGGATGTGTTCGATTCTATTCTTTTCTGTGTTGAACATTAAATTCAACCGTCGATATTCCTTTCAACATCCCCAGTTTTCGTCCTCTAGAGCCACCTACATTACGTACCTACAAAAAGACACGAATCGTATAAAACGCTTATTTTTTATTTTTATTTCGACTGTAGGCAAACCAATCGTATATGTATCAAACCGTTCGGTCCAAAAACTTCCGCTGTGACAACATAAAAAACGTGAGTACGTAAACACCGTACGATTCGAATGAGACCATACATATTATATTTTACGTACACGACACTCGATGAAAAGAAACCCAAAAATCGTTCGCTGCAATCGTGTGTGTCTTCGATTCTATTCTTAACGTGCTGAACATTAAATTTGATATTTTCATATTTTTTCCAATACTTCCAGTTTCGTCCTCCAGAGACATCTACTTTTTGTTCAAAAAGTACACGAATTGTACAAAACGCTTCTTTTTTAGGTCGACTATAGGCTAGCCGATTGTATAATTATCACTGAACTAAATACATGGAACACGTTAAACAAAATATTAGCCTACTAGGAGGCCGCCATATTGCATTCCGAGTCATGACAGAGATAAAGAAATGTAATGATCTCCATGAAAATTGTTAATCATTAATCATGATATTAATCTATTTATATTTTTCCACCTTACTTTAAGTTTTATCATGCAAAACGTACATTTTGATACTGCTACGATAATTTCTATTTTTTTATAATATGATTATAAACATCTAACATCTAGGATATATAATATATATATATTGTATTCTATTTTTTATTAAGTTATTATCAATTGAATATTATTGTTATTTATAAATTTAGTTCAATGCATATACTATATAAAATGATGATGGTTCGTAAATGTTGTGTTTGCTCACGAGCTAATCAAAAAGGTATTAGCATGTTTAGGTAAGTCTCTTCGTTAAATAAATAAACATATATAAACGAACATTGCGGAAAAACATATTATATACTTTTATTATAATAGAGTTCCTCTAACTGATCCTGCTCGTACAAAATGGTTTGAAGTAATTGGTATTAAAGAATCTATACCAAATAAGTTGTATTTTGTGTGTGAACGTCACTTTGAAGAAAATGATATTCAAAATTTAAATTCATACACAAAAATCTTGAAATTAACTGCATTTCCAACGCGTTTGTTGGTAAACAAACAATACTTTAAAATTCATTACATTTATAGATTTTAATTAGTCTAAAATTAATTAAAAATTAATTTAATATAATATATAGGAAAATAAACTAAGTGCTATAATAACTCCAGACATTAATGATGATGAAAATAAATTGAACTCAAATCAGTTGTCTCTTAGTACAAGTTGTAATACACCGCTTGGCATTCACCGAATCAGTTAATGTGTTAGAACAACAGGTATTAAATGTAAAGATAAATTATATTTCATATTTATACTTAATAGTTTACAAATAACAAATATAACAAATTATAAATTAACAGATATTTTTATTAATATAAAATTAGGATTATTAGGACAGCAATAAAAAGTATAATATTATGTTAACACCAAAAAGAAGTTATGAGCAGCAATTAAATATTGTACAGGTACCTATAAAATATATAAATACTACTACTTATCATTCCTGCACCAGATGTCATTACAGTTTGTCGTACAACTGAACTGCTTTATAAAAGAGCCATTCATGATATCGCTGAAATGAACGAATTTGATTTTGCTCAAAACTTGGCTGCATCTGTCTTTGGACAACTTGTGACCCATCGATTATTCTCATCACTGAATAATCATAATCTCGATTCAGAATTCAACCACACAATACAATTAATAAAAACGATCTCACTATGTTATATTATAATAAAAACATTTCATGAAACTAAAAGAATAAATAATGATATGATAGGTAAAAATAAAAGGAAAGTACTGTCAAGGTTAGCAATTTTTCAAAATGTGTAAAAAAAATAGTTATTAATTGTAAAATGGCAATTGCATTTTGTAAATAGTAATAAGTTATTATTAAGACTTGGCCACTTACGTGAGTACCTAGTGTCCTAGTTCATGAGATTTAAAAATTAAAATTAAAACATGGTTAAAATGAATATAATTATTAATTATTATGATTTCAGATTTTAATTTTATATTATATTATTTTATATCCGAATAAAAGTTACTGTTTTATCACTCATTGAAGATAGTTACAATCAATGAGATAAATCAAACGGAATGCATATGGCGGCTCGCGTATCAGATCATTTTTCATATACGAGAATTATACACAATACGCGTTCCATGTATTTAGTTCAGTGATAATTATCAAACAGTTCAGTCTGACAACTTCCTCCGCTATGACCGCCGTTATTTTAAGTTATCGGAAAAGAATAACTTTTTTATTTTTTTGCATTATTTTGTTTTTTATTTTTTAGTCTACGTTAACCACGTTTTGGTCAAATATTTACAAAGGCTTTCTGGTCCTTAACGAATTGATGGATTATATTTTTCCCCAACTGCTGTCGATCCAATTTCAAACTCAGTGGGGCAAAATACTCCAGGCGAATTTGGATTCATAGTTGCATCTCATTTATGTTTTACATTTAAACTTGTAAATCGATCATTTTTATCGTAATCGATTATATTTTTTTAAAAACGTGAAAAATTCAGTCTGACACTTCGACGACATTGTTATGTTTAAAAAAATGAAAAATTTGGCGACTGACGAACGACACTTACTGCGAGAACACATTGAAATAACACACACTTGAACTCGATTGCTCGGTGTACTAAACAAATTTATATTTCGATTTACAAGTTTGTATAACGTAAAAATAGGTATAATATTATATCATACGTTATTGAAAAATGAACATAAAACAAAAAATACCGATGAGATTACAGGGAAAATTATCAAAATCATTGACAAATTTGTTTTCATTAAAATTATCTCTAAAGGTCCTTTCACTGAAAATTCAACGCCATAATAACGATCATAGTAACAGCTGTCACAGCAACAAACACATAACTGGAAATGACGGATGGGACCCTCCACCCCCTCCTGCATTTGCCACTGGACTCCACTGGAAAAATCCGAGTGAGAGCTTAAGAAAAATTTTAATACTTAAGTTCACATGTACAGTAGAAGCCGCTTATTAGAAACACTTTGGGGCCAAGGTAAAATGTGTCAATTAATCGATTGTTCCGAATAAGCGATTGGTTTGATTTGTACGATGAAAAAAAAAAAATATATATATATGTATATATATATATATATATATATATATATATATATATTTATGTATATTTATCTATGTATGTATTACTGTATAATTTAAAAAAGTATGTTGAAATGTATACATTTTACTATATTATTTTAAATTTTCATCTATCTTGGTTTGTTTTTTTGCGTCGAGTAACTCCATGACCATATTTTCATACGAGTAATGCTGTTCAAAACATATTTCATCTACATGGTGCTGGACGGCACTTCTGAGGATATTTAGAGCTTCTACGATTGCCTAAAAGCTTCTTGAACGTGCCTAAATTTGTTTCAAATAACCGAAGTGGTGTTTCAATAATCCGATTTATTTTCAATGTTCTAATGTACGGCCGGTCCGTCCCGGGACTTTTTGTTCCAATAACGCGATTGTATCAATTATCCGTGATTCTAATAAGCGGCTTCTACTGTATATTTATTTTTAAACCTATATTCTGTCCGTTTTGAATTTGTTCGTTTAATGTGATCAATACTAAACATATTTGGAATGGACTCGTTTGCTCGAACGAATTAGCATAATATAATATAGATGCTCATAAAGACGCCATACCATTGTATCATATAATTCACTATCTGATGCTCGCGTATGTATAACGAATCAACGCATCGCGTGTGTTTCGTGTGACGGACGTTGAATGTAACGTTGAATGTTGACGTTGAAATAATATTTTCTAGTACGAGAATTTCAAAAAAAAATTATAAGTTTTTCGTTTTTTTTTTTCAAACAATCGATTTCGGAGTAAGGGTTTCGAAAGCGTAGAAAGCGCCCTGTATACGCCCTCGCTCGAAACGACATTGTCACATTGTAATCATTTCTCGAACGAATAAAAAAGTGAACGCTCGTGTTATATACGAACGCACGGTAGCGCTCGTGACCCGATCCGCTAATCGTGACGTATTGATCTTAAGAATGCACTGCGAGTCGTGTTGGGGATAGACGACAAGTGATTGAACACTGCACTCTTGACGCACCGGTGTGAGCTGGTGATCACGTTGCCGGATAGAAGTCGTCAAAGTGAAAAAAAACAAATATCGATGAAACGAATAGTTCGTTCGAGAACACGATCGTGTGATTTTCTGACGTAGGATACCGTCGATCGCGCAACGGGGTTTGGATCGAGGGGTGGACGATCGGGTTAGAATATTTTGTTTTAAATTCGCTTTTGGATTTGAAACGAGAAAATGAGTCTAAAACCCTCGAGAAACTTTAAAAGCGCAACGAGAATAGACAAACAAAAAAAAAAAAAACAAACGATTCTTCGAAGCTGACGATAATTTTTAGACAGTGAGAAGGGTGGTGGGTGGACTTTGCCCTGCGTCATGCCTGTCTTTAAACCGTGTCCGCGTGTGATATGCCTACACTCGTTGATGATAATATTATGCTTTTCGTATGATATATTCGTGATTTCACGCGGCTATTAGGATCCACGTGAGACTTTTTTACGAAATCGTCCGCAAATACTTCTGAGACTTCCGGCATATGGACGTTTTCTCCGTTTCGGAACGGTCACTTTGTTTTCCTTTGATTTAGAAAATATCACGAAAACCACGTGAAACCAAAGTTTCAATTGTATGATTTTTGATTCTGAGTAAAACAGAGAACATTGGTATAGGTCTTGCATAGATAATATGTTTTATTTTTTAGATTCTGAACGGAGTGAAGAATGTATTGATTTTACAATGATGTGTGGTTTTTTATTTTTTTTTTTTTTTCTTTTTTTTTTTTTTTTTTATTTATTTTTGTGTCTGTCGACACGATTTGGAGCAGTAAAAATGCTTCGATTGCCTTATATAGCAACTTTTCTGAAAGGAAAGTGAATCTAGTTGGTACTTTGGGGGGTCAAAAGTTAAAAATTTTCAATATTTTTTTAACGCGCCGGGAAAAACCCTTAAAAAATGAGGGAAAAACGGTATATTTTACGCAAAACCAGTTTTCGACAAAATCAAATTTTTTATTTTGCTATAACTCAAAAATTAATCGATGTAAATACTTGAAATTTTCACAAAATATTTCTCTATACACCGTTAAATTTTCAAAGTATTTTGACTTTTATTGAGCTAATTATAGACAATTGAAATTTTCAATTTTTTTAAGTATTTTTTTTTAAAATAACGATAAAATTTTTTTTTTTTGCCAGAAAATCTTGAAAATTTAATACAAGGTTTCTTATAAGTTGTTCCATAACTGATAAAAAAAAATCCAAAATCGTAAGTCACAATTTTTTTTTATAAGTGCTCAAAGTTCCAATTTATACGAAATATGTAAAAATTGCGAAAATTTGCAAATAATTTTGTTGTTGAAAAATCGTAAAATTTTTTTCTTTTATAACTAAGTTTTGAAAATTTGGTACAAGGTTTTTCATTAGTTTTTCTTCAATTATCTGCAAAAAAAACTCTACCGGATTCAGACAAAAAAATTTTGTGAGTGTTTGAAATTTAAATTTTTACAAAAACACGTTAAACAACGGTTTAGCCTCAAACGATTTTTGCTATTTGTTTTTTTTTCAAAAAGTATAAGTTGTAGAAACTTGAAAATTTTATCAGTTGTTTATATTGGCATTTTCTTTATATAATTTTATTTTCAAAAGATTTCACTCATTTTTAATCAATTTATAGACATTTGAAATATTCGTTTTTTTTTATTTTTTTTTTTATAAATGTTGATAAAAAAAATGTAGCTCGGACGAAATACTTGAAAATTTAATAGAAGGGTCCACATAAGTTGTTCTAACTCCCATTCAAAAATTATAAAAATACATAGGCACAAAATTTTTTTATAAGCGTTTATAAGTGCTAATATTGACAAAATTCGTCAAAATCATGTATATTTGCTATGTATTTTGTAGGTAAAAATTCATAAAAAATTTTTTGTTAGAAGCTAACAATTGAAATTTTAATACAAGGTTGGCCATAAGTTCAAACAGTCAATATTTGACAATTTTTACAAAATCAAAACTTTACACCTAAAATAACAATTTACCGTAAAATAATTTTGGATTTATGCTATTTTTCTTTAAGTACTCGTTATAGAAATTTTAAACTTTTACTAAGTGCTTAAATTGGAATTTTCTTTCCATAGTTTAATTTTTTAAATATTTTGCTTATTTTTAAACTATATATATATATATATATATATATATATATATATATATATATATATATGTATACATTTGTAACTCTGTCATTTGTAAACTTGTAAGAGTGATTCAAAAATTATTCAAATACATAGGCACAATTTTTTTTTATATGCAGTTGAAGTTCAAAAATCGACAACATTTGTAGTTGAAAATGTATAAAAAATTTCTATTCAAAGTTAAGAAATGAAAATTTAATACAAGGGTGTTCATAAGTTTTTCTTGCAAAAAGTATAAAAATATCATGATCGGTTCAATTAAAAAATTTTAACGGGCGTCTGAAACTGTAATTTCTACAAAAATTCAGGCGTTAAATTACGATTTACTATAAACATATTATTCACTGACAATTCATCTTCGTTCAGAATCGTTTTTTTTTTTTATAATATAAAATAATGTCCTAATCTATCCTATAATGCCTAATCTATCAATACATCTCGTGTATCCCACCCAACTCCTGTATCTCTACTCATCACCATAATCTTGTCCGAGGAGCGGAGCGACGATGGACGAACTTCCACCACCATTGTCTTACCGGCTTATTTATTTTTATTCATATGTGATAATTTTGTTGGACACTTATAATAGTTTCACCCAGTATCTTAATAGATCAGAATTTCGTCTAGTAGATTTCCAGGCATCTTATTCATTTTCACGTGAATCGCTTTGACAATTTTTTTTCTTTTTTGTATTATGAGCTTAACATGTTTAAATGGAGAGTAAATCGAATATCGATTAGAGAGTGAAATTTAAAATCTCGAACATCAAGATGGTACGATTTTCGAAAATGTCTTAAAACATAAATATAATAATGCCGAAAAGTAGTATTCAATGAAAAAAAAAAAATAAATAAAGAAAAAAGTTAAAAACAACGAAGATTCGTGGCATTTGACGAAAGACGGTGAGACACCCTGCAGGATCAAAAAATCAAAAAAGAGAGTTTATATTTCCAATGAATTAATCGTATATCATATCCATAAACGGAAAATTGTGTGATATTTGTCACCTAGACGAATATTTTCCCGGGGGTTCTTCTGTAGATCACTACCACGAGCTTTGGTTAGGAGCTAACCGATTCGAATACTCTGGATAAATGGTCGATACACCGACGAACTTTGATCGTATACAGGGATCGAGCTTTTTTGAGTTCACTCTCTGAAGGTCGGACGCGTCTCCGGGTCTTATGGTTTTAGCAATCATGTTGGC
This sequence comes from Therioaphis trifolii, assembly GCA_027580255.1. Taxonomy (NCBI): domain Eukaryota; kingdom Metazoa; phylum Arthropoda; class Insecta; order Hemiptera; family Aphididae; genus Therioaphis; species Therioaphis trifolii. Next base: position 10,211,894 of record CM050404.1, on the reverse strand, counting down.
CGTGGATGAACGTCGTGGAACGTATAATATCGTTCGCGTAACCGTAAATGCGTCGGGTGCGCCCGTGTGATGCTTAATCCAAACGATCGGCGTGGCGTACCCGTAGACAGTGCGCACCACACACACACACACACACACACATAGAGTTACAGACGTATCATTATAACGGTGTGATAATAATTATATATTTATACGATGCAGTATAATGGTGAGGTCTTTCGCTTTCACCGGCCGACCGTATTCGTACCGAGTGTAAGTACCATACGTGCAAATACATACACACACACACACACACACACACACACACACACACACACACACACACACACACACGTCGCATACGCTCGCAATTTTTTTTCTATTTAATTTTTTTTTTTTTTTAATCACCTCCGTAATCCATCATCGAGACTCTGCTACCCGCCACCACTCGTCACTTGACGGTGTAATTTAGAAAACGCATACACGCTTTCGCGGTCGATCGTAATATCATTATAAATTACTGTACAACTGCATTGAATGCAATCGTACGTGTGCGCCCGTGTGTGTATGTGTGTGTGTGTGTGCGCGCGCGCGCGCTTCGTGAATATTCCACGAAATACTTTATTAAACACACTGTGTTCGCGGAGAGTCGCATAACGATTTTGTGCACTCGCATGTTCGACCCACTCTCTCGTACACGGCACTTTAATAATTGTAGGTTTATGTTTAGTTAATACTACGGACCACTGGTGTACCTACGTATAAAAACGTAACATAAACTCACACACACTCACACAGACGAGGCGTGAGGTTAATACGACGCCGTACGTACACAACGACGTGAACGGGCATGTATAGGTAATAAATGATATATGCGCGCACGTAGGACGTGCAATCAAATCCTAAATTTCGATCGGTCTCGGCAGGTAATACAGTGCGTCGTATGCGTACAAAAATAATAATAATAATAATAATGATGTTATTATAATGTGAAAACGTTTGTCGAACGCGCGCAAATCGATTAACGTGCGCAGCCGTTGTTCGTGTATCGTAAGGTTTCCTATTTGCAAATCGATTTGCACCCGAGGGACGTGTGGAAATACCGCCGTGAGCGAACGCGGTTTTATAGGTACATAATACGTATAGCAAGTGTGTTGGTGTGTGTTTATGCGATATACGCGATATAACGTGCATACTGCAAAATCCACACACACAAACACACACACACACATACACACACACACACACACACACACACACACACACACACACACACACACACACACACACACACACACACACACACACACACACACACATTGTTTGTGTCCAATTATTGTTAGATATTCATGTACCTGTACAAAGTACGATAACCGTATGCGACATAAGAACCGCTAGACGCTGCAGAGCGGGCATATTATCTAGTGCTCTCATTGGCCGATTGGTCTTTATCAATTATCATAACGAATTGTTATCAGAAGCTTATTTGAAAATTTAAAATTGATTTTATTATTCACACAAATGATTTCATTATTCAAGTTGTTTCCCGTTCAAATATACAAAAATGTATGACTCAGAAATAAACGAATTTATGTATTATACAGGGCGTTCCAAAATGATTCATCCGATTTTGGTAGACTATAAATATTGTTCCTGTAATTTAAGGTAAACGAAACACCAACCATCTGAAAGGTGGGGTTATCGAGTTTCTATCGATTGCCGATAATTGGCAATAATGTGCAGTTTAGTCGCCTTTTCCAGAAAGAAAGTGTACGGACCATTTTTCTTTGCAATGGGAACACAATAACAGGAACTTCATACCTACAAATGATTAAGGATTGGCTATTCCCACATACTGCAAGCCGATGGAGATGATTTCATTTTACAATAAGATGGAGCACCACTACATTGGTCCTTAGAAGTATGTGAATTTCTTAACGATCAGCTACCACAACAATGGATCGGTCGCTGTAGTGCTAATGACGCTACATTTTGTCCATGGCCGCCCAGTTCACCGGATCTTAAAATTTGTAATTTTTTTCTCTGGCGTTACATAAAAAGCATTGTTTGTGTACCTCCCCTTCCAAAAGATCTTGACGAATTGAAAAGTCGCATTACAGACGCCATCAACTTGGTTACAGTCGAAGTGCTTCAAAAAAGGTTTATGAGGAATTTGAGTATCGCTTAGGTGTGTGTCGTGTAAGTAAGGGGGTCACATTGAACATTTATACGCATTGTTCCTAAAACTTAAAATGATCCATTAAAATGTAAAATATATTCTAACACGATTAATCGAGTTTTACAATAAATATGATTTTTTGAAATCGGATGAATCATTTTGGAACACCCTGTACTTATTATATATTATGTGTTAGCGTTATTAATACAATTCAAATGCAATTTTTTACAATTCACCTTGAAATTTCAATGATATTTTTAAACTATTTTTTTTGTTTCCTGAATAAACAAGAACATGTACTAGGTTTCGTTGAGTATTCAAAATATATAAATAAAGTGTTAATGGTTTATAGTACCTATGTACAGGTATGCTATCAAACGTTTCAAAGGTGACACACGGTATTTTAACTAAACGTCTATCTATTTACCTATTTTCTATTATATCACATCAATGGTAATAGCGTTGAATTTTCATTGTTATTGCTCTATTTTCATGAAATTCACATATTTTATTTAATCTCATTCTATTATTTATACATTAAAAAATATATTCACCGAGTTTATTTATTAACGTATTAATATAATGATAACGTACGTATCATCTATCACTTACGATCGGCCAATCAGAGCACTAGATTATATGCCCGCTTTGCAGCGTCGAGCGATTCTTATATCGCTAACCGTATAGGTACGCGCGCAGTGGCGCAACTAAACCTCTAAAACGTGGGGTGCTTAATCTGTGAATGCATCACAGAGTTGTGGGGGGCAAAGCCCTCCACACCCCCCTGCACCCAAACCTACAATAATCGATAAATCAAAACTTTAAAATACATATTATCACACTTCGCGTAAATAACAGAAAAGAAATTAATAATACTCTTTTTTTTACGACAATATCAATAACATATTGGTACATTTTAATTTCATAATCTTGTTAATAAATGATTATAAGATACCATACATTTTAAATCAGCATAATTTTTCTGGAGTTCATGCAGTGTTTATTCAAAATAGTCTCAGTATTTGGCTGATTTAAAAAATCTTTTTCAATATTCAGCAAAGATAAGTTAGTAAACCTGTGCTGAAGCATGCTTGATCTTAGCCAGTTTTTTGTCCGCCGCATTGTCGAAAATCTTCGCTCACATGCAGCAGAGCTTACTGGAATTGTATGCGACCTATTACCTATTGGCTAAAAATAGCTCGTCAGCAATATATTTCTCCGTAATGTGTACCTTTTCGTTAATCGTCCAACAGTTATAGGAATATCCGAATATGGATTGAATTAAATTTACGGAGTTAATTACGAGAGTAATATGCTAAAAAAATCACCATATGATACAAATATATAAATTACAAAATAATCACAATTTTATATATTGCACATATTTTATTCACGATAACAAAAGTCATATCCTCTTTCTGGGGTTGATTCTGGCCATTATGTATTCGTTTTTTCCATTAACACGTCTTCTTTGTACACTCCAAAATTTTAATGATCTCCCCTGACGACTCTAATGACTTCTGGCGCCATATTATCTTTTTTAATAAACCGAAAACGATTGCATTGCAACGTTTCGACGATAACGTTAAAATATAATGTACGCACGCGCAAATATTCGTGGAGAAAATCGTGGAATTGTTAGGAGATGGAAGTCGGCAGTTGTCTCACATACATATCCTTACGAATATTTAAAAAAAAAAAAAAAGTTATAAACGTTTGAGCTCAAAACAGAACTCTGAAAATCTTTTTTGATCTCTATAGTATTAAACATTTTTAATGTTCGACTAAAAGTTTTGAAAATTTAATACCATCATACTCATACAATTAAGTTAACGTACTGAACAAATTTCAAAAGTCGTGGCAAGATTTTTTTATATAAGCGTTGAAATAAATTAACATACTGTTTTAACATAGGGTTTTAGATTTAAATGTGTATAAAAAATTAATGTACTATCCTATCAATATGAACCTTTGTATACAGATAAACAATATGTTTTGAATCATTTCGTAATTTTTTTTTTTTTTTTTTTTGTCGAACGATAAAACTTTAAACAGGTTTGATAAATAAAAAACCCACCAAAAATCAGACCAAAAAATTGGTAAAATGTACAGGGTTTACCTAAATTAAAAAATACGTACATCGGTCACAAGAACTTTGTCCGTTTTTCAGAAGGAATACATTTTTGAAATGCATAAATAGTAAATGTTTACAAAAAAAAAAAAAAAAACGTAATATGTTAAATTTAATTATAATGATAATATACACTTCGATATATTTAAAAATTAAAAAATGTACATTTATGTATAAAAAAAAAAAAAACATTGGTACACACCTAAGTACTATTCAAATCGATGGGACAAAATCGGTCTGATTGGTTTGTTTATAAAGATGCTCCCTCTGTACACTTTTGTAAGTAAGTTTATTTGCCAAAGTTACTATAGAAGAAAAAAATATTACTGTTTTCTACCTCTATTGACGATATGAAACGACCCACGTCCTAAATTCGTAACGCGAATTTTGAAATTTCATCTTCTTCATGCTCGTTTATTTTTCTCGTCGGTCTCGTCAAGCTCATCGGGATCAACGATCGTCGTTGTCGTCATTCGATTATCGATTAGGTTTCGATAAAATGTCATAGTGTTTGTTTATTGCCGTTTTGTTATCCCAGTGAAACCTCTGAATACCGGACACTCTCGGTCACCGAAATATTGTCCGTTATTAAGATACGTCCGCTACTCAGAGGGAAAAATAAAAGAGGTAAATAAATGTCTCATTTCCAATGAAAAACCTCCACCGTTTGGGGGTGTCCGCTAATTATAGGTGTCCTTTAAGGGAGGTTTCACTGTATTATTAAATTATGGTTAATACAGGTGTCCGTTATTGGGAGGTGTTCGTTGGGAGAGGTTTCACTGTATATATATTTTTTAATTTTTGTATCTGGATCGTTTGCCTATTTTTCACGTTTTTCCGTCGTTTTATCGATACTTTTCACGTCGACTCCTCGCGTTCATTCGTGTACAATTTCCGCGTAATCGGGTACTTTATATTTTATAATATTATACCTACTTTTCAAAGACGGCGACGACGACGACGAAAACGGCTTACGTGACCCACGGCGAGACGTGGCCGTGTGCGCTCGTGCGTACGTACGGTTTACGTGGTGGTGAACGCGTGTAGGACACGTCATGACATAACTGGTTTCTGCCGGTGCGCCCGTTTAATTATCATCGTCGGTGTGTGCGGCTGGTACGGCCCACGATTACAATTCGCACGCTCGCGCGAAAACGTTTCGAAATCGTCTGCCGATGATTGATGCACGATGACGCGACGACGTACGGCACGTCGATCCGCAGACACGGGTAGGTATAATTTTCTGCACGCACACAGTATACATTGTGCTCGTAAATACATAAAGTAAACACACGGGACGTGCAAAGGTACGAACGTGAGTGTGCGTGTGCATGTGTATGGGTGTGCGTGTTGCGTGCGTGTGTGTGTGTGTGTGTGTGTGTGTGTGCTTGTGTGTACAACGAGATAATTCGAAGTATGCGATACAATAAGCGTATCGTATAAATATTCAAAACAGATTAAAAATGTATGAAATGAAAATTACTTTATCGAGAGAATTCAAAAAAGTCTAATTTTGTTTTTGACATAACGTAAAAAGTGTTGTTTGAATTAAATGATTGAAACGCGATAATTGATACAAAAAAAAAAAAAAAAGCTCAGATTGAGAGTGATTTAAAGTTTTTAGTTTTTTTTGGAGATAGTATTACGAATTCTGTACGGTGTACCAATACGTGTACAATACGAATCGTAACAATAGTGGGGTGCTTTATACTAGGCCTTGCGAACATGCCAATATGCGATTTCCAAAAAATAAATAAATAAAATGACTTTCAAACCTAAAGTTGTCCATAAATCTAAATGTTTTTCAACGATTGAAATGTACTAAAAGTTACTGTCACAGTATTTTGTTGTCAAAAAAATTAATGGTTCCTATTTGATCTTCAAAATATTCAATCCTCAAAACTACCCCTTAAGGGTGGTAGATAAATACGAAATTCGCTAATGATTATAGATTTCCGATTTTTCCAAAACTAAAGAAACTCTTATAACGTATATTTTACTCTGAATATCGAATGATAAAAATATTGGTGTGCCAAAACATTATCGCACCACTGTGTATAATAATAATTTATAGTAGTCGTTATCGCCCCGTATTTACGCGTACGCGTGCAAATCGATACGATTCTCGTTGACATCTGCGGCGGAATCCACTCGAGTTTCATTTTAATATCGTCATACGTTTGTGTACACGACGACGAGCGATATTGCGGATATGTGCGTTTATTCCGAGAGGCCGTGCGTAATGGAAATTGCAGCCGCCATTGTGTCAAGAGCGCCGGTACAAAAGAGCGAATAGGCGAGATGAAAAAAACGGAAAAATTGAAAAAAAAAAAAAGAGAAAAAAAGCTCCACTCTTTTGACATGGAAATGACGGTCGTGGAACACTGTGCTATGTTGATTAGCGATGCGTTATACGTATTACTATTAAGCACAAGGCAGACGACGACGACGACAATTTTATTCGTTTTTATAAACGCTCGCCATTATTATCCACACTTCAATACGCACGCGTGATATTGTCTCTGAGTAATCGTTTCGCTCGCTTCTGGTGTACTCTAAAATATTGTCACGCAAATTCTGAAAGTCTAAACTGTTAAATCCCGATCGTCTTCATATAGCCTCGTGTCGTATTATACGTGTGTGTGTGTTTGTGTGTGGGTGTACGTACTAGTGAAATATGTGTTTAATATAGATCGTGTCCACAACGATATATTTTTAATAATCGATATCGTATTCATTTTTCCGATGTCGTATCACGACAGAAAAATACCGAAATCGATATCGATTTATATTTTTAAATAACTACAACAAGTTACCTTTTTTTATAATTTAGTTTATTAAAATCATATTAAAAGTATAGAATACATATTATATAAATATATTATGAGTGTAAATTAATTATCAATTATAAATTATTTTTTACTAGTCTAACTGAAAAGTATTCATCGAGTATTTATTTATTTACTTATTTATAACAATTTATTTAATCAAAATATTTCTTCTTCGAGCAGTTTTTCCGTCGATGTTTCAAAACTTGGGTTCGATTTGAAATATGAATTCAGAAAATATAACTGTTGATCGAGTCGCTCAGGAGATAGCATATTTCTTTTCTTGGAGATGATTGTTCCGGCTTCGCTAAATAACCGTTCACAGGGAACACTAGTGGCCACAATGCTTAAGTATTTTTTGGTTAGTAATGACACAGCTGCGTATTTAGATTCGTTTTATTTCCACTGATTTAAAGGATCTTGATTGTAGGGTATTTTGATGTTCAACTTTTTATACTATTCAAGTTGTTTCATCTTAGGTCTATGAGTTACTGAATAATCGTTTTTGTCATCATCATCGCTATCTATCATTAATGATCGTAATTTCTTACGGGGAGGTGAGTGTGTTTCAAAATGTCTTCATTTCCTAATATTGATTCAGAGATAATTTCTTCTTCATTTTCTATTTTTGGATCAGAAATTAATTCTTTCAACTCTTTCAACCGATATCGCGATATTTTCGATAGTTTTTTTTAGGTATCGAAATTATTCGGAAAATAACGACAATATCGATATCGTATCGAATTATCGATATCGTTGGCCAACACTGTAATTTAGATATACTGATACTAGTGCTCTAGACCAGTCCAGACTGGATCGGACCGAACCATAGTCCAGTCTTTACGGTTTTTGTGTATTATAACCTAAAATGGTTTGGTTTGATCTGGTCCGCCTTCGATTTCAGTTCGACTAAAGTTTTGCCGCGGTCTGGGGTCTGGTTGATTTTTACACGTAATACAATAAAATAATATGCAGAACTGTATGATCGACACTTTCAATATTCGTCTATCACTTAAATTTTTCTCTGAACGTACAGGTGGTGCGAAAAGGACGAGTATTCTAAATGTATTTAAATAATACAAATATATTGAATTACTTTAGCTAAATATTTGTGATCATTTTTTTTTTTTTTATAAATCGGTCCAGTTCAGTCTTATTCTTATATTTGTTTGTTAAATCGGTCCAGTCTTGGTCTTTTCTAATGCAATAAAAACAAAACGGTCCGGTACAGTGTGGCTCCATTTTTTTATCGGTTCGGTCCAGTCATAAAAAAAAAAACGGACCGTGCAGAGATCTACGTAGCTCATACACATTTCGTTTTGCCGTTATTTTCGAACGCGTGACGAAAAAAAAAATAAACGATTTCTGTACCCGCCTAGCGCGTATCGATAGCACACGACCGTGCGTGAGGTTCGTCGTGTTCGTCACACAGACATCTGGTAGGCTCTGTACGGTGTTGAAAAATATATTATTAAACATCGTCAGTTAACGATACAAGTGATGGGAATTATAACTGCTACGACACCGCCGTAACGGGCCGGTAGTCAAGTGGCCGTGCAGCTGCGTGCTTTTCTCGTTTAACAAGTGCTCAACGCGAGTGATTAGTGTCGGCCTACTGTTTTTGACGTACGCGTTCGGTCTGAATACGTTTACGTTCACAACAATCATTAATACGTATTAAGTGACATAGACGTGACGTACGATTTGACGGTCGTCTCTCAGCACAAACATTTACATCCGTCGTTTATCCCACGACTATCGACCTGTTATTAATTAGTAAAATATATTAAAAATTTAAATAACAGTCAATTAAGTCTCGTGAGAGTAACTGATCCGTGTACCTAAGCGTTCATCTCGTTTAATCATAAACCTACGACTTTGATGAGTGTCGATAATTTCGTACTCCGTTCGATTACATACGGCCCTCACTTCCGGCTCGTGCGACACACGCGACTCGAATAATCCACTCGCCACCTTTTGCACTTGCTCCGATTCGATTTTGGCGTTTGGGCTCATGACGGGTCAAGTCGTATTGTCAAATCCACACTGACCAATAACATCCTGTGTACGGCTCAAATGTTTCAGCGCCAAGGGTGAAACGCTCTTGACCAATAGCCCCAAATTATTATAATGGTCAAAAAAGTCTCCTTTTTTCCTAAAATGTGAAATGTGTGTTTTTATCTAAGCGATTGTTATATGTTTCATATCGAAACACTTCAATATCAAAAACATAAAATTTAGTCGTACTCGTTTTACGTATTATATTTATTAATATCTAAAAATATACGAAACGTTTACAACCAGTGGCATATTTTTAAATATTTCCTGAGGGGAGGGAGTCCAAAAAATACTATTTATATTCAGAGTGATGCAAAGGTTCTATTTACAATAATGTATATTAAAGTGATTTTCATTCTAAAAATTTGTAAATTTTTAATAAAAAATAAATTTAATAAACTGTACCTACTATTCAAATTCAAAATATTAATCCCGGTCTCAGCACTGTCCACACCCATTTCCTCGGGACTAGAGTTAATATCGAGAAAATTAATCGCAAATTTAACGTCATACATAGATAGGGAAGGAAAAAGAGAGCCAGGGATAGACAGAGAGAGAAAGAAAAAAAGAAAGAGAGAGAGAGGTAGACAAGCAAATGTTCTAGGCAGCTCTTTTCGATGACGCATCAAACCGGTCCAGGAACCCGTAACCACCGTTTTAGTGCTTGCTTACCGTAATTTCTCAGGGAGTGTCCGCCGTCAGTAACGTCGGAAAGAAGCGACCTCTCTTTCACGTAGACGGGTGCGTCTCGGTTACTCGGAGAAACGCGTTGCAGCCTCTCAAAACCGAGCCCGTGCGGTATTTCGGGTCCCACGGTGAACACACACACACACGCACACACACACACACGTGGTATTCATCGAATACCGAATATTTTCTAAACGTTCGCTACGTGTAAATTAAAAACACAAACGAACGTAGGATAAAATATTATATAACATGCAAGTTGTTTGACATTCGGTGAACTTCTGGTGGTTAATTCAAAAATCCACAGTTGCCGAGGGCCAGGAAAGAAGAGGGAATCTACCAGGGGTGGCCTCGCCCAACTTTGAACTCGTTTTATGATTTTCACTCGTACTGAGACAAAAAAAGAACGTTTATAAAATAAATTATTTATTTATCCAACAATCGAAAATATTTCAGTATAACATTGTATAAGTCATAATAATTTGGCGACATAAAATATTGTAAATAAAAGAAAATTCAAAAACCTAAGTACCTACAGTATTATGAACTACTGAAATTTATTATAAACGTTGGCCGTTTGTGTTTCTTGAAAATTGTCTACGTTCCCGGATAAGTGAAAAACGTTTCAACTACATATTTTTGAAATTGTCGTGGGTACATTGTATTAGATATTCTTAAGCTTTTTAAATGATTCAATTTTATGGCCCTGTTGATAATTTTTTCTGTAATTTAGTTAGACTCGAAGGTAAACTGATGAAAACTCATGTGTACGTACGTGTGCAAGGACGTGTAATGAAATTAAGGGTCCCGAGGACAAACTTGACAGGGACTCCTACCAATATCGGTACGCAGTGGTAAATGTATTAAAATACCGTTATCTTATCGGTGGTCACGGTTCCTTTAACATTTATTTATCTGTGTTTCTCATTAATATTTTGAAGAAATCCATTGAACCTTATCATATGGCCGGTGGTTTGGTGCGGTGATCGTCTGGCGCGTGTGCAGGGTTTTTAAATACACGGGGTAGTGATGATATTATGATACACGTCTTAAGCATATCGATGACTATCGTTATTAGTTTCAATTTTAAATAAAGTTCTAGTCTACGATTTATCCGTCTGCTTTATCCACAATTCACCACGGATTAATGCATACGTCTAGCGTTTAATTTTTCTTATAATATTTATTGATTTTTTAAAGAAAAATTAAGACTTTAACCAACAAATCATTTTTATTTTTAAGTAAAAATTAGGTAAAATATAGGACCTGATTGTTTTAGTCAGACCTGGGCCTTCATTGAGGCTCATTTAGAGCTACAGCCCTGGATGCCCCTCTATCTCGTTATGTGTGTGTGTATGTGTGTGTGTGTGTGTGTGTGTGTGTGTGTGTGTGTGTGTGTGTGTGTGTGTGTGTGTGTGTGTGAGAGTGTGTGTGTGTGTGTGTGTCGTGTTTCGTTTCTGTTGCGTAATAATTATAATAATACACATCGTATGTATTTTATCACAATATCAATCGGACGATTTGCATACACACTCGCATATTATTGTTACCTATTATTATTGCGCAACGGAAACGTAAATTATAATATTCGCAAACGGCTAACGGCGTTAATCGATTCGAAATAGTTACAGCGAACGGGCTCTTCTAATCGTCGTAGCCGTGATGAATCGTGTACACCTATACCGTGGTGATAATAATAATAATAATAATAATCACTGACGTAAAGCGAACGTAGAAAGTCTCGCGCGTGCGAGAATCGAGCGAACTCCGTTATGGATTATTAATCCGATAAATTCGACGGTTGGTTACTCGTTTGATTACAGTTTTCGTAATTGGTTTCGCGCTGTAACGGACGCGAACGGTTCCACGAGTGATGATCGATGACGATTGATTGAGAAACAGGAAAAAAAATCTTCCGCGACAATCACGACGATTTATTTCCCCGTCGAACGCGTTTAAATCACCAAGACTCGTAACGGAGATCGCACGTCCTCTGGGTTAATTCACGAATAATGTACACGATACAAGTCGCAGTGGAGAAATTTAATAATATTTACGTTTCGATTGCGCCTGCTACGTCTAGTCGGGACCCAAGTAGAGAATACTTTGATTTATTTTTTTTTCATTGCAAATGAGTATTTATTTTTTTCGGTTTACTATTTGGTCACCAATGAGTAGTTGTTACGATTTCAAACGACGACATGTCAAGTGTACGCGTATCGATCCCATTCATTACTTTCAAAAACTTTTGAAAACGAATTCGTAACATTTACCCTAATCCACGAAAATCTTTAGGTCACGGTTTTCTTCTTTTCTTCTGATATTGATTATTTCGTCAAGCGAACTAATGAATAATACCTTACAAAATGTTCGATTTTAAAACGGTCGTCTATAATACACCGATAGAAGTATACGAAAATGAAAAATACGTGGACGTAATTTTTCTTACGATTTTCCAAAATGGCCTCTTAATGTCGTTTGTGCAAAAGCACTTTGAAATCAAAATTTCTCTTTTAAGCATATCGTGTAAAATTTCAAAACATACAATATTCGCTTTGGAAAATATCGTTTTTTTTTTTCGCCTGTAGACCGGTCGCTGCTAATGCCGTGTTTGATTTCGAACGAGAGGGCTGTAAATCGGTTTTTAGTGCTACGAAAGCCCGTTTCAGTTACGTAACACGTCGAACCGTGGATTAATAAAAAAAATGAAAAATTATTTTCGAAAAAATTCTCAAAAAAATTCTCAAAAAAAAAAAAAACGTTGCCTGGAGAGAAAACTTACCAAAATCCGATTACCGTGTTCGACGTTCAAGTGCAAGTACACAAACGGAACGGCAATGAACAGGAGTCGATAAATAACGTACTTACACGCTCCTAAGTTTGCACTTCTGCGCCGCACGTGTTACAATGTCGTCGTCATAATGTGGTAAAAATGCTCTGAGAACGAAAACGCGTTTGTAAACACGCGCGTTTTTAACGAAACGACACGAGCGTCTCACGTAGAAAACATATCGCACTGTACGTACAGACTTTGGCACACTATAACGACGTTTCATAAATTATACGATCTAACATCAGTTATGCCGTTGGTTAAATATTAACGTTGATCACTTTAAAAGTCCCGATTTGTTTAAAATATACGTGAAACACATAATATAAACCTATCTAATATTTAAATAATTTTCTTTTGTTACCAGAGGGAAAATAATAATATGATTTATTTTTTCTCTAAAATAATCTTAATACCAATAACAAATGTACTTGATTCGACCCTTCAGGTAATAATTTTATCTGAGAATTTATTTTCGAGTTTTTTATAAACCGTTTTGTTTCTCTAATTAAGGTTTATATGACACACCACTATGGCTTTAACCCACTTATGATGATTATTTAGTATTTAATTTTTACTCATATTTTTGTTCTTAAATTTTCTTAAAATACTGTTATATTACACTTACTTTTTGAACCGTAAATAATGTTTACATATTTTAAAATCGTTTTCTTATGCATTGAAAATTGATGTGAATGACTCCCTCAGCACAAACTCTGTTTAAGAGGGTGCTACAATATTTAAAGACACTAAAAAGTTCATGTATGTAAGTATACATTATAATTATCGTTATTATTATTGGAGCGTGGATTCGTATTAATCATTATTATTCTCGTCGAACGCATGATACGCGATGCACTTATGAAACATTCGTTTCGTGGCATGCTGATCGTGAAACTTTTTTCGTGTTTGTTTTTGCACATTTCGTCATTTAAAGACTTTGAAGTACATATTGGCTTACGATGCTCGTTGCATATTTCATGTTAAGTGGTTTTAAAACATTTTCAAAATAATCACTGTATCATTGTAAAAAGCAATTAGGTATACGAAATTGTTTTAACCTACATTAGATAATGTATTATAATAATGCGTTGAAAAATAAGTAAAATCGAATAAGTTATTCGGTGAATAAAAACGCTAAATTGCTCCGTTTCGATTTTAAAATATTAAAAGTTCAAAATTTTTCCAGGAAATGCGAGTGCCCAGTCTGGTCTTTCCCAAAATGGCACTTATATGTATAAGAATGGTGCGTGTCAGTATTATTTTTTTCGGTCGTAAATTAACTAGAAATCATAGTTAAAATAATAATAATAATAATACGTATAATCCTCCGTATTATTATTATTACTAGGTATCAATTTTGATTTTTATAGAGATCTAAATATTCCCGTCACAGTTCTCGGGAGCTCAATGAGTTGACGAAAAAAAAAAAACGGTTTAACTCTTGTTGATAGTGTGTTTTTCGCGTGTTTAGTGAGTCTGGGTCGACAAAATTCCGTAATTTTAAATATACCTAATACAAAATATGATTCAACCTTTATTCAAATGTGATTTCATAGAAACTCGTAAACATAGAAACAATATTATTGAAAAAAAAATTGTATGAATATTAAAAAAAAAAAACAAAAACAAACACAAAACTTAACAAAAAATAATTAATTGTTTTGGATTTAAATACAATTCCAATAAAAATCAAAAATCGCTTCATAAAAAATATTTCATGACGGCGGGAATTCGATCAAGCGCAAATTCTAGGGGAGCCGCACAAAATCTTATCGCACGGCGTGTCATAAATCCTAACACACCGACGAATAAGGTTAAAAACAGCCGATCGACTTTTTGGCCTCCAAATTGTTCGACGAGTCTTGCAAATTTTCGTACCCAGGCCGAGCGCCGCCCGTCCGTCGTCCACCTCGAAAGATGTTTGAGTGCGTGTCTTCATGGCGCACAGTGGTCTGTATAGCGGTCCTAGCACGCCAAAATCAATGCACTTATTTAAATAGCATAACATGCATTTACTATTTGTAATAACATACTATAAAACAATTATTAATTTTGATAAATATTGTAAAACCACGTATCATAAGTGTATATAAGCATTTTATAATTTATAAATAATATATATATATATATATATATATATATATATATATATATATATATTTATATATATATAGGTACTTATAAATAAGAAATTTATTTTAACTTTTAAAATTTTTACTCTTTTTCACTACTATAAACAAAACACTCTGCATCGTCATTATTTGTGTGGTTGACTACTAAAAGCTCTTTTACTTTTTCTGAAAGTTTTTCTACTTACACACTTTCCGAACAGATGATACATATGGATCTGACGATACTAAAAGCATAATATGTAAAAGATCAGTATTGTATGAATAAAATTATCAACAGTTTAATGGATAAATTTGGATACAGAAATAATTTAAGTGGTGTTGTTGCAGGTCTCAGCAAACCAAACTTATTTAGATTGATAATAGAAGCTATAGACATTATTTTGACAAAATATCAACATGTGATGTTTCGTTTTTTTTTTTTTTTTTTTAGAGTATTTTAAAATAAATTACTACACATCTGAACAAAAAAACGTATTTTGATTACTATTGTATAGGATTATTTTCAAGGATAGTGGTGGTTTTGAAAATAATTATTTTCTCTAAGAGGTTGATTATAATGCTGCTGAAGAAATTTTTCACAAATGACTTTCCAAAACTGTTGTTCTTAAATAAAATAATAACCGATTTTTTTATAGCTCTTAAATACGATTAAAATTAATATTTACAAAACATTGAATAAAAATGAACTACCCGTTGAATCAAAAACTCATTTAATGCCATATTTTGTTTTCTAAGAACATATACAAAATAACTGTACAGTCAAAACAACTTATTTTGAAAATTAAAAATGACACATTTCGGCTACGTGCCACCACGGTCAGGGGTCAAAAATAATATTCGTCGACTCACCCTCACCCCTCGTCGCCGTCCCCGAGTCGTTCCGGCACCCGCCGCACGAACGGAACCCGTCCGACCGGGGTCAAAACGTTTCGGACTAATAGTGATAATAATAATAATAATAATAATAATAATAATAATAATTTATAATAATGACAGCGAAACGTCCGAAAACCACCGTCGGCCGTGAAGGAGTTCCGTTCCGAAGTCGTGACGTCTCATTCGATATTAATGCACAGCCCTTCGCCGCGCGGCCTAGTCGTCAAGTCGGACAGCACGCGCGCTCAAAACGCACAGACGCGTCCGTGTTCCATAACTAGCCACGCGTCGTACGATTCGTGTTTTATTTTGTTCGTACGCACACGCGAGTGCACTTCTCCGTGAACACCTGTACTTGTTTTTGGTGTTTTGTTTTGCTTTTTTTTTGTTTTTAACATTTCGTTCGTACGTCGATACGCTTCCACGCTTGTTGCTAGAGGACGCGAGTAAGTGACGTTTTCACGGGAGTTTTTACTTTTGGTTTTTTTTTTTCGGATTTCGTACTCCATTTGTCAAACAGTCGTAAAAAAAAAAAAACAAAATAAAATTCAAAAATATAGCATGCGGGAAAATAAAAATTGATTTAAACAAAAAAAAACGTAATTTTTTCTTTTTTCTACGTTTTCTCGAATCTCGTTTCGAAACACAACGTTCGCCGAATCACGACTGATCAAGGTGTTAAACAACCAGTGATTTACTTCGGCCGCGATTCAAGTTCAACCGTCATAGATTAATAACCAATGACCATCGGTATTCCAACACATCGTGCGTTTTGTTTCGTCGTCATCATATTTTAGTCGTCAGTGGTTCTCGATCATTAGTGCGTAGGCGATTGAAGATATTTATCTAATTTTCCACGCGATTTCGTCGAAAATAATATTCCATGCGAACAACCCGGGACTGTTTTTTCTCGTACTTAAGATGTGTTTAGATTGAAGTACAGAACGTTATTATGAGTAGATATACGAATTATACTCAAGGACGAATTCGTCTCGATTCCTAGAGAATCGGTAGGGGGATGCGAAGCTAATTTATTTTCAGAACATAATCAAAAATGATTCACGTCTATTTATTTTATGTAACTGAGAACGGGTGCTCATTCGAGAAAACAAATAAAACAAATCAAAGTAATAAAGCTAATTAAATTCGAATGAGACAAACATCTTTTCAAGGGGTTGATGCAGACTATAATCGACAAATACCGATAACATTTTTGCTTTTGTCAGTTCACTAAAGCATTTTAAATCGAAATTTCCTACACGTAGGAAAAACGCTGATCTATAAAAAAATACGACCGATACGGGGTGAATGCCACTTCGTCTTCCCCAAATACACTCTTGATTGCACTGACGCAGAATCTTATGCAAATACGAATATTCCGTCGTCAAGTATTCCGAGATTTTCGACATGATCTGGCCAAAAACGATCGAAATAATCATTTAAGGATCTAATCATAAAATATTTACCGTTAAGACTATATGATCGTGGGGCAAAACAAAGATACTGCTAGACGCATATTTTACCAATAAATAGATAAATGCTGGTTTGTTTCCCGTCAACAACTCGTCGAATTTCATAAACTATCTAATCGTTATTTCTTCATGAGTAGACAGTTAGTATTTTCAATACCCTTTTTGATAAATGTCATTTAACGGAGTATATGAAATACCTAATACCAAATACCGAAACATAGAACTCGTGTTTGTGTTTGTCAAGGAAAATAATCTACGAAAAATGTGTTCATTGAATTAAAAAAAAAATAATAATAAATAAATATAAACTTTAACATACGGGTAATTTTAAAAGTCGACACGAATGAAAAATATGTTAAATACAATTTGGTTTTTTTTTTTGCGAATAACTCGAGAATATCTGTGACCCGGTATAGGTCACTACTAATCGGACCGTAAACGTTGGCACGCTATAAGTCGAGTTTACACAACGGCTTTGACAGAGTCGGAGTTCACATCATTTCAACTCGGTGCGTCGAGACTTACCGACGCTACAGTTTGGCAGCGACGAGAGCGCGTACTGAATACCGTAAAGACGTATTCGACCTATTTCTACAAACGCAAATAGTAATAGTTTTCGTTTAGCCGAGGTTTTGACGTTTTGTTCAGAGAAACCGACGAAATATTCGACGAAATTGCTAATAATTAGTGCTGAGAACTTCTAGCACTTAAAAATCTCAAAATATGCACTCACTTATGCACTAAAAACACAAGAAATATACCCCGAAAATCTATTTTATTTTATTAATTCATCTAATTATAATATTTATGTGAAAAAAAATGTTTAATAAGTATTATATCGATTAGTTGATTACGTATAATAAATTTTTTAAAAATGCCAAGTAACCTTTATTTTTTCACTTCCTATACATGTTTCGATTTTATCGGATTGATAGGTAGTAAATTACCTAACCCTTATAAAGTTAGCAGCACAACTATGACAGACACATATGCAATACATCCAACAAACTTGTTGGTAACTTGTTGGACATTGTTGGAACACCCACAGACTTTGTTGGACTTTATTTTTGTTGGTAGAGCTTTAGAAACTTTTGTGCTGCCATATATACTCCAACAGCACAACTTTACGTTAGCAAAATTTCACCCGTATAAAAAGTTTCCAGCTTGACTTGTTGGACATTGTTGGATCACTCTGAAAATTTGTTGGACATTATTTTAGCCGGTAGAGCTTTTCAAAGTTGTGCTGCCAACAGCACAACTTTACGTGAACTAAATTTCACCCCTATAAAAAGTGTCCAGCTTGACTTGTTGGACATTGTTGGGCCACTCTGAAAATTTGTTGGACATTATTTTAGCCGGTAGAGCTTTTGAAACTTTTGTGCTGCCAACAGCACAACTTTACGTGAGCGAAATTTCACCCGTATAAAAAGTGTCAAGCCTAACCTAACCGGCTAAAATAATGTCCAAAAAATTTTCAGAGTGGCCCAACAATGTCCAACAAGTCAAGCTGGACACTTTTTATAGGGGTGAAATTTCGTTCACGTAAAGTTGTGCTGTTGGCAGCACAAAAGTTTCAAAAGCTCTACCGGCTAAAACAATGTCCAACAAATTTTCAGAGTGGCCCAACAATGTCCAACAAGTCAAGCTGGACACTTTTTATAGGGGTGAAATTTCGTTCACGTAAAGTTGTGCTGTTGGCAGTTCAAAAGTTTCAAAAGCTCTACCGGCTAAAATAATGTCCAACAAATTTTCAGAGTGGCCCAACAATGTCCAACAAGTCAAGCTGGACACTTTTTATAGGGGTGAAATTTCGTTCACGTAAAGTTGTGCTGTTGGCAGTTCAAAAGTTTCAAAAGCTCTACCGGCTAAAATAATGTCCAACAAATTTTCAGAGTGGCCCAACAATGTCCAACAAGTCAAGCTGGACACTTTTTATAGGGGTGAAATTTAGTTCACGTAAAGTTGTGCTGTTGGCAGCACAACTTTGAAAAGCTCTACCGGCTAAAATAATGTCCAACAAATTTTCAGAGTGATCCAACAATGTCCAACAAGTCAAGCTGGAAACTTTTTATACGGGTGAAATTTCGCTAACGTAAAGTTGTGCTGTTGGAGTATATATGGCAGCACAAAAGTTTCTAAAGCTCTACCGACAAAAATAAAGTCCAACAAAGTCTGTGGGTGTTCCAACAATGTCCAACAAGTTACCAACAAGTTTGTTGGATGTATTGCATATGTGTCTGTCATAGTTGTGCTGCTAACTTTATAAGGGTAATTACCTAAACGATACTAAAAATATTATTTTCAAACAGAAAATTGACCAATTTGTTCTTTTTGTTATCTAAGACAATTTAAGAAATTATATCGAAAAATACCAAATATGATCTTGATTTTTCTAATATACTCAAATATGCATTTATATGCAATAATGACAAAATATGGAAACGAAAATTTTAAATACGACTTCCTGGTATTATGAAACATATTTGTTAATCACTAACATGATTCTACGGCCTTTCTAAAAAAAATATGAATAAAAGTCCTCAGCTCTACTAATAATTATTGTTCCACTCCATATATCTACGAGAATAACATTGAATCGAGTGCATGCTACATTGATGTGTTTGATTTGAGTCCCGGGTATTATCGTAATGGTACAGTTCCATCCAAAAATTTAGAACGCTTTTTGAGCAAGCACTTATCAGACCACTAACAGTTTTGAAAGATTTCATGCGAAATTAATTGCATTTTGTCATTGAGCACATCCAAATATTTTTATTCTTGTGGAAACTTTTCTGGGTATACAATCAGATACATAAATGAAATTCCAAAGCGAAGCTACGAATCCATGTAAAAATACATCGAAAAAAGAACATTCTTCACGGGAACATATCATTATACAAAAATACACTTGTGAACAAATTGCAGAGTTGAGTTCTAAAAGCATGTATCTTTGAAATTTTTTACGAAAACTATTGAAATTATATTATATTTATATTTAGGGTTCTTAATTTGAAATATTTCAATGAAATTATGAAATATAAATTTTTTTTTAAATACAGGACATGATGTTGGTAAATAATAATATGATATGTACTAGTGAAATGTTATCAATCAAATTTTATCATTCCTTGATTATAGACTTACAGCTTGACCATAATATAAACTAATAATTATTTTGTTACCTACGCACTGAATTTATAAAAATCTATGCGACACGGCGTATTGTGAAGGCTCCTTATTTTATACCAGATACCAAATTATAAAATATATTGAGTTTTATAAATTTTAGGTTGTAACCACGGTCTTACAAGATATCTTCTCTAAGACCGTGGTTGTATCTATTAATGATGTTTGGAGCTAGAAGAATTTTATTTACATGATAATAGTTCGTTATTTCGTAATGATTATTTATTTATTTTTACTTGTCTTGTGTTGTAAATTGTAATTTGCAAAAGAAATCTCAAGTGTCTAGTTACAAATTAGATACTTGTCTAATATTGTATTTTTTGTACTTATTTAGAGATAATATCATTTTATAAATAATTTTGAGAAAAAAAAGTAAAATCTGTAATAGATAAATAATATTGTTTTGTAAAATATTAATGTATAGATAACATTCACAAATTCAAGGGTTAAAAATGAATAGTAAGTATGTTTTATGTATAAGTATAACTGTATAATTGTATATAATTTGGTTCAGGCTATATTTAGGTATCACCTTTATTTATGCATTATAAATTTAGTAAAAAATTAAACACTATAGAACTAAAAGTAACATAAAAAAACATAGGCATTGGGCACTTTGTGCTTAAAAATTATTTATGTTTTCAATGTTTTCATAGAATAGAATAGATATACTACCTAATTAAAACGTGTTTTCTCATCTTTATTACATAATATAGCTGAATAGCTCTAATATTTATTAATTGTAAAACAACCCTTTTTTATTTATTTTGGGAAAATTTTTATTTTTCGTGTAAATTTTTCATGAAATTTTAGAACCCTATTTATATATTATATTATACGTGCTATAAATAAAAAAGTAAAAATATTAAAATGTAGGAGACTTCTTAGTCAACTCCCACGTAGTGTCTTCTGGATAACGCTTATTGACTTCTTATCGAACAACAAAAAAGTATTTGCGGGACTCAATTCAATATATCGGAAAAACGCGACGTGCTCAGACGATATTTATAAAATATGTATATAGGTATTAAACGTTTATTCGACGATAAGAGTTGGACCGTTCACGGTTATCCTGTGCAGCTGCGGTAGAAAGTGTTTTACTTTACTTTTCTTTTCTGGTTTTTTTTTTGTGACCGAGCAGTATGTATAATTTGTTAAAAATATTAGAGTAGACTTTACTGGACTGACAAAAAAGAAAACACCCTAACTAAATTTTTGAATGATATTTTGTTTTTTCTTCTCATAACAAAAAAAAAAGAAAAAAAATATTCATTGGCTGTGTTAAGATATAAAATCAGATACGAGCAAGCATGGTTGTTGGCAAACGAAAATATTATTATTATTATTGCTTTACGCTAGCTCGAGATAGGTTTCTGCCAAATTGAAAATCGTCTACTGTTCACACCACCTGCGATCGTTTAAAACAAAAAAAATTTAATTCTCATTTTAGCTCGGCAATAAACGACGGAGCATTTGTGAAATCTAAAATTTTGATCGATCCAAGTTTTAAACAAATAAAAACACGGAATATTTTAAAATTATTAAACATTAATCTGCACCGAGTACCTACTATCAATTTCTCGTAATTTGAATTTGAATCACTTGTATTATTTGTAAATCGACATGAAATAGGTATACAGGAAACCTCACCTAGACTATATTTTTTTTGGTAAAACATTGGTTCGATATCCGATTTTTGAAAATTGTATTTTTTTTTAAATGGCACTTCTGTTTCATTTTCGAGTTTTTCAAAGGTTTAAAAAAGATTAAAAACTATATTTATTATATTTTGTTCTGGAGTTTTTATAAAGTTTAGCTCACTAAAACACTTAAGCAATTTAATAATTGATTTTTGTCAAAATACTTATTTAAAAACAACTTAAATCTTGACAAGCAACTTTTCATAGTAACTTTTAAATTGCTATAACTGTATGAATACTTGACGTAAATTAGTTATACAACTTTTGAAGTTTCGAGATAAGTTAATTGAAAAACCAAATTAAATAAATATTATAATAATATCTTCAGGAAATGTATTTGTCGGGCACAAAAACGATGAAACTAAATACACTTAGTACTTCAAATATATTTTTAGACGCTGTTTAGCCAGAAAGTTGCAAAAAATATAAATGAGGTGAAACAATATATAAGAGATAATCAGTAAATATCCACACACACAGTACACACACACACACACACACACACATACACACACACACACACACACACACACACACACACACACACACACACACACACACACACACACACACACACACACACACACACACACACACACACACGCACACACAATTTCAAATAAATAGTGTTGTATATTATGCATTATTATGTTAAAGTTTTTAGAACCAAACGCAATAATATAAAATTGAAAATCATTCACCACCTCTTATACCGTCGTTTACATATCGATCGTGATTGACTTGTCGTCCATCATGCCGTGTGGATCCGCCGATCGAACAACGAGTCTGGGCCTGCTCATTAAAAAAAAAAACAAAAAACAAAAAAAACGATTTAACAACCGAAACAGTAGATATTCATGTTATAAAAATCGGTTATCCCGCGTTTTATCCATGACCTATGACCCCATAAAAAGTATTTTCTATGTTATCGCGTCGTGATTAACTTTACGATCCGTTTTCACCTCACTATAATTGTTCTTCGCCCCAATGCGGTGTGCACGACACGTTCACGGGCGCTACACATCCCTTCGGCTCTCTGAATAAAATCCAATAATAAACTATGCGCGTCCGTTATGATGATGGGCGAGCAGCGGCGTAAAAATCAGTGGGTAATATGATATATACCCGTAAAGTTTTACCCCTCATTATCGATTTCAACGGGTTTGTTTGCCGACCGAAACTACCGATAGGTATCACGTGTACGATTCAAAGACGTATTCTCCGGGTTCGGCAGTTTTTTATCCCGAACATCTAAACTTCATAGTACAAACACGGAACAACATACACGCGTAATAAACGTCAAACAAACGTTACGTTTCGCCGGGTCGTACCGTTTCGAGTTCAGTGTATTTGTTTTCGTACCGAATAATCAACGCGATATTACCACGTGTGTACCGTTCTGGTTTTACACACGACTATAAAAAGCCGTAGTCTCACTCAGCGTATTATACACTTTGATTAATGATTATTACATAGTGTGTTATTCATAAGGTATCACGTTTCGTGTAGTGCGCGAACCCAAGACTTTCAGACTGTTTTCCCGCATTACATTAGCAGTGTTAGAAAGCCGTAGAACTCGAATCGTTTTAAATCTTCACGAATTCCTGCTAAATTCGTACGGTATCTCATGGAAATCATCAATTAATCTAAAAATGTAATATTAATATAATATGTTTGGTTCATTTCAAGTGGTTGTTTAGTTTTATTCGAAATTTCGGAATTTCATTTGCGATTGAATCTCTGCGATTGAAAAACACAAATGTTTTTAGGAAAATCACATTCGAAAAACCCTTACACGGTGATATCGTATAGATACATTTATGAGTTAATCGCATTTATATTACATTTTTTACAGAGTCAGATAAAGGGTCAGAGTCGCCCTGGAGCAGTATATAATTGATAGGAAATTTCTAATCGACAAGTCGTTAAAAACTCAAAGCAGTATAATATGTATTTCATGTAATATTGTATGAATAATATTGTAACAATAGAAAAAAAAATACATTCGGTACCTTATATTATTACGTAAATAACTACTACAAGTTTAAAACCTTAATTTTTAGATTCTGAACGAAGTGAAGAATGTATTGATTTTACTATGATGTGTGTTTTTTTTTTTTTTTTTTGTTTTTTTTTTTTTTTGTGTCTGTGTACACCATAACTACTCGAAATAATGCTTCAATTTTGAACTTCAGGGTATGTTTTCGGTGGCAAAACGAATATCGGAGGTACCTTAGAGAGGTCACAAGTGAAAATTCCCAAAAGTTTTCAAATGCCACGGGAAAAACAAACAAAAAATGAGGAAAAAACGGTACTTTTTGTGCAAAACCCGTTTTCGACGAAATCGATTTTTTTATTTAGCCGTTACTCAAAAACCAAAAATTGTAGATACTTGAAATTTTCACCAAATGTTTATATTGAAATCATCTATACGTGGTAAAATTTTTGAACACTTTTGACTTTTTTTGAGCTTTTTATAGACAATTTAAATTTTTGACTTTTCTTAGTTTTTTTTTCTGAAAAGCGGATAAAAAAAATTTGGCTGGACAAAAAATCTTGAAAATTTAATATAAAGTTCCTCATAAGAAGTACTTATCGGTATAAAAAAAAAATTCAAAGCGAAATGCACACCTTTTTTTTTATAAGCATAAAAAGTTTAAATTTTTATGAAATATTGAAAAATCGCGAAAATTTGAACTTATTTTTTTCTGAAATGTGGATAAAAAAAATTTGGTTGGCCATAAAACTTTGAAAATTTAGTACAAGGTTCCTCATTAGAAGTACTTATTGCTATTAAAAAAAATCAAAAATCGTGAGTCACAATTTTTTTTTATAAGCATCTAAAGTTCAAACGTTTACGAAATAATTACATGATTGCGTAAAATAATAATTTAGCCTTAAACGATTTTTGATATTTGTTCTTATTCAAAAAGTATAAGTCGAAAAAACTTGAAACTTTCACCAAATGTTTATATTGGAATCATCTATACGTAGTACAATTTTTGTAAACTTTAGACTTTTTTTGAGCTTTTAATAGACAATTGAAATTTTCAACTTTTCTTTGTTTTTTTTTCTGAAATGTGGATAAAAAAAATTTGACTGGACAAAAATTCTTGAAAATTTAATACAAGGTACCTCATATGTCGAACTTATCGGTATAAAAAAAAAATTCAAGGCGTAATGCACAATTTTTTTTTTATAAGCATAAAAAGTTCATATTTTTACGAAATGTGTAGAAAATCGCGAAAGTTTGAAGTTATTTTGCAGTTGAAAATTCATAAAATTTTAAGTATTCAAAACTAAGAATTGTAAATTCGGTACACAGTTTGGCATACGTTTTCCTTCAATTATCTGTAAAAAAATTTGCACTGGAATAAAATCAAAAATTTTTATGAGTGTTTGAAATTACAATTTTTTCACATAATCGCGTAAAATAACAATTTAGGCATCATTGATTTTTGATATTTGTTCTTATTCAAAAAGTATAGGTCGTAGAAACTTAAAACTTTTACAAAATGTTTAAATAGGCATTTTCTTTACATAGTTGTATTTTCAAAATATTTCGTTTATTTTTTAGCTATTTATAGGCATTTGAATAATTCGATTTTTCTTAGATTTTTTTTTATAAAAGTCGATAACAATTTTTTGGCCCTACCAAATCGCTTGAAAATTTAATAGAAGGTTTTGAATAAGTTGATCTAAGAGTGATTCAAAAATTATTCAAATACATAGGCACAATTTTTTTTTATAAGCAGTTGAAGTTCAAAAATCGACAAAATTTGTCAAAATCACGAATATTTGCAAATTTTTTTGTAGTTGAAAATGTATAAAAATTTTTGTATTCAAAGATAAGAAATGAAAATATTATGTAATATCACAGCTGATAAAGATAATTAAATAGATTAAGTTTATTATAATATAATCAGTAGTTGACAGCTGTTCTATACAAAATATTGGTAGATTGTAAACACAAGGTGTATAACGTACCTTTACATGGTTGAATAGAACGTTACTAACTTCCAATTTCCAGTTATTTTAATGTGTGTATCAGTTCCATAAACATGTGGATTTTATATATCATTATTAATTATTAATATTTAAATAGACGTAGCCACGGAGCATTCAGCATATATGGACGGCGGGGTCGGGTGGTACCGTCACGATAGTGCATTTAGGCAAATAATATGGTATTTACCTACGCCCTATCTATGCACATCCTGGTTTGTCCAATGCTCACGAGCAGAAGTCACATGAATAGACAAATGTAAATTTAACCCAATCTAGGATATTAAAATAAAATATATATTACAATTTAAGGCTGACATCTTCATCTTCGTTCAGAATCGTTTTTTTTTTTATAATATAAAATAATTCCAAAATCTATCCAATAATGCCTAATCTAGCAATGCATCTCGTGTATCCCACCCAACTACTGTATCCTGTACTTAACTTACAATGATTTATCATTGCATTCAAACGTAAAGTACCATACAACTAAACTATCGTAAACCATGTGATCCCATGATAGAAAGTGCTATACACTCCTCACCATTATCTTGTCCGAGGAGCGAAGCGACGAAGGACGAACTTCCACCACCATTATCTTATCGGCTTTTTTATATTTTATTTACACATATACAATAGGCACAGGTATGTTTATTTCAACAGAAATTAGACGATAAAAAGCGTAGTCAACGACGCGGCACAGTGAATCGATTAGACAAAACTACACAAGTCGTTTATTTCTAACAGAATTTCACAGAATCGTATGTAAACTGTGAATCTACAGACTGTCTGTAATTAATACCACTATATTCATGGTTATACTATGCCGCCAGTCCATCCTTATAATATTGTAGATACACTATTCTGTGCTATAGCTTATAATTTTATATTTGAAAAATAAGAAAATATATTATTATAATGAAATTATGTAATTTTTCAATAGCCAACTTTATATTACTCGATTTGAGCATGTATAAATTTGAATAATTAAACATACACATGATATTTAGTATTGGTATGATAAAAGTTATATGCTACCACCAAAAATTTGCCGTCCTGGAGCAAAAGCTCTGATTTTTTAACGGCATGCCTTACGAAATAATTTTTTACGCGTTTTCGGAAAAAAAAAAAAAATAGCGATTTCATATGTCACAAAAACATTCAGTTCATACAATTTTAACGAAAAACTCTATGCCCGATCGATTAAACACGCGTGCTTCAGCGTTCTGCAAGATCACTGTTTACTGAACTGTGCATTATAATAATAATTTTGAGCGGTAATGTACGATAGTATCATGATTTATAGTCGAGGATTACGTGTGATAATTTGTATTTATTTTTGTATGTAATAGTTGTAGTTTAGGCGTCTCTGAGACGTTTAATGCATCATTTTGAGAAACACTCGGCATCAACGTGTGTGTTGACTGACATAATGAATTGTTATATCGGTGTAAAAAATGAATATATTATCAAAACTAAACGGTTTATAATAACCATGGATACGTACAATTTTAGCACGAAAACTGCAAATTTTCAAATAAGGAAGATAAGCAACAAAAATAATGACTACGGTAAAAAAGTAAAACTGTGGCGTTTCGATCAAAAACAAAGTAGCCAACAAAATCGGAAAAGAAAATTCCGCGTTTGAACGAAAAAAATTAAAGTAAAATAGCCGTAGAACGTACTAAATCGTTATCGAAGGCTTTTTATCGCTTTTGATGATCACTGCCGACGCGTAGAGTTTACTATTTTCTCTTTTTTTATTTTAATAACTACGGAAATCGATATGTTTGTTCCTCCCTCTCTTTCTCTCTCACTCATTCTTTCTCTATCTATCCGTATTATCTTTCAGCGCGGAAACCTTGGCCGTTCAGGTTATGTCCGTGCATTGATTAAACCATAAAAAAAAAAAACAAAAAAAAACCAAAAACAAAAATCGAAAAAATCTCTTTAATCTATCCGTCCGTTTTACCCTAGGAAAAAAAATGACGTTCCGGCATATTTTGAATCTTTCCCAATTGGTGGGAGGGAGGGAAATACGAGATGCAATCGTCTGAAAACGACCAGGAAGAAGGAAAACGGAGCGAGAGTGGAACAAAAAAAAAATAAATAAATAAAATAAAATAAAATCAAACGGAATAAAAAACAATACTCGACCGTTTTCATCGCATTTGTCCGCTCG
Source organism: Therioaphis trifolii (assembly GCA_027580255.1). Taxonomy (NCBI): domain Eukaryota; kingdom Metazoa; phylum Arthropoda; class Insecta; order Hemiptera; family Aphididae; genus Therioaphis; species Therioaphis trifolii. The sequence goes on along the minus strand of CM050404.1, from coordinate 10,183,646 downwards.
CGGAACGAGTACACGAGTCGTTACTATAAAAGCGAGGAGAGAGCCTCTTTGTGTTACGCACCTCCGCCTCCGTGGCCTAGCGACGGGGCTCTCGGTTCAAAAGCTCTTTTTATCGCTTACCGGAGAACCGTAAAAAGGCGAGGAGGCCCCGGCCGTTTCGCCGGTGGACTCGGCACGCATAAAAACCAATCGTCGCACAGGTTTATCCGCGCGGGCGTCTCGTTAAACCCCGCTCGCCGCCACGACGATCCCGCGAGGAAGATTATATTTTTTTCCCCCTTCTGAACGCACGCGTATTAATATTATTATTATTATTATTTATACTAGCGCGCGGTAGGCAACGACTAGAAAACGTCGGAAATGAAATAAAATCGTTTCGCGCGCCTGATACACTATTCATAACAGTCTTTAAAATGAAACTCGAGCCTACAAAATTATTATTATTCCACTCGGGACGAAAGCCCTGGTGCTGTTTTAAACTAAAAACATCGGTATACTAATAATATGAGACGCAAATTATAATTTTTTTTTTTTTCTATGAAAAGGAAAATATCCTGAATATATACGGGTATAAAAACATTTTAAATAACTAAACTGAAAATATTTAATGTAGCAAAAATAAAAACGATGCAACTATAGTAATTAAGATTCTTTTTTTTTTTATTCTTGAAAATATGTCCACTATTTTAATTACACGCAAACACACACACACACACACACACACACACACACACACACACACACACACACACACACACATACACGTCTATATACCAAACTAGCTGGATCACCTATCGCTGTCGGGTTTAAGAATGAAAACAAAATATTAAATGGGTAAATTTTAATTAAATTTTAAAGTTTGAGTTCTAGGTAACTTAATTAAATAGTTTTATTGTATTTTAATTGCTCTAATTTAATAAGTGATTTTATTAAAATATGTTTAACCACTTTAAACGTGTCGGAAAACAGAAAATAATGTGAATGCTGTAATTTTGTTCATGTTCATCAGTAAAAAAGAAACAATAATATTTGAATATTATTGATAATAATTCCGAATTTAAAATTGTATATATTCAATGGTTTTTTTTTTTATCATCAGTTTGATGAAATTTAAAAAAAAGAATAAATAGATCAGAAAATAATACATCTTACTATGACGGGCTGTTTAGCCGCGTCCACACTATGCCGAATGATGTCGATCGACTAGAGTCGATCGACACGATCGAACAAGTGTGTACGTGTCGCCCGGCATTGTCAAAACATGTCGAGTCGAGTCGAACGCAATCCGAATCAAGTCGGAACGGATCAAAGAGGATCGAATTGACAACAGTATGTAGTACACATGTAGACGTGTCGAAGTATGTTGCTCGACTTTTAAGCTACAGCTGATGTTATTTTAATTTATAGTCCGTGTGTTCCTAAATTCATCAGTCGATTCATCCGCTTGTTCAGCGGATTGATTATAATTTAGGAACACATATTTGTTATTGCGCTGTAACATATTGGTTATGACCCGTAACCAATTGTGACCACCATACCTCATTATCAATCCATCATTACCGGTTCTTATTATCTTATTTTATTATTCTTATTATAATAAAAATACTGTCCACTTTTTAGTTTTTAATTTGTAATTTGTATGTTGTTTTGTTAAACACAAATATAATATATAATACATAAATATATTATATTTACATTTCAATTTTTCTATTTAGTTTTGTTTAATATGGATAGTAATTTATCAAAATGTATTTTATTGTTTGGATTAAATCATTTGGAAAATATGAAGAACTCATTGGATAAAAAAAAAAATCTTCTCTTTCATAGTTTATTGAAAAGTTCTTAAGTCCGTATAACAAATTTTATGTTGGTTATAAGTTTGTATGATGATTTAGATTTTAAATGTCATTTTAGACTCACCAGGAGTTCAGTTGAGGTTTGTAAATAAATTATAATAATCAGTAAAACTTATTACCTATTATTTTCAATGTACCTATTTCCTAGGTTTTGATGTGCAAAAAGACCAAAAAATCGAACTTATAATTCAATGCAAAGATATCTTTAATCGTGGTTACTGGTGAATAATGAAAAAATGTTATCAAAAAATTCAAGAACCGCTCATTTTAGCGCGAATAGTTATCAAATCCATCCGGCTTTTTGTTTGTCCATCCGGATAATTACGGATTCCTGATAAAGCAATCCGCTTAGTTACCTCCCCTCCAGCGGATTGATGAAACGCTGAAATTAGGAACACTCGATTCTAGCAGCTGACCAATCTGCTGAGTTAAGGAACACACGGAGTATATAGTATATTAGTTTCTAAAGCCCAAATCACATCTGTATTCTAAGTGCAGTTCATCAACCTCATCCAGCAATAAATCCTTCATAAACTCGTCAGTGCTATATTTTTGTCTGCCTCGGACAAGGCTGGGCCTTACCCAAAACCTCCTTGGGCGGTGGCGACGAACCTGTTGGCTTTTAACCACTCCAATTATAATTGCGACAGCTGCCACTGCAATGTCTTCTGAATCACTTATTTTATAGGTGATTAATTATAATCAATAATATTGAATATATTAATAATAAAAATAATACACACAAAACACACTCGTAAAACACAGTTAAACACACTCGATATACGTGTCGGTACAGTTGTGTCGGTCGACTAGTCCACACATATGGTGGCCAAGCTGAAAATCGACCGTGTCGATCAACACCATTCGGCATAGTGTGGACGCGGCTTTTAGACGACTCAAATTATGAATAATCCGACAATTTTAACTTTTTGAAATTGATAATCATCTACTCGATTCTTATTACGATGTAATCGAATATACAAATGTGCAATATTATTGTTTACTACCTAGTGTAAAAATGCACTCGACTATTATGCAATCGTTTGACCATGGAATACTGATGCAGTGATAATGATATAATAATTTGCCATATATACTTCAGCATAATATATCCATATTCACACAATATCTTTGGGCTAATATCTATTTATTTCATATTCTTCTGTCGGTTTATCTAGGTGATTGAAGGTTACCCTCTATGTCCGCTTAAAATAATAATAATAATGATGATAATAAGCTAAAATAGCCACCAAGATGTAATATTATTATTTATCAAACATAGTATGCTGTTTTGATGATGCGAATTTTAGATAGGTCTTTATAAGTGCACCTAATTATAATAATAAGTAAAATCACTCAAATTTTCAAATACTCGTTGATGTAACTTTCGCTTCGCTGTGTGATGATCTTTTTGTCATTTAGGACACGTTTGATTATATATAAATATTATATAGATATTAATCACCATTGTAATAATATTACTTCTCAGTACATAATATTATGCATATTTTATGAACGATTCATAAAAAATATTTATGTTTTCATTAAACAGCTGTAAGACACTAGCCGGCTGCTTTTCAAGATCGAACAAGGTAAATATTCTGGTCTACCATATGACGCCACTGCATTTATCGTGCGTTACTCTCATACAAATCAATCGAATTTCAACTGTACTATTTTGAAAAATCGCAAACGATTATTGTGCTACGTGTACGCACGTATATGTAGATGTTAGAGTATCGTGTGTATGTACTATGTATATTTTATACGTATTAAGATCATTCAAGACAAATTGACGATATTATAAAAAAAACTTTAAAAAAACGATGATAATAAAATAAATAACGTATTGAAAACGCTCTGTCCAGCACTGGAAATTTAAAATTTAAAATAAATATTTTCGATTTATTTCTCACGTGCTCGGTGAGGATAATTCTGTCATAACTTATGTCTCGTGTGTCTAATTGTGGTAGCGTATAATATGACGCGAGAGATGTACCAGCAAAATAATCAGCGATGAACAGAACGCGAGAAAAATTGAGATTTCATTAAGAATCGAATATTTTAATACGGACCAGTCTGGTATCAAACGCATTGTATTTACCAAAAATCGTAAGAGGCGAAATAAATCCACAACACAAAGAATATTAATTTATTGGACGGAAATGAACGTCGAGTCTTTAAAATCGAATTTTTACTCGATACATTTTTTATTCACGATATAGAGGCTCAAACGTAACACTCATAAAGATAGGTTTTTTTCAATTTTTTTTTTATTTATTAATATTTTAATATCCAACGATATTGTTTGATTGTTTTCGTAACCATATTGCGTATCTTTAAATTATTTCTGATAGCATATTATATCGTCCTAAATTATATTTTCATATTGTTTCTATAGTTTTTAATATTATTATTTATATATATACATATACTATTTAGTATTTACTGTATTTCTTTTTAATAGATTAAGTCCACAAAATTGTATTCAATAATAAAAAATTGTAATTGGGTTCTACCCGTTTAACTCTTAACTACACGCGCTGGTGTATTTATACACCAACTTAATCTTTAATTATTATTTATAGGGCTCATAGAATATTTCCAATTATTTTTCTAATCTAACCGTTCCTTATCATAAGTATAATCGAAAAACCATTATAGAAAACTATTTCAGTCGTCGTTCGATGCTTGTAGCAGAACAGCCTGACCTAACTAATAATAAACAAATAAATAAATAAATAAATATTTGTACACGATGTTTAAACAGTGTGTTTTCAAGGGGTTTGTCCGGAAAACAGAACGCGGTAGTCGTTAATAACCACGTCATAACTCGTATCGTTTTTGATATTCGTATACGGAATAACCGTCGAAGATTTCCGACGCGCGTTTCGTAGTGCGTGAGGCGCTAAAAAATAAAAAAACCTTTCGGTTCCTCTTCCGCGATCCGTTCGCGAACGAATCCGTACTGCGATCTCGTTGGGTGTCCATCGGAGTGCGATCGCCTTGACCCGTAGAGCGCCGAGAAAATATAAATTAATAACAACAACAATATTATACGATAGTAAACGCTACGAACCGTAGTAAACGGTCGAAAACAAAGACGGCACGTTTTTTAATAATAATAATAATAATAATAATAATATAAAATAAAAATATACACCTTTTATGCGTTTCCGTAAAGCGCGCTAAACCGTCGCCGCCGTCGTGGGATACACAAGGCTAAACGCGGTGTCGTTTCGTTATTTTCCCGGTGCGAACGACATCGAACACGAAATATAATAATAATAATTATAATTATGAATTATACTCATATACTTATACGTATAAATATATATACAGAGTGTGACAGGTCTATTTGACAAATTCAATAACTATTTTTTCTATTCATTTTTACAACTTTTTTTTTGATAAATATTAAGGCTCCAACGATGTGCTACAACTACTGTGGTACAAAAATATTGACTTCTAATTTTTTTTTTTTTTTTGAAACTCAATTTTGAAAATTTAAATTAGAATTTTAAATTCAATACGCCCATTCCCATTAACTCGTCCGAGGAGCGAAGAATATCTCATGGAATGAAGTACGTGCTTTTAATATTTACAATTTTTAATAATTTAACATTCTTCCCCCTTTACATACTCTCCACTAAGTTTGACGCGTCACTCCATTCGTCTTTTCCATCGATTGAAACAGTATTGGAAACCATTTTCTCGTAATGCCTTTAATACAAGGGCGTATTTCTGGGGGGGGGGCGATGAGGCGATCGCCCCCCCTGGGCTTTTTTTTTACCTTTTTCACATTATCTGTATTATATTATAATAATCATTAGAAAAAAATTACGAAATTATTTATAGTCATAGATTATGATATAGGTGTGTAATATATTGATAGAAGCGTTCGGAATTTACCCAGATCGTATCGTATCGATTTTATAACGATAGATACTTTTAGATACACGTTATCTGATACTGAACGTTCGATAACTTTTTTTTTTTGTTAAACACGAAATAGTAATAATATCATTGTAGTACACGAATACGTCTTCACAGTTCACGTAGTACACTAGATGCATGCAAAATAATATATAGATTTGCAGAACACAAACGATTAAAAGAATTTGTTTTATAGAATAATAATTTTAATTAGTTTGTGCTCCATTTAAAATAATTTTTATTTATTTTTAATCCTAAATATTATTAGTTAAATTATTTTGTTTATTTTTTTTATTCCTCAACATTACAAGTCTAAAAGTCACCCCCCCCTGAAAATAGGGTCAGGGATGCCCTTGCTTTAATACCTCTGCTGATGGTGTTTTTTCAACTAAATGTGTTTTCAAAATAAGTTTTACCGTGAATTTGAATTTTAGAAAGAGTCAAAAGTCGCATGGAGCGAGGTATATTAAATATAGGGGGCGTTGAAGCACTGGAGTTCGATTTTTAGCCAGAGACCGCTTCACAGATAAATGGGCCTTTTTCTTCTAACTCGTTCTCCGAGCGTAGTCAAGACTTGTAAATAATAATTTCGATTTACAGTTTGTCCCTGCAGTACCCATTCGGACGTTCTAACACCTTCAATATCAAAAAATACGATCAACATTGCCTTTACAACGTGGTCCGTTTTCGACTTCAAAACGACGCTCGACAAATCGTTTGTGGCTCTCAAGAACACGTGCTCGTGACATAACAGCATCTCCGTAAATATTTGTCGACAAGCGTAAACTTTTCGTTGCGGATTCCCGAGTTTTACGAGAGATTTTAAGTTTATACGCAGATCAATTTTTTCCACGATCCGAAAAGTGTCTGGAAAAAAAACGACAGTAAATAAGTATCGTTTAGAAATAAACAGATCCGTCATAATCAAAAACAATATCGGTAGAAATGATTTGATATTTAACTACCTAGTATAATCATTTAATTGTATGTTTTTTATTTCGCTAAGTTTTTTAAATTTGATTATTTACGATCGGTTTAATTTTTAAACATCACCCGTTTGATAGTTTTTAACTGAATAGAATACAGTCGAATCCACTTATAACGATCTTCAAGGGACCTAGAGAATCAGACAATTATATTCGGATTACAAAAAAAGAAAAAAAACGATTTTTCAGAAAAAAACGATTTATTAAATAGCATTTTATATTATTTATCATTATATTTTATACCTCATTATGTTGACGTACTAATTATAACATACTATTATTACACACTTTATATGTGTTTATGATTAAAATCAATGTTTGTACCTATATAACCTTATGTATATTGTATTATGTTAATCACTTTATTATATATAAATACATATTGTAAATGTACAACATTATTATAAGCGATTATATGAAAACCTATTTTATTTTCTAAATAACATCGTTATATCCGGATTATCTTTGTAACCGATATCGTTATTCACGACCAAAATTACTCCTCATGAGACGTAAAACCAAATGGATGAGAATCGGTCTACCCGGAATGTCGTTATATACGCAATCGTAATAAGCGGATTTGACTGTGCCATATATTCAACGATTTATGATAACCGCTAATCAAGTAGGCGATCGTTCATAGTAGAAATGTGTGTACGATAAAAGATAAGGCACAACAACTGTTTCCATAGAAATGATTTAAGCTGGTTTCACACGTAGCGAATGTTCGCGCGAAAACGCGATTTTAAATCGCCGCGAACAATCGCTTAAAATTAAACATCTATATTTAAATCTACGTATTCAGACGATGAAAATCGCTCGGATAAAAGTCGCGGCTGTTCGCAAGAAATCAGTCATGTTCAATTTTAGGCGAACATCCGCTGAGGGAATCTAAAATTAAACACATTGTTTTGATGGGTTTTATACACACTATGCGATTAACCGCCGCGAATGTTCGCCATGTGACAGGCCAACATCATTCAAGCCTCGACAGTTGAATAATAATAATAGTGTTCGCAGACCATTCGCGTGTTTTTTAAAATAACTTAAAAAAAAAAAAAAATTATACAAAAATATTCCAACAAAAGTACACTATTAATTGAAACAAATACAGTAGAAACCGTTTATATTGACACACAAAGGACTGACCAATACCAGTAATAATAACCATAAAAAATTCTCATAGTGATATTCAAAACGATAAAAAAAAAATCTAAAACTCTATTACATTTTTATAATATTATGTATTATAAATTCACTTTAGTTTCAATACTAAATCGTGACTTAAATACCTATGAAAAATAAAATAAAAACATCGTTCTGTTATTTTAAATTTAAATTTACATTGCCAATTAAAAAAAAATCAGTAATCTCATTTTGAACTCGTACGAAATCATGCAGAATTTTCCATTTTTAATTTTTCATTATAACCGGCGTCATCGATTTCTACTGAACACACACACACACACACACACACACACACACACACCAGTGTGGTATATCGCACGGAAACGTTTCCATTATGCACTGTCAAATCGGTGTGATAAAAAAGTTTCATGCGTGGTATTATTAATTCGCATGTGGAGAATGTCCGTTTAACGCGATACGATATAATAATAATAATAATAATAATATTATTATTATTATTGTTATTATTATTATTCCAACGCGCACTATCTGTGACACGGCGTCGCGCGTGACTAAACAAAATTATTTTGAGCTTTTTATCTTTATTATTTCTATTTATATTATTTTTTATTTTGTCTCTCGAATATTTAAAAATTGTTGCAAAGTATGTAAACCGTGGCATGCGGAATGGTCAGATGAAAAAAAACAAAAAAAACAAAAAATATTTACAACGAAACGCGCAAAACGACGATAATTGTTGTTTTTTGGATTCTTTGGTTTCCGAGAGGTACTGCGGTCGTGTTCCTGACGAAGTTCTGTTATTCTTAAAATTTTTATTTTTCACTAAAATTATATATTTCATGTATATGAGAATAAATTTCATGAAATTTTACAACCCCTTATTATAAACATTGCATTAACATTACGTATTTATAATACGCGCGGATATTATATCGTGATTACACGACGGATAACAAATGATAATTATTAATTATTAATCGTCGAAAACAATACGTTGTTCTCGTCTAGAATACGCCGTGTGTTTGTTTTCGACGTTCTGACGTGCGCGCGCGGCCGTCGTGCGTCGTTTGCGGAAACGCGATTTCATCTCCATAGGATCCAAAAGTGTGTAATCAATAGCGAATCACGTACGCCGTGGACACATGAATTGTAATCCGTGGTGGGTACGCGTGACGAGAAACGGTCGGAAAAATTCGGGAACGTAGGCGTCCGACACAGACGTGTGTGCGCGGCCGGTTTGAATATCGTATCGTTAAACACATTATAATATACAGTGGCGTATTTACGGGGAGAGTTTCCTGGTCTCAACCCCTCCAGAATTTAAAAAAAAAAGTTCGTACTCGCCCCATGGAGTGTTTTTCGATTCTCGGACGAGAAACGGGACAATTATAGACGGGTGTATTGAATTTTAAATAAATTATAGATCATATTTTCTTTAGTTAACTATATAAACTTTAAAAAAACAAGGTATTTTCAATGATCTATTTTAAGATCAAAAGTAGGTAGTCAACGTTTTTTGAAACCTTTTTAAAACATGAAGTGATACGTCAATAATGTATGGTGAACATTTCAAGTCTCTAGCAACATTATTTTTAGAGTGATGACGAAATAAATGAATTCAACTAAATGAAAGTATCGTTTTCGGCTAATTTCACCGTTTTTGCTTAATAAACCCTTAAAGTACCATCTACATTGAATTTCCGATCTATACAGTTCCTTGATGAAAACTGTTGAGAAAGAGTTAAGTTGGGTATAAAGTGTATTCAGATAAAAAAATAAAAATAATAAACATCATTGTAAAACAATAAGATCCTTCGCTTCACTCAGAATCCAAAAAATAATAATAATAATTCACGTTTGAATTAAAATGTATTATATCGTTATAATATAATAGTTGTATTTACAAGATTCCAGACTCAAACACAAAATATATAATAACATTTTTTTGTATTTGAAAAGTACAATTATTGATTTATAACTTTTGTAATAGATGTTAATCATAATATTGAAAACCCACTAATTTTTAAGATAAAAAATATTCCAAGATTACATTTTTATAAAATAAATTGATACTTCGCATCACTCAGAGTATAAAAATATTTTTTGAAATTGAAAAAAAATTGAAAATACGACACTACATAATATGTATATATCATATTGTATTATGTCGGACACTCGGACGTGTGTATAACGTTATTATTATAATCGTTTTGCCACGGTCCGCAGGACTCGGCCTTGGCGTACAAATACAGTGCTCTGGATTCGATGATCAAGGTTGCATTCGACGGAATCACGACGGCGAAACGAAACGCATTAAACGCTATTATAACACGACCGCCGTATATATTGTACGTATACTCACGCGTATTATAAATAAATATAATATGTGCGTGCACACGTTTTCCTGCAACGGTTTTCCGAGATTTTTTTAAAAAAAATGTTTATCATATTTTGCCACTGTGAAAACAAAAGTCACGAGAATTCGATATGACGTAAATAATCTATACCTATAATAGTCGTCGCATCGTACGCGCAGAGCGAGCAGAGATGTGAGGCTGAAAAGTTTCTGAACTTTTCAAGTGAATTTTTTCATGAAATTTGAAAAGTTTCAAGGCTATTGAAATGAAAAGTATTGAAACTTTTCAATATCGAAAATTTAATTTCATCATCGTACGTATACATTATACACCAATAGTTAGGTAATAGAACAATAGTTTTAATATCTATGATTTAATTTGTTGAAACAGTTTTTTTGTTTAAATATTACTTTGTTTTTTTATTGACTTGCAGTTAATTAGTAACATATCTACATTATATGCTTACAAAGATTATTCATATTGTATAGCTTTACATAATTATACATATTGTGAACTATTGAGACTGTTAAATAATAATTTCTTAATCTATGCTGAGAACAGTTAATACTTAAGTTGGTTATAGACTTAAATATTTTTGAAACAAATTAAAGGTGTATAAAAGTGTTAAATCAAAAGTTTCATGAAAATATGAAAAGTTTCTAAAAAGTTTCAACAGGTCTATGAAAACATGAAATTTTACATCTCTGAGAGCGAGTAACGTGCGAGCGTGCGCGTCCGGCCGGGTACGACAGGTATCGAATTCTCGTTGTGTTGTCTAGATGTGCTTGTGCGTGCGTGCGCGCGTGATTGCACGTTAAACATACAAATATAATATTACGATACACGTGCACAAGACAAAGCCGTCGATCTATCATATGTAGATCAGTATAGATCAGCGTAGTTGATCGTTTTTGATAAATGCTCCGCATATAAACGGCTGTTTCGTTTTTCCTACGCGATAAAATGATGTTTGTTTCTTTCGAATTCCGGACACTGACGGTTCGAGTGTACACGGAACCGACAACACCCGCGCACGACGATTGCGACGATATAAGTGTTTACGACTGACGTGCTTTGGGTCATCTGTAGGTTTTCGCACTCCAGAACTCGGCGTGTACTCAAAAAACCACATTATTGAAAACGATTTACGAAAAAATCACTGTCGCACGATTCCACTGTCGAATATAAATTCGAAATTTCTGATTACAATACTGACCTACGTCACGTCAGACTTACCGCGAATCGTACATGTGTCGTTTTAAGGAAATCAGGTCACAGAGTCCTCGTCGGAAGATTGTCGTAGTGTCCTTGATTAAAAGAAAAACAATTCGATCGCAACACGTTTTAAGTTTAAAACACAATCGATAAAACAAAACAAAAAAAAAACAAAAAAACTAACAGAAATGTTTAAATGAATATCCAAAAATTATTGGCTGGGCAGCGCGATTTAAAAAACATTTTTCCATTGAAAACACTGATGTTTTAGATTTTTTCATGTAAAAGTATAATATCCATTTTATTTTTTCGTATAAATGTTGGTATTCTCAATTTTAATTACTCATTCGAGATTTAAGAATAGTTATTTTTACACTACTCATATTATGTGCACTTGTCACTGGACATTTGTACTGCTTCAATATTAAACATGTTTTCAATATATTTTTAACAAAAAATAAATTCGTTATGAATCATAAACAATAATTATTTGTAATTAAAATCATAAAAAATATTCGAACGTACTTCACACAATTGGTATTTTTTGCTCTTTAAACGATACCATATTGCGAACAGGTGCATAAAACTATCAACTAAATTCCATTTTAATCTTGAGTAATGCCAAGTGGAACTTTTAGACAGAGGTGAATGTATCAGAAAGCATTCATAGAAAAAAAAAAGAAACTACAATACTTCGTTTCACTCAAAATCTGAAAAGAAATACAATGAAAATCGTTTGAAATGTTTTCGTACACGGGGACTAAATTATTATTATGATTTTCAATTTATGTCGTTAGGTTAGAATATTAGATTTCAGAAAAAACCGATCCACACAAAAATGATCTTTTTTTTGAAGTGAAAACTTCTTTAGCGGCGTTGAGCACTTTTTCTGTAATGGGTATAAAATCTTAAACTCGCGTCAGGACACGTGACCTGATCGAAAAAGCGTAGGACGGATGGAGAGTAGACAGCTATCCCCTCTCTACGGCGCGGCGAAAATTTATGCCTGGGCCTCCATGGATGGTGACAGCTGATGGATGGTGACATCCATCCATGGATGGTGACAGCTGACGGCTCGACCGTCTGTGTAGTGATCACATTGTTGTGTATTCGTAAAATTCGTGAATATAAAGTGCTTAAAATATGGAAATTGAACAAAGTGCATCTATTAATGATAAAAGTGATGAAGAAATAGCGAAAGAAAATGAGTGAGTACTTTATAAATATACTAGATGAAAATTTAATAAGTTTTAATTTTCAATTAATATAATTTTATTATTCAGGTTAGGTTAGGTTTAATTAATTTTCATTTATTTATTAACCCTACACTGCATGGTGTATCGTCTATGATACAAACAGCAGTGAGTTACAAAGTTGGTTTTATTTTATTTTATTAATTATTACATTTATTTTATCAGTGATTCTTTTATTGGTTTTCCTTGAAATACAAAGTGTTCAGAGTATGATTACACTGTAATATACGGTATTTTGAACGACAAAAAAATATTTTCATATTCTCATACTGCTCAAGATCATATTTAGCATTAAAAACTACCTTTGTCATCGTAAGTACACTATTTATTATATGTTTTATGGTAGTATCACCCATGTTACATTACGCATTGGACCGTTTTTTTGTGAATACTAAAATGTATCACATATGATACATTATGCATTAGACAACTTTTCGTAAAATAACCGATATATAATTATATTATAATGGTCACTATTCGTAATTATTTTATTAATATTACATAATTAACTATGTATATGAAACCACTGTTTCTGATATCGGTGATATTTGTATAAGTCGTTGCCACTCTGGTGATAATCAGTTCATAATTATGGTTGCCGTTTACATTTCTCCAGATAAGTCATTGCGTGCTATACGAGACTTCTTGTATGAAAATTTATTCATTTATTCTCATGATGCATCTGCATTGCTTAAAAAAAAAATTGGAAAAAGCTTTGATGAATTGCCAATGATTTTGAGTGGAGATTTCAACATAAACTTCGCAGACGATAAAAATCAACTATTAATTGAATTTTTAAATAATGAATTTGGTTTAACTATGTCGAATGATCGCAATCTTAGCACAACAAAATACAAAACTACTATTGATGCGGTCTTTATTAGACATTTAAATAGGTTCGAATCAAAACTGTTCGTTTCTTACTTCAGCTACCATAAACCTATCGTATCAGTTTTAGAGATTAGCGATGATAGTTCTGGTAATGATGATGATGAAAAAGTCGTTGAAATTATAAATGAAAGTTGATTTTTCGGAGAGATAAACTTTTTAATGTAAAATAATTGTAATAGTTTTAAAGTGTTAAATTTTTAATGTAATATAAATTGTCATGTTTGTGTACGATAGCGCAATAAATGAATATTGTATTCTACCACATAAATTATAGTACTTTTATACTGATAAAGCAATTGGTGCAAAATTATTCCCTAACCATTCCAAAATATCAAACATGCTCAACGTTAATAATCAAGTTTTCACATCTGCCGGCACTCCCGGAGTGCAACCCGTCGTTTTTTTTTTAACAAGGCTTTTTTTTGCTCAAAAATTAAAAATCGGATTAAAAGTTTAGAAGAAGGCTCTTATTTTGAAAGTTACACAAAACCCACGAAAATTTAAAAAGAAAACAACAATATGAGTATAACAATTTATCAAGACGATAAAATTATTTGAGAGGACAGTCGAATTTATAAATACTAAATAAATAGCCTTTTGTAATAAGTTCCATGATATCGCTTATTTCTTATCAGTGGAAAACTGTTAAACAACTTTTTATTACTAATAAAAAATAACCAATAAGTAAGTAACGTGATTTTCAATGTTTTGAATATGAAAAGTGGAAAACTATTTATTTATTTATTTTTTTTAATATACTTGAGCAACAATGAAAAGCAATATAAAAATATTTATGCGGAAAGAGACCCTGGATGGCAAAAAAAAAAAGGTCGTTTTCGGCCCGTTCGAATTCCGAACGGGGTTGTGGACAGATATCTGTTTTCGAAATATTTTTCCGGCTGGTGTGATGCAGTGAACCACAGTATTAACGAGCTCAAACAAAACAAAAAAAAAAATTACCAAAACAATGTTTTGTACAATATGTAATGACAACCAGTGTGCTAACTCGGTAAACAAGTGCAAAGAGGTCACCTCGTGATAACGTTATCGTATAATACTGTGCGCACGTGCCCAAGACCGGATGTGACTTCCGGTTTGCGTGGAAAGAAATAACAGCGGCGGCCGTTGTGTACTCATAACGAACGCCGCGCGTACTCGCCGAGTGTACAGGGTGTGTCACTGTATGACAACAAGTCACAAAGATTCGTCCGCTCGTGAACGGTTGAAACATCGAATGTTTATACTATATTTCAAACTATTATCGTAGTTATAACAATTTAATGAAACACGACTAAAAAAAACTTTTATATTTTAAAATATGGTTCGTCGTATAAATAGTGGTAACCATTTAAGAAAACAAAAACACTTAAAAAAATGCAAAACATATTATGTCGTCCAGTGTTAAGTGAGTATACTCGAAAAATTACCTTGCATACCATCGAGTAACTGCGATAGTCTTTCCTATTCAAACGTTATTACGTATAATTTAATGACCGCGTTAGAATGTTAAGTCGCTGTCAAAATTCTGCATTTGATACTGAGTTTAATAACAAATTTTTACAACTTATTGACGACACCGAGCTAGCAATACTGTTTCTGTTGTTTTCACGGTCAGTGGCGTCACGAACATTTATTTTAACCTATAGGGGCAAATATCAAAGCTATCCACCCACCCACCCACACATACAAACAGTTTTAAAACATGACTTTACATATTGTTTTTCACTAGAACATAAATATTTATACAATTTTACAATATAAATTGTGTCAAAATAATCCAACAGGGTAATAGGTACGTGTTTAATTACGAACCATATTTTAACATTACGTTACATTTACACTTTTAAACAATACAGCATGCGTTTCTGCATGCCAATAGGCCATTGCATTGTTTACTAGAATGAATCAGTGAAAATATTTATATCCATGTGACCCGGTCTACATTCTATCAGACTGATTAATACTTAAACATTACATATTTTATGATGATAGTTTTCAGAAAATAATTTAACATCCAGACAAAATATTACCACCCACCGAAAATATGTTGGGGCAACTGCCCCAAAATAAAATATGATCGTAACGGTCATATAATATATATTTTTTTTGAGATTCGCCGAAAGCTAAATTTGCGTTCTCTTCCGAACGGACGGCTCTTCGCACGTTGTTGGCACGGTTCCGGTACGTATACGCACGTTTTTAGTAAAGCCGTGCTCGAGCGATACGTTTTGCAAAATTTCTAGAAATTCCGAAATCGATTTTGAAAACGTTTGTTACGTTCACATATTTTTATTTTTTTTATGAAATATTCTACCGTAGACTATTCGTACGCACAAACCATCAGGGCCGTACTCAGCTTTGGCGGGCCCCGGACAAACTAAACCTTCAGGGCTCTCTATTTTTATAAAGGGGTTTTCGTAGTTTTCATAGGAAAAAATTGTCTAATTATGTATAAAAATAATAATTAAATTGTTTTGACATCAAATATTATTGAAATTATGCTATTTTTAAATATTTTATTTTTATCTAAAATAATATTGAAACTTTTTCAAAGAAAATTTAAATACTCAAATACATGAATGATAATAATATACAAAACGACATAATAATATAAATAATTTTATTTTTCCAATGGAAATATAATGACTTGTGAGATTCACTTTTCTCGTGTTCGGGAATTCTTTCTAGTTCTTTCTTCTTTCTTTTCTAGCCGATATGATATCATTAGCGATTATTAAATACATCCGGACGATATTTATTATTCACGAGCTCTCGGCGTTAATGTATAATCGAAGAGAAAACGAGAAAAGGCCGTGAATTTCTTATTGGCGTGTTAATTATCAGTTTACCTTTTAAAAACAAATGTCTAGACGAATCGTTAATGATAATGACGTCGACAATAATATTGATCGTAAAAAATAACACTAATAGTAATAATAATAATAATACACCTGCGGCCGGTTCGGTCCGACGACGTATCGCTGTTATTTCAATATTAATACCTACGGTCTCGGACGCGGCACACGCGTTGCGGAAAACGTTTCGGAAAACGCCCGTAACAATAGTAATTTCGGAGAAAATTCAAAATTCAAATTATAGCCTTTGTGGGTCACGGGTCTGAGTTTAATGTTCCCGCAGACTTCTTTGCGCGCAGGTGTATCTATAAAACGCGCACGTCCGAGGATAATAGACGGGTAGAGGCCACTTCCAAAAGCCGGGAAAATAATATTGTGTCGATCGTGGCGGAAAACGTGGCTATACGTACGCCAAACGTGTTTATATAATTATAATATATATAATTATGACGATCGATGCTCCCAGCCGGACACACACATTTATTATGTACCTACCGACCTAGACGGCGGCGTTTGAAACGAAACGGTAAATACAGTGTTTTTGTCGTACTCGGTTCCCGGCCAGACCTACGACACGTCATTATATTACGACGTGTAATTTACGTTTGTTTTCGGCACGCGAATACGCGACAATTAAAAACACGTGCCCCGATATAGTTGACTGTAAAAACATAACGAAAAAACCGAAACAAGAAAAATAAATACGTTGTCGTCTACGAATCGTTTCTGATGCCGAAAACGCGTTTGATACTGCGCTTCAGTACGCTGAGAAAAATTCAACCTCAACACCTTTGGATATTTCGTGGATCGAGAAATGGAGGAATGCTGCAGCAAAGTCTAGAATGTCATTTGCTCAACAAAAATCTATAACAGACTTTTTTTTCTAATGCAATGCAAAATATAATACATTTCTAATACGAAGCGCGCAGAACCAGAACGGCCTAACCTACAAAAAATCAAATTCTGTTTTATGTGATAAAACGTTTCAGATTTATATCATATTTGAAATCCACTATGGCCTTTCAAACAAAAACAAAATTATTTGCTAGATGACAACACACAATTTTTAGATTCTGAGTGAAGCGAAGGATTTTATGGTTTTACAATGATGTTTATTTTTTTATATTTTTTTTCTGTAAACCCTTTTTCGTATAGAAATCCTTGTCCAAAAGTTTCGTCCGGCAACTTTTTAGATTCGAAATTGAATTGAGATGGTACTTTAAAGAGGTCATTTTTCCAAAATCTCCATAGTTTTTCCAGTAATCAAGAATAACGATCGAAAAACTGAGTAAAAACGGTAAAATCGGTAAAAATCCGTCGTAAACGAGATTTTCACTGTTCAGATTTTAAGTATTTAGTCATAAATCGAAAAGTATTGAAGCTAGAAACTTGAAAATTTAATCCAATATCAAATACATACTTTTTTATATTGGACAATATTTTCAGAACAATTATAGCACTTTTGACTGAAATATAGAACTTTTAATTTACCGAATTGTTTGAAAGTTTTTATGTAATATAATTTTAAATACTTGACAAAAAGTTATGAAAATTTAATATGACCTTACTCATATACCTACCTAATTATCCTAACAAAAATTCAAAAATCGTGACTCAGGATTTTTTTTATACACACTTTAATAAATTATTATACGATTTTTTACGATATTGTCTGATTTCTTTTAAGTTTATTTCTAATGAAATATTGAGTATTTGTTAGAAAGTTCTGAAATTTTAATACAAGTTTACTCTTACACTAAACTATCAATACCGAAAAAAAAAATCAATACTCGTGACTCAAGATTTTTTTTCCGAGCATTTAAGTAAATTATTATATTTAATATATATATATATATATATATATATATATATATATATATATATATATATATATATATATATCTATATATATATATATGTATATGTATAAAGATCGGATTTTAAGGTTCTTAAAACCTTAAAATATGATGCTAATATGCTTCAAAAAACCTTAAAATATTCTCTAAATATTCCTTAAATTTGTAAATATGCAAATATGATTTTTTTCTAAAATATTTTAATAAAAACAATAAATAACTGTTAAGCGACATTCACTTGGTAACAGGTAAATTATTGAATAATTCAAAATGCAAATCAGTTGATACATAGCTAAATAAATATAATAAAGTATAATTAAAAAAACATAAGAGTTTAATAAATAATAGATAATTTGCTCCATTCCTTTGATGACAGGTAAATTATTGAATTACGAAAAATGTTAATCAGGTGAAACATAGCTGCATAAATGTGATAAAATATATTTAAAAATACATAATAGTTTAGAAAAAATAATAAATAACTTTGTACCATTCCTTTGGTCACAGGAAACAATAATATATATATATATATATATATATATATATATATATATATATATATATATATATATATATATATATATATATATATATATATATATATATATATATTGAATCACAAGCTTAATTAAAATATTATGTATACATTTGTTTTCATGAAAATTAAGTTTCAAAAACGTATTTTCCCTTGAAGTTTAACCCCATATGCGTTAAGTATTTTAACAGTTGAATATCTCCAAAAACATACTTGTTTCGCCAAAATTAAATTGTAAAAAACTTTAAAGAAACGCTTTAACTCAAGAAACTTTGGTTGGCAGGTGAATTGTAAAACTAATTAAATATTGAGTTGTCCTACATTATATTAATTTTGTATAATAAAAAAATTTGTCATTAACAGTCATGTATATTCAATATTTCAATATATTTTATTTACATAAGTTTTTTTTTTTTTTTTTTTTAAGTCATAAAAAAATATAGCACTGACATTTTTTGAAAATCTACTGAACAAACGCAACCGTTCGCTTGTGATTAAAACCTTAATCTTAGGTTTTTGAATGTTCTAATAACATAAATAAATCACATCACCAAATTGTCGTCGTAATAAATGGATTCCAAAGAAGTCCGTGAAAACGAAATCCGGTAATTCATTTGAAGTGACGACGTTTGGGTAAAATGACAGCAGGTTTGTGTCCCCGCAATCTTCTTGCATATTTGTTTATGGACCCAGTCATTTATGTGTGCTCAGTGCCAGATCTAGGGGGGTGGGGGCGAATCGAGACACTTGCCCGGGAAGTCTTGGACGGATGCCTCCGAATGACCAAATAATAAGTGGTTATATTAACAATTTTCAATCATTATATTGTAATGGGTATTATAAATATAATTTTAAATAATATTTTTAAATAAATATTATTTTTGGGTGAAATTATTCAAACATTTTCAATTCATAAAAGTAAAATTAATTTAATTATCATTGAATACTACCTTCTAAGACAATAATCATTTACATTATTTTTTATTTACATGTTTATTTTTTCAGTAGTTTTTTAATAAATTTGGAAATCTAAGTTACAAAATGTTTATTGTGAAACGTATTATATAATAGTATTATAGCAATAATTTTAAGAATTATTTTTATTTTAATAGACATTTTTCCTAATATAGTATCTACACCTTTTATTTTTTAAATTAATTGGTATATAAGTAAAACAGTAAAATTATAGAGAGGGCTAAATAATTTTAAAAGAGGGCGCTAATTTTATACTTTTCCCCGGATGAAAAAATATACTAGATCCGGCACTGTGTGTACGGAGGTACACGGGTTTTTATCATGTTACGACTTCTTTCAAGGTTAAAAATATAAACATAATATATTAGGTTTCCATGTTATAAATTAGTAAATTATGATAGCTCAGTGTTATAATATAATAACGGTAATAGTCTATACAATATAAGTGCTATGTTAAAAAATAATAATTTGATTTTTGTTGAAATTGAATAGATTTGTGAAGGACCGTGAAATATACTAAATTTAAATTATAATATACACTTACATCGACGAAGGTTTTTCAAGGTCTCTTAAATTGCACTGTCAACCTTTTATGTCCCACTTGATAAGAGTTCATAATTTTTATAGCTGCCCGGGCACTATATATGTTATCATATGACACAAACCCTATAAAAAAACAACAAATGAATTATTTATATCAGCGTATTTACGGTAAACATTAAAAACTGTAAACAAAAAGACACTTATTCTTTTCTTTTTACAGACACACAAATAATTGTGTGATGAAGTGGCGATATTGGTTGAAAATATACAAGAACTCTAGTCATTTTAAAATTAAGGCTCATACCATTTCCATGAATAATTATTTTTTTTTTCTCCGAAATAAAATAATATTTATTTATTTATTTTTTTTTTTTTGCATAGGTGAATAAAACCACTCGACGCAGAAATATTCACCGATTTGGGATGTACGTGCTTTTGCATGACTTACCGAAACACTTGGACTGTTTGGTCCATCTATCGATGTACATTTGCCGAAATTATGTTCCCAAATGGTATGAACATCGCCACAAGATCAGCATCTCCGAAATCCTGGGGGAGGTTATATATAAATAGATTGGCACCATCCGGAGGCTTCGGTTTTGGGGTTCTCCGGGCCACCTCGCCATATGTCCCAAGCTCCGGGGACACTAACGCGGGTGCATTGGCTGACCGCTGCTGCTTCAGCTGCTGTTGCTGCTGTTGCTGCTGCTGCTGTTGCTGCTGCTGCTGTTGCTGCTGCTGCTGCTGCTGCTGCTGCTGCAGCTTGCTCGTATCAGCTTTTTGGCTCTTCACCTCGTCCTTCAGGTATTGGATCTCCCCAGCTGTCTGGAGGTTAGTCTTTTCCTCCGTTCGGTTACCCCTCTTTAAGTGGGTTTTGACCCACCCGGATTTCCGACCCCATTTGAGGAGTCCTCTCGTCGAGTTTCCAAGCTGTGCCACGAATGACGCCTTCGCTTTTTCCGACTTCTCCAATCGTCCGATCCGTTCCATATCTCCATGTGGGGCCTGGGTCCGTTGCGTGCCCGAAGACACGACTGTCTCAGCAGTAGATGTACCAGATACGAGGGCCTGGCTGGACACCCCCGTAACTGGGTTCTGGATTGCCGATGACGACTTGTGGGACGATCCACTCCCACCCGCCGGCTCTGAGGTTTCCGAGGCCTCTGTAGCAGTAACATCAATTTGTTTTGGTGTACTCATCATTGTGTTAGAGTGGCTTGGCCGCCACTGACGACACCAGCCTCGCCCAGAGGGCTAAATAATTTTAAAAGAGGGCGCTAATTTTATACTTTTCCCCGGATGAAAAAATATACTAGATCCGGCACTGTGTGTACGGAGGTACACGGGTTTTTATCATGTTACGACTTCTTTCAAGGCTAAAAATATAAACAGAATATATTAGGTTTCCATGTTATAAATTAGTAAATTATGATAGCTCAGTGTTATAATATAATAACGGTAATAGTCTATATAGTATAAGTGCTATGTTAAAAAATAATAATTTGATTTTTGTTGAAATTGAATAGATTTGTGAAGGACCGTGAAATATACTAAATTTAAATTATAATATACACTTACATCGACGAAGGTTTTTCAAGGTCTCTTTAATTGCACTGTCAACCTTTTATGACCCAATTGATAAGAGTTCATAATTTTTGTAGCTGCCCGGGCACTATATACGTTATCATATGACACAAACCCTATAAAAAAACAAGCGTATTTACGGTAAACATTAAAAACTGTAAACAAAAAGACACTTATTCTTTTCTTTTTACAGACACACAAATAATTGTGTGATGAAGTGGTGATATTGGTTGAAAATATACAAGAACTCTAGTCATTTTAAAATTAAGGCTCATACGATTTCCATGAATAATTATTTGTTTTTTCTCCGAAATAAAATAATAACCATTCAAAAATATAAAAGTTTAACAACTGTATTTATAATATCTAGATAAATATAATAAAACCAATTTGTTGTTTAAATTTTTTCCGGTTATAAATTTAGATTACGGCATGATTAAGAATTTTTAAAATATATTTAAACTAGCAGGATAACTTAGTAAATTTGTATGTAATTACGTCACTGGACAAACGTATTGTCGTAAGGACGCTTGAAATACGAATGACAAAATATTTACAATTTATCAAAATATTTTGATTTTATTTATTTATTTTTTTTTTTTTTGCACAGGTGAATAAAACCACTTGACGCAGAAATATTCACCGTTTTGGGATGTACGTGCTTTTGCATGACTTACCGAAACACTTGGACTGTTTGGTCCATCTATCGATGTAAACATTTGCCGATATTATGTTCCCAAATGGTATGAACATCGCCACAAGATCAGCATCTCCGAAATCCTGGGGGAGGTTATATATAAATAGATTGGCACCATCCGGAGGCTTCGGTTTCGGGGTTCTCCGGGCCACCTCGCTATATGTCCCAAGCACCGGGGACACTAACGCGGGTACATTGCCTGACCGCTGCTGCTTCAGCTGCTGTTGTTGCTGCTGCTGCTGCTGCTGCTGCTGCTGCTGGCTACCCTGCTGGTGCTGGTGCCTCTTTACTTTTCGTCCGATCCGTTTCTTTTCTCCATGTGGGGCCTGGGTCCGTTGCGTGCCCGAAGACACGACTGTCTCAGCAGTAGATGTACCAGATACGAGGGCCTGGCTGGACACCCCCGTAACTGGGTTCTGGATTGCCGATGACGACTTGTGGGACGATCCACTCCCACCCGCCGGCTCTGAGGTTTCCGAGGCCTCTGTAGCAGTAACATCAATTTTTTTTGGTGTACTCATCATTGTGTTAGAGTGGCTTGGCCGCCACTGACGACACCAGCGTCGCGTCGTCTGTCTTCTTGTCGGTCCGTTCTCCTGATCTCGGAAGTCACCGGCGGTCGATCACTCCGTCGGTGAGGTTTACAGTTTTCCTTCTGTGCCCTTTTACTTGTGGTAGCAGGTGGTTACAATACCTGCCACCCCCAACCGGTTAAGGTCAGAGGCGGCTCTAGAGGCGCCGACCCCAACTAGTTAAAGTCAGGGCCGGAGAAGTGGGACCTCTTGGCACCGACGGTTGTCAGTGAGCCCCCCCCACCACGACAAGGTGGGTCCGTTCGGGGGGGAACAGTACAGTACTACCTCATTTAATAACCTGAAAGCTGAAAATGATTTAATAAAAACTGAGTTAAATACCTTGCGTGATAAAATTAAATCTACCGATTCTGATAATTCGAATAAAAACGACATTATAAATTTTTTATTTATTTATTTATTTATTTATTTATTTAATTTTAGTTACAAGACAGATACATGATAATATAACAAAGACAAATATTAACTAGGCAACGATTCTTCTAATGAAAGTGTAGTACCTATAGATCGCTATCATCCACCATTTAATATAAAGAGTATTGCTAAGAATATGATACCAAAAGATCATTCAGAATCATGGTTTTATAATTTTAAAAACACAGATTTCATAAAAATGAATAATTTGATTGCAAATATTGATTGGTCTAATTTATATTTAACAAACGATATAAATACAGCCGTACACATTTTTTATAAAGAATTACAAAGTGTAATAAACATCCTAGCTAAAAAAGTGTTTATAAATAAGTCGTTATTCCCAAAATGGTTTTCGAAAGAACTACGATCATTAATTATTGAGAAAAAAAATTTCATGAAGCCCATAAATCTACTGGAGACCAAAAATTGTATGCGGAATTCTCACTACTAAGAAATAAATGTAAAATAATCACTAATAATAATAATGTATAATAATGTATAATAATACTATCAAAATCATACTATACAAATTATTTAATACACACCGAACAGTCTTTAATTCATAACCTGAAACATTTTTTCACCAGCAAAGTTGGTTCTATTTTCTTTGTTTCCGTATTTGTAGTGACTGTCTTTTGCCTGTTAATTTTATCCTAAACACACACACAATTCATTACAACAATTACAAAATGAAACTTCTCGAAAGCAATAACAATTACATTATAATTTAAACATTAAAAGTAACGGTAAATAAATTCAATTAGAGTTCATATCTTCTTTGATATTTTTCTTAATAAAGTATTCTATCTAGAATGTTATGACTATTGTACTGAAGTCGAAGGGCATGTATTCAAAAGTGTCACGCGTTTCAAGTACATGGGGGGCACTTGCTATCACAAGATAATGACCTGAACATTAGTGCTAGGATACAAAAAGGCGACAAACGTTTTTTTTGGTCTCGGAAAATAACTGAGCTCAAAAATATTATTGACAAACCTGAAGCTACAAATGTACATAACACTGATACGACCCATAGTACTGTATGCAAGGCCTACCGCAGAGGGGGAAGGACATGCCCCCCGCTCCTTTAAATAAAACATTATTTAATTTTATGATTATATCTACTTATAATTCTAAGTTACAATTTAGTTCCTAGTTTAATATGATGTGGATCATTGTTTAATATTAAGGGGGATGTACATAATATATTTAGCAAAATCTTGGCACAGAAAAGGAGAAAAAATCGTTAGTATAAAAATTAAATTGAAATCAAATTTTTTTTACAATTGGATATAAAAAACGGAATTTATGGTAATGCAGGTTGTTTTTTTTTCATTGCCCCCCCTCATATACAGAACGTTCGTTTTCAATAATGCGTGGACTAAAAAAGTATCTAAGAAATAATATTTGATAGATCGACTGAAATAATTCACTATCATGGATATTTAAGAAAATGATAAAATTAATATTAAAAACGTAATACATATACTATTTTCGAAACAACAATTAATGTTTTTATAGTATTTAAGTTTTTAATTAGAAATACATATCTCGACCTCAAGCGAAAGCATGTAAATGTTATGTTATAAAGGTATAAAAATATACACCATTAACCGGCTTAACACCTGCCCCAGAAATAAATTAGAGCAACAAAATGGTTTTACAATGTTATAATTTTTTTACTATTTTTTCGTATAAATGTTTACAATCATACGATGGCCAACGGTGACCCTGACTTTCACAGCGGATTGCTACATCCCCGTCTAAGGGCGCGTACATGAGAAGGACTGAGAGGTTGGAGTCGTCAAAGGCCTTAAGGCCTGTGTGTAAGTGCGCATGCATGTGTGTGGTGTGTGTGTGTGTGTGTGTGTGTGTGTGTGTGTGTGTGTGTGTGTGTGTGTGTGTGTGTGTGAGTGCACGCGCACGAGTGTGTGTATTCATGTGTATTCGTGAATGTGTCAAAAAATCTCCGTATAAATGGGCAATGATCATTTTCACCAAAAATAAAATTTTTAAATTTACTATGGAACCATTTAACCCTGGAACCACCCGTTAAATACGGCCTTGCCCATATAATTTGTGTACCAAATTCATCTTCGTTAAAGTATTTCATAAACAAATAACCATATATTCAGACAATTTTTGGAATTAAAAATTAAAAATAAAAGTAGACCAAAACGTATTCCACACCCCCCAAGAAACTCCAAAGTTAAATGAAGATTAAAAAAAATGAAAAGCAATTAAAAAATTATGCTGTTAAAATTAACCCATTACGAAACAATAAAACAGTCTTAAAATAAAAAGAAATAATAAATATAAGGACATATTTAATTTATATATCAATGTTATGTTAAACATATGCATTCTACAATGAAGTATGAATTTTATAATTTTTTTTTTTCGTACAAAAATTATTTAAATTTAATTTATTATTTTAAACCCATTCTATTATAAACATAAATTTTTATGAAATAAAGTTCAATATATTTATATTATAATTAGTATTTGATTATTTGTTTATGAGATACTTCATACACCTCGAGTAAAATGTACGTATATCTATAAGAAAAAAGTTACTATAAAAAAAAAAATGTTAAGTTTATGTTCTGAATTTACATTTTTTTTGTTAAATAATAAACATAACGAATAAAAATCCATCTTATTTTGTTGTAAGTAAAAATAAAAGTTGTATTTAAAAAAATATGTCAACACAAAATAAAGGAAAGATAATTTAATAATCTAAATTTACGTTTTTTTGTTTAATAATAAAACAAATAAAAATGCGCTTAAATTTAATTTTAATTAAAAAATATATATTATACGGTTAATTCATTTTACACATTACCGATATATAATATCAAAATTATATTTTACTATGAGAATTTATCCATTGAGCTAGAAATAGTTATCAAAAAAACAGTAATAATATTTTCAAGATGTATATTATTTAATTACATAATTTTTACCCGAGATGTTTGTTGGAAATGATCGAGGTGCACAAAACCATAAGGGCTGAACCCGCAAAAAATCAAATTTCAATTCATATGATAAAACGTGAAAGAATTATAAGAAATTTAAAAAATTAATAAAACCCAATCCTCGAAACAAATTACCCGGAAAATATCAATCTTCAATTTGTTTTTAGATCCATAATTAAATAATAATTTTCAATGCCGCAATGTTCTCGAAGTTAGTTAATGGCAATGTGCGCCCCGAGTTCTGTTTTATATAATTTTATAACCAAGGAACCACCCATTAAAAAAGGCGTATGGACAAGGCCATTTTTTGCTAAATTTACTTGCGTAAACGTATCTCATAAACAAATTACCAGACATTGAGACAGTTGTTTGTATCAAAATTTTAAAATTTATTGTTGTCTGACACACATCCCGAGATCCCAGGAAACTCCACAGTTAAAACAAGGTTAAAAAAAAAAAAAAATTAAAATCAAATGAAAATTTGAACGAATTAAATCGTTACGTGTATAATAAAATAGTCTCATAATTAAAAGGAAGGATAATTAGATATAAGGTAGTATTTGATTTATACCTAAATATTATGATTCGTATGTGTTTTACAAATGTATTCTACAATTATGTATTTTTTTTTTATTTTAAGAAAATATTAAAATTAAATCATTTATTTAAACCTATTTTATTATAAACGTAACTTTTTTTATAAAATAAAGTACAAGAAATTTATGTAACAATTAGTATTTGGCAATTTGTTTATGAAATACTTCATATAATATATCTCGAGTAAAATTTATATCTGTTAGAAAAAAGTCACTATAAAAAAAAGGTGATGTTAAGTTTACATTCTGAAATGACATTTTTTTTTATAATTATCAACATAAAAAATAAAAATGGATTTAAATTTGTAGTAAGTAAAACAGTAATTTCAATGTTAATTAATTATTTACATAACTCATATTTACTTTAAAAATTATATTTTTAATTCAAAATATTAATTAAAAAAACAATTTACAATAAAATTTAAAATTAAAATATTTTTGGGGGTGAATTATTTAAAGACATAATTTTTACTCGAGATATTTGTTGGAAATGATAGAGGTGCATAAAACCATTGGCTATAAATCCGCAAACAATTTTTTTTTTTTAAATGAGAAAAACGTTTATTGGTTATGATATATTTTAAAGTGAATAAAACCCAATCCTCAAAACAAATTATCCTGTAAATTTCAGGCTTAATTTGTTTCTCAGATTGTTAATTAAATAAAAAATGTTCAATGCCGAAAAGTTCTTTAAGTTAATTTAATGGTTTTGTGCGCCTCTTGTTTTACCGGAGATGTTTCGACAATCCACCACGTATGTGTACATGTGGGTGCATGTGATCATACGATAAAGAGACGACATAGGACGAGCGCCGCCGGCCGTGTTACACGAAAACGGAACACCGACCCGCGCTCGGAGGCGGAGAACCGCCGTCAGCGGAGGGAGGCTCCAAAAACTCACGCGGTGTCCTACACTCACGTCGTAGCGGTATCCACGCCGTGGGTTATTTCAAAAAGTCAGCCCTGCAGTGTTCGGTTTACTACGTCTGTGGTCGGTCCTGCAGGTTGTACGGTCACCGTCTGTCGTGGCCCCACCATGCCAAATCCTTCTCCTTGGGCACGTGTCGTTTTCTTCGAGGAGTCGGAGCGACTCGGGCTCACTTGAAATAGAGCGAGCGTCTTCGAGTCGATTTCCTCTCCAATGAAATTCTCCTCGAACAGCACGTTTCTGGAGACCGAAGGACCGGCAATTTCAACGCACTAAACAATACAAAATCAAATTAATAATATAAAATATATCATTATCGATTGTTTATCATAAGATGTATGCTCACTTCATTATTGTCAACGTTCCTCGGGCGGTTCCTCGAACCGGTTCACCGAAAGTCGACCGGTTTTCCGGGGGATTTGTGCCTTCCAACCCTATCGACTTGAAGCCATGACCGGAACGCGAGGACCCTTCGTCTGTCCTCAGTCTATCGATCTGTCCAATATGGGTGGCCGTTCCGGTAAAAATGAGCTACCGTTGGCATAGCTCTCCGGATGAGGGCCGTATCGTTGCGCCACGGGAAAACTCCGTGTCACAGACAGCCACGGTCTGAAAACACATTTCGGAGGGGATCAATTAGTTTTACAGTCAAATAATAAAAACTCATTAGTCTCCTTACTTTAAATACACATCTTTTCATACACATTGGTATAAAATAAAATGTATCACTATATATACATAATATATGCAAATATGGTTTTTTGATATATTATTACCGTCTGCATGTACTTTAACTCTAAGGTTTTGTGTAATTCGAAAAAGGTCAAACTTAAATTATCAATACCTCATGAGATTAAAAATAAACCGGCAATATCGAAGGGCTCCTAACGACAACCAGAAAAGATCATATTTTGAAACTTTACAAAAGATATATTGCGACCAATATTTTATGAAAATGCATGTTTATTTTTAAATACAATAAAAAGTATTTTTTTATACTTATAAATAATGAAGTAAAGTTGATTTCCTCTTTAAATTGATATTTCATCTCCAAAAAAGTATTGAAGTATGAAATATATAGGCTAATTTGGTATTTCGCAATTATGAGGTACAATGCTTATCCAAAACTTAATGTTTTTAAACATTTTAATGACGTACAATTTCGTGCATATACACAAAAATACTTTGAAATGTTTTAAAATAAACATTTCTCAAATAAATAAAAATCAATTGTAAATATTCGATTAAAAAAATTATGGTTTATTTTTTATTGATCTAAAAGTAAGCACATAATTAACTTTTGAATTAAATGTATATTAGAAATAAAACATTAATTTAATTTAAAAACAAGCCATTTCTAGCTTAATATCAAATTATAATCATCATTCATCACTATTGTCATTTGAGTTAAATAAAAAATAAAAAAAAAACAATAAAAGTAACACGCTTTTAAATCTTTATCCCCATGAGAAAAAAAAAAATTACATTAGCTGAAGAAAAAATAATAACATTATCCAACTGTTAATCGTTAAGGGGTGGTAAAATATGTATTTTCATAAATCATCTAAACTATATCATTGTCTATTATTAGCAATACGAATTCGCGACTGCAATTATACACATACACAATAATGTATTTATTTGAAATTATGGTAAGACACATACGAAATTAAATACATTTTTGGGGTACGTTGCATAGCGTCCACGGGTTTTCACTATGCGCAAGACATAATGAAATTACAATCCGGAAACATATTAATTACCTTTTCACGGCCTATCGTGTTAAGTCCGACACGTCGTCCGCCCGGCCAAATCCGGCGTGTACGTAAGCGTGTGTGGTAGCTTTCACCCCAGTACACCACGGACATCGTTTTCACGTCCATATTGCGCGGTCTTCGACGAGTTCTCCCGTCGTAGACGACATCCGCTAATGACAAATCGTCAAATAGTGTTGGTGTGTTCGATGGTCTGCAGACAAAGGAAGGATTTTATGTTTTATTTTAAATCATTCAGTGTCCTGGTTGTTGTTAAATCAACAAAAGTATTTGGGGCCAGTAGAATTTCAACAAGACGTCGCATTGTAACTTAATTGATATATAATCATATATATATATTATATATATTTGTTTTTTTTTTAAGTTTTAAAATTCTAATATTTTATTATTGAATTATTTTTGGGTGAAATTACTCAAAAATTTTCAATTCATAAAAGTAAAATTTATTTACGTGTGACCTATTTATTTATACCTATTTATATGTTACCCAATTTATAAACTGGATATGCCCAATTCATGAATTGAGCAAAAAAAGAATTTAAAAAATGGCCATTACATAAAATTAACAATTTCACGACTGGGGCGTAACATATATATATATATATATATATATATATACATATATTTAAATTTTTTTTTTTTATTTACATGTTAATTTTTTCAGAAGTTTTTTAATTAATTTGGAAATCTAAGTTACAAAATGTTTATTGTGAAACGTATTATAATAGTATTATAGCAATAATTTTAAGAATTATTTTTATTTTAATAGACATTTTTTTTAATATAGTATCTACACCTTTTATTTTTTTAATTAATTGGTATATAAGTAAAACAGTAGAATTATAGAGGGGGCTAAATAATTTTAAGAGGGCGCTAATTTTATACTTTTCCCCTGCTGAAAAAATATACTAGATCCGGCACTGTGTGTACGGAGGTACACGGGTTTTTATCATGTTACGACTTCTTTCAAGGTCAAAAATATAAACATAATATATTAGGTTTCCATGTTATAAATTAGTAAATTATGATAGCTCAGTGTTATAATATAATAACGGTAATAGTCTATACAATATAAGTGCTATGTTAAAAAATAATAATTTGATTTTTGTTGAAATTGAATAGATTTGTGAAGGACCGTGAAATATACTAAATTTAAATTATAATATACACTTACATCGACGAAGGTTTTTCAAGGTCTCTTAAATTGCACTGTCAACCTTTTATGTCCCACTTGATAAGAGTTCATAATTTTTATAGCTGCCCGTGCACTATATATGTTATCATATGACACAAACCCTATAAAAAAACAACAAATGAATTATTTATATCAGCGTATTTACGGTAAACATTAAAAACTGTAAACAAAAAGACACTTATTCTTTTCTTTTTACAGACACACAAATAATTGTGTGATGAACTGGCGATATAAGTTGAAAATATACAAGAACTCTCGTCATTTTAAAATTAAGGCTCATACGATTTCCATGAATAATTATTTGTTTTTTCTCCGAAATAAAATAATAACCATTCAAAAATATAAAAGTTTACCAACTGTATTTATAATATCTAGATAAATATAATAAAACCAATTTGTTGTTTAAATTTTTTCCGGTTATAAATTGAGATTACGGCATGATTAAGAATTTTTAAAATATATTTAAACTAGCAGGATAACTTAGTAAATTTGTATGTAATTACGTCACTGGACAAACGTATTGTCGTAAGGACGCTTGAAATACGAATGACAAAATATTTACAATTTATCAAAATATTTTGATTTTATTTATTTATTTATTTTTTTTTTTTTTGCACAGGTGAATAAAACCACTTGACGCAGAAATATTCACCGTTTTGGGATGTACGTGCTTTTGCATGACTTACCGAAACACTTGGACTGTTTGGTCCATCTATCGATGTAAACATTTGCCGATATTATGTTCCCAAATGGTATGAACATCGCCACAAGATCAGCATCTCCGAAATCCTGGGGGAGGTTATATATAAATAGATTGGCACCATCCGGAGGCTTCGGTTTCGGGGTTCTCCGGGCCACCTCGCTATATGTCCCAAGCACCGGGGACACTAACGCGGGTACATTGCCTGACCGCTGCTGCTTCAGCTGCTGTTGTTGCTGCTGCTGCTGCTGCTGCTGCTGCTGCTGCTGGCTACCCTGCTGGTGCTGGTGCCTCTTTACTTTTCGTCCGATCCGTTTCTTTTCTCCATGTGGGGCCTGGGTCCGTTGCGTGCCCGAAGACACGACTGTCTCAGCAGTAGATGTACCAGATACGAGGGCCTGGCTGGACACCCCCGTAACTGGGTTCTGGATTGCCGATGACGACTTGTGGGACGATCCACTCCCACCCGCCGGCTCTGAGGTTTCCGAGGCCTCTGTAGCAGTAACATCAATTCGTTGTGTTGTATTCATCATAGTATTAGAGTGGCTTGGCCGCCACTGACGACACCAGCCTCGCGTCGTCTGTCTTCTTTTCGGTCCGTTCTCCTGATCTTGGAAGTCACCGGCGGTCGATCACTCCGTCGGTGAGGTTTACAGTTGTCCTTCTGTGCCCTTTTGCTTGTGGTAGCAGGTGGTTACAATACCTGCCACCCCCAACCGGTTAAGGTCAGAGGCGGCTCTAGAGGCGCCGACCCCAACTGGTTAAAGTCAGGGCCGGAGAAGTGGGACCTCTTGGCACCGACGGTTGTCAGTGAGCCCCCCCACCACGACAAGGTGGGTCCCTTCGGGGGGGGGACAGTACAGTACAGAATTTATTTAATTCTAGTTACAAGACATGATAATATAACAAAAACAAATATTAACTAGGCAACGATCCTTCTAATGAAAGTATAGTACCTATAGATCGCTATCATCCACCATTTAATATAAAGGAGTATTGCTAAGAATATGATACCAAAAGATCATTCAGAATCATGGTTTTATAATTTTAAAAACACAGATTTCATAAAAATGAATAATATGATTGCAAATATTGATTGGTCTAATTTATATTTAACAAACGATATAAATACAGCCGTACACTTTTTTTTTTATCAAGAATTACTAAGTGTTATAAACATCCTAGCTAAAAAAGTGTTTATAAATAAATCATTATTCCCAAAATGGTTTTCGAAAGAACTACGATCATTAATTATTGAGAAAAAAAATTTCATGAAGCCCATTAATCTACTGGAGACCAAAAATTGTATGCGGAATTCCCCTACTAAGAAATAAATGTAAAATACTATCAAAATCATGCTATACAAATTATTTAATACACACCGAACAGTCTTTAATTCATAACCCGGAACATTTTTTCACCAGCAAAGTTGGTTCTATTTTCTTTGTTGCCGTATTTGTAGTGACTGTCTTTTCCCTGTTAATTTTATCCTAAACACACACAATTCATTACAACAATTACAAAATGAAACTTCTCGAAAGCAATAACAATTACACTATAATTTAAACATTAAAAGTAACGGTAAATAAATTCAATAAGAGTTCATATCTTCTTTGAAAATAACTTGGAAAATAACGAGTTATGGGATTGAAATTTGTAAATAAATGTATTAAATACCTGTTTGTTGTCCAACTTGGTCTTTTTTGGCGTTCCTCGTGTTCCTGAATTCGGAACTTTTCTTTCTGTCCCCTATAAATATCGTAAAAAATTGTACGGAGTAATCATACATTTCTATATATTAACAGTAAAATAACTAAAAATATAATTATCTGTCTTGCATGGTTTCTGAGATACTTACTTCAATCGCTACATTATCTGTTACGTTCGACTTAATCGTATTAGTGGATGGCATAAAGCAAGGATTCTTCTTTTCAGTCAGCTCCAATTCGTAGTTTTTCACCAGCGAAGTTGGTTCTATTTCATTTTTTTGCAGTGTTTGTTATCACTGTCTTTATCTTGTTACTTTTATCCTAAGAACACATAGTTCGTTAAAACCATTATGTAATGAAATTTTGAAAGCAACCGTATTTACGTTTTAATTTAAACATTAAAAATAACGGTAAATAAATGAATTTGAATTTATATATTTACAGAAAATCATTGAAAGTCATATGATACTGAAATATGTACTGAATAATGAATACTGAATACTGAAATGCATATATTAGGTACCTGTTTCTTGCCCACCTTGATATTTTTGGACGTTTCTCGTGTTCCTAATTTCGGAAATTCTATTTCTAAGTCCTATACAAATCATAATAAATCGTATGAAGTTATACATATGTATATATGTATATTAGCAAATAGCAGTCATTTAACTAAAAATATGATAGCCTGTCTTGCATGATTTGTAAAATACATACTTCAATCGCTAAATTATTCGTTACAGTCAACTTTATCGAATTAGTGGACGGCATTATCCAAGGATTCTGTTCCGCTTTGTTGTTTTTCCCTAGTGAAGTTGTTTCTATTATCTTTGTTGCAGTTTTTGTAATGACTGTCATTTGTTTTTCAATTTTGTCCTGAGAACATGGAGTTCGTTATAAACGTTATACGATGACACTCTTGTAAGCAATAATATATGCATTATAATTTTATTTTCAAAATTAAGGGTAATTAATTATTTTTCACTCAGCAATTTCAAAATATGATGTATTTTGTTTTATTTTGATATTAAAACGTTTATTAATGACCAAATATGTAAATAATAATTCAATATAACCATTAACCATTCTATTACCTGATGTTTATTTGAGCACGATTCATTTTTCTTTCGGATATTGAATGATTTCGTACTAATCTAAAAACGTTTTTAACAAAGAGAATTTTTAAGTGTAATACATATAGTTCAAACTTAAAATAGAGAGAATTACTTTTTGAGCGTTTGAGTTGGGATGATGTCCCTGTCGTTTGGTCGATGTTGTACATGCAGGGATCTTTCGATTATTACTCGGTCTCGTCGTAAATTCTTTTTCAATTTCACTTAACGTCTTAGGTATGATTACTGCGTTTCGTGGTATCCAATTGTTATTTTTCAGGTCTATTGTGTCTAGAATCATGAACCGGATCCTAGACGGAATATTGGTTTTATTACTCGACGACGATAATTCGCGAAGTTTTTCAAAAGTGTTTCCCTGTAATACGTATACATAATAAAGTCATACTTATATGTAAAAGCGTTGTTCTCTATCGGCGCTTTTGTACGCTAAATACGAGTATATAACTGTTCACACGAAATTGAACAGAATTTAAACGTTAACATCAACTTACTGGATTTAAATATTTTCCAATGTGTTGAAATATATTGCACAAACATTCTAACGGTTCTTCCTTTGGGGATTTCAGAAGACATCTTACACACAATTCCAAGACGTTGGAATTCAGTAACTTAACTTTGAACAAGTCACACATGAATCTAGAAAATAAAAAATAAATGTTTTTTTTTTGGATAAAACGTCCATTATATCCGATTCATATTTAAATATACCTGCAATTTCCCACGGAGCGTTTTCTCTGAACTCTTTCGTTTTCGTCATACGCACATTGAAGTTCTTTCTTTAAGGCCTGTAACGTTAAAAATATAGATAACAAAAAGCGATCCCGATGGACTACGGAAACGTACGTTTACTTGATCTTCGCATGACTCTATTTCCGCCAGACTGCTCAACGCTCTTTTTTCTTGGTCATTGACCATTTTAAACGTTCGTTTGCACTTGAGGATGATTAGTTCTTTAAAAGTCGTTTTCGCATTGCCGTCCTCAGATATTATTTCAACGTCTTTCATGCAAGAGCAAATATGTGCGTATTGAGGCGTAAAATTTGGTTCATCTATAGCCTAAATTTGGTCAAATTGATTAATAAAACGTCCGAAATATCTATGTGAATTTTAAGTTTCATGGTTCGTTTAACATTGAAATACATATTGAATTGCAAACGTTTTCTCTTACCTTTTGAAACAATAGTTCGATCATCTTACTAAGGCCAGTGTACGTGTTGATCTTCATGTCAAATATGCTCTTAGTGAGCACAATCATATTTTCCGGAGTTATTTTATTCAAAATAGATCGCACTTTTTTCTCGATTTCCTTAAAACGAGTTTTAGAAATTATTTTTTATACGTAAAACAATATGACGCACTCGGATCGACTATATTATGTAAATAACAAAATCAAAGAACAAAACGAACGTCCATAATGACTATACGTTCTTACTTCGATCTCTGATTCACCGGTCTGCGTTGACTTTTTTGGGTCCCGGCAAGGCGGAACCCATGCGTTTTCGCAAGTGCTCAGTTCGACAACGCAATTTTTTGCCAACGAGTAGTGGACAGCGGTTTTCTTACTGAGACTCGAATGCGTCGTCTCGCGATCCGGTACAACGTGTTGCCTGTGTGCGTGGGTGTAACCGTAGTGTCGTTGATTTCCATCATGTCCACGATAATGTTCCTATGGTATGACATAAAGTACACGCATACATTGATCAAGTCCAATAACTGGTGTGGCATATTAGTTATTAGCGTAGAAACTATTGCTGTTAGTATAGGGATTATCAGTACGATCGGTCGACCGGCTGAGTTCATGGTCGCAAATAATTTTTTTCTCATTATGACTGGGTCTCAGACCGAACGGGGTTTTGCTTGACAGTTAAAGATGGTTATAAATATAACTATATAACTATAGAAAGTTATAAAATCGTCCCGTTAGATCGGTAACGTAATAAACAAGATACAATATATTTTAAGTCCTTTACCGTTTCCTGTGTGTTCCTGGGAACGTCCACGTTTGACCAAGTGGTGCTCGGCTTTTCAAATTTTATCGGATTCTCCGGTTTAATTGACGCCATTGGTTTGTTATTCAATGCGAGCTTGGATGGGACGGTGGACATTTTTTTCCGCTGTCTTTAATTTGATTTCTCCCGCCGGAGCTAAATCGTACGGTCGAAATAATCAATGTAAATCAATCGATTTGTATTGTTTTGAGGATCTACAGGTGTGCATAAGCCTGACTCGTTAAAACGGCCCTTCATTGGCCCTTAAAACGAGATCGATAGAAACAGTACGATTACTGCGTTCCGTGGTATCCAATTGTTATTTTTCAAATTTATTGTGTCTAGAATCATGAACCGGATTCTAGACGGAATATTGGTTTTATTACTCGATGACGATAATTCGCGGAGTTTTTTAAAAGTGTTTCCCTGTAATACGTAAACATAATAAAGTCATATTTATATGTAAAAGCGTTGTTCTATATCGGCGCTATTGTACGCTAAATATAATAATGTATAATATAAATAATGTACGAGTACATAACTGTTCAGACGAAATTGAACAGAATTTAAACGTTAACATCAACTTACTGGATTCAAATATTTTCCAATGTGTTGCAATATATTGCACAAACATTCTAACGGTTCTTCCTTTGGGGATTTCAGAAGACATCTTACACACAATTCCAAGACGTTGGAATTCAGTAACTTAACTTTGAACAATTCACACATGAATCTAGAAAATAAAAAATAAATGTTTTTTTTTTTTGGATAAAACGTCCATTATATCCGGTTCATATTTTAAGTATACCTGCACTTTCCCACGGAGCGTTTTCTCTGATCTCTTTCGTTTTCGTCAGACGCACATTGAAGTTCTTTCTTTAAGGCCTGTAACGTTCAAAATATAGATAACAAAAAGCGATCCCGATGGACTACGGAAACGTACGTTTACTTGATCTTCGCATGACTCTATTTCCGCCAGACTGTTTAATGCTTTCTTTTCTTGGTCATTGACCATTTTAAACGTTCGTTTGCACTTGACGATGATTAGTTCTTTAAAAGTCGTTTTCGCATTGCCGCCCTGAGATACTACTTCAACGTCTTTCATGCAAGAACAAATATATGCGTATTGAGGCGTAAAATTTGGTTCATCTATAGCATAAATTTGGTCAAATTGATTAATAAAACGTCCGAAATGTCTATGTGAATTTTAAGTTACATGGTTCGTTTGACAATGAAATACATATTGAATTTCAAACGTTTTCTCTTCCCTTTTGAAACAATAGTTCGATCATTTTACTAAGGCCAGTGTACGTGTTGATCTTCAGGTGAAATACGCTCTAAGTGAGCACGATCATATTTTCCGGAGTTACTCTATTCAAAATAGATCGCACCTTTTTCTCGATTTCCTTAAAACGAGTTTTTGAAATCACTTTTTATACGTAAAACAATACGACGCACTCAGATCGACTATATTGTGTAAATAACAAACTCAAAGAACAAAACGAATGTCCATAATGACTATACGTTCTTACTTCGGTCTCTGATTCACCGGTCTGCGTTGACTTTTTTGGGTCCCGGCAAGGCGGAACCCATGCGTTTTCGCAAGTGCTCAGTTCAACAACGCAATTTTTCGACAACGAGTAGTGGACAGCGGTTTGCTTGCTGAGACTCGAATGCGTCGTCTCGTGATCCGGTTGCCGTGTTGCCTTTGTGCGTGGGGGTAACCGTAGTGTCGTCGATTTCCATCATGTCCACGATAATGTTCCTGTGGTATGACACAAAGTACACGCATACATTGATCAAGTCCAATAACTGGTGTGACATATTCGTTGTTAGCGTAGAATCCGTTGCTGCTAGTGTAGGGATAGAGATGTAGAAATTACCGGTAAAAAATTTTCGGTAAATTTACCGTTGAAATTTACGTAAAATTCAGTAAATTGGTAAATTTTGAAAAAAAGTGTAATTTTTATTCAATTTTCAAGTAAAGCTTATGTACCGAATTTATAACATTCTTTAACATTTTTATGAAGTTTTAAAATGTAGGATGAATGTTTTTTTTTCGTATTTACCTACCACCGTATCTAACCTATTCCGCTTTTCCTATTTCTATATGACCATTGACTTTTCATCCATACCTAAAATTATGGCTCTTTGAAAAAAAAAACTATTACTTATTTCATTCAGAACAAAAAACAATATGTAAAATAAATCATGTAACTTGTATTGAACATCAAACATAGCTTTAATATTATCAACATATTATATACTTGTATATGTATATGTTTTTGATATAATTAGTAATTATATTTATCAAAATAAAACAAAAAATGAATAGTAAAACAATAGAAAAAATAACAAAATACACAATACATATTACTAAACTTATTAATTACTTATTAGGTATGAAAAATATATGAGCTACTTACAAAAACTTGGTGAATACTTTGATGAAAAGTTGTCCAATATATGTTTTGGTACTTTTGTACATTCATTTTTTACATGCATTGACATTCTAGTAACGTTTTCCTTATAATTGTTGTTACAATATTTACACAAATACTTGTTACCGTGTTTAATATAGCATTTATTTTTTATTACTTTTGGTTTCATTTTTCTTGAATAGGTACTTTTATAATATACTTTTCAAAAAATATATTTATACAAATAGTCAGTTTACATAATTATCGATAAATGATAACACTGATAACCAACAGTTTATTTTAAAACGTGAAAATAAACAACGTTATATATTGACCACACTTATTCGAGCATGTTTAATACAGTGTACAAACGTGTAAGCGTGTAACACACTCGCAGTCACACAGAACAAGTAACGACAGAACGAGATATTATCAGTGTTTACTTTTAAATTAATGTATATGTAGATTATAAACTAAAATACTGAATACAGTGTCTGAATATTGCTGCCTATACGGCTACTAAAATATTGCCTACCCTGCAGGTTACCTAAATATTCCACTTATAAAAACATTTAAAATAAGGGGTCACTCAATTTTTTTCAATGGTAAAAAAAATTACCGGGTAAAAAAAAACTCGGTAAATTTACTGAGCTCACATCTCTATGTAGGGATTATCAGTACGATCGTTCGGCCGTCTGAGTTCATGGTCGCAAAACATTTTTTTCCCGTTATGACGGGGTCTCAGACCGAACGGAATTTTTGCTTGACAGTTTAAGATGACAAAATCGTCCCGTTAGATCGGTAACGTAATAAACACGATATAATATATTTTAAGTCCTTTACCGTTTCCTGTGTGTTCCTGGGAACGTTCATTTTCGTTCGAAGTGGTGATCATCTTTTCGAATTTTATCGAATTCTCCGGTTTCATTGACGCCAATGGTTTGTTATTGAACGCGAGCTTGGTTGGGACGGTGGACATTTTTTTCGCTGTCTTTAATTTGATTTCTGCCGGAGCTTAATCGTACGGTCGAAATAATCAATGTAAATCAATCGATTTGTATTGTTTAGCGGGTCTACAGGTGTACATAAGTCTGACTCGTTAAAACTACCCTTCATTGGCCCTTGAAACGAGACCGATAGAAACAATTGCCGACATATTACAATAACTACCAGACGGAAAGTAATTGAAGAGAAACCGTCGTGTTTGACACGCGCGAACACGGGCCACGTGTGAATCACGATGAGTGTGTAAAACGACAGACGTGAGTCGAATACGAGGTGCATCCGACAGACGCAAGACACTTCGATAACCGTTCGATCGTACGAGTTAAAGTTGAAGTACGAGTTTTAAAGAAAGTGTCTATATAAATGAGCGTGTTACTAAGTTAAAAAAAATGATGTTTTCCAAACTAGATCTATAGCAACAGAAAAACAATATAAACAAATATATAAAACAATATAAAAAAAATTAATTTGTATGGCTATCAAAGGCAGACATGTTAATAAGAGAAACTGAACACTCCAAATTAATCACTTTCGGACGACATCGATCATCGGAGAATGGGACTGAAAACGCGCGCGGCCGTCCTCAGTGCACCCGGGCGATGGTGACGGGAGATCTCTAACGATCGTCGTCCGACGGATGCCACCTCCACGGCGGCTCCGATCGATTCCTCATCTTCGTCCAAAGAGCAGTCACCCAACAAACTCCGTAGTCTCTAACGGATACTCTACGTCCGGGGCCGCTTACCGCGAATCGCGTGCGGTTTGACTTGGAGAGGACTTATGAACCCTGGAGGTATCTGACGGTCGACACCAAAACGGCCCTTTTCAAGCCTGTCACATCGGTTACGACCTACCCGGGCTATCTCGTTCGACAGATCGCCGGTCGAGCTCGGCTTCTATAAGCCAGTTTTCGATCGAACAGAACGGTCTCCCGATAATATCGTTATGTTCTATAACCGTCGGTACGTTATCGCTTCAACACAGCACCTTCATAGGTCCGGTCCTTCCGGGTCGGCACGCTTACACGAGGCAACCCGACTCGGGTTAACTAGAGCACCCCTCCCCGTTATTGTATAACTAGTGTATACATTTCGTTGTTCAATCAAATAAAGAAAATACATT
Organism: Therioaphis trifolii; assembly: GCA_027580255.1. Classification (NCBI taxonomy): domain Eukaryota; kingdom Metazoa; phylum Arthropoda; class Insecta; order Hemiptera; family Aphididae; genus Therioaphis; species Therioaphis trifolii. Next base: position 10,142,402 of record CM050404.1, on the reverse strand, counting down.
AAGACAAGTGGCATTCGGGGACTGCCGCGATAAAGCTATTGCATATTAAATAAATAAGAAGTTGATATAATTTTAAATTTTTTAAAATTATTCTAGTTATTCAGGAATTTATATCATAGAAACTATAGGCCTATGATAACTAGAATATGAAACATAAGTTTTTTGTTTTTCTCATAAAATGAGTTTGTTTTGTTGCTATGACGATACGGTTCGCCACGCGGTAGACAGAGAGGGGGATTACGGGATTCCACAGGTAGTGGTCACGCTTTTTCGTTACGAAATTTTTTTTTTTCAGCCACTACACCAGACCTGCGATAAAAGCTATACAATAGCTTAAAAGAAAATACCACCAAAACCACTAAAACACCGATCCATTCATTTCACGTTAGGGGCGTAACAATTAAAATATTACCTGGCACAGACTATTTCACTCGGACCGTTTCGCTCGCTAACACAGTCGGTACGAGTCGTGTCATTCGATGTTTCAAGTTTTTTATGTCCAATTTATTGTGGTATGTGAAGATAAATGATACATTATTTTATGTAAAAAAAAACTAGGTGTAATTGATAAACACGTACTTCAGTATCGATGTGAATAATTTGTTTTCGAATATTTCCAAGTGATTCTTCTTCAAAAGAAATCGTTTAATAATTAAATAGAGTATTAAACAGAAAAATGTATCAAGATATTTTTCGGGATCAAAATATTTGTTGAATGCTAAAGGCGAATAAACAATAATTGTTTTCATCGACTTGAAAAAAAAAAATGGATTTATGGTCTAAACAATTCACGTAGCAACGCATATTACGTATAATTTAAAATGAGTATTATTATCAGCCAACTATAATAGCAACTATTTTATTGAGGGTACCATCAAATAATATCTTAAAGCGTAGTTTTGAAAAAACATTATCGATAAATTTTATTTTTAATTTGATACAACTCAAATCGTATTTAAATTATTGTATTTCGAATTTTCTGTGTTAATCCGTGTTCTTCACATGTAACGTTGATTTACTTATACCAGAAACTTAAAATCATATATTATTAAATTGCAATGAGAAAAAAAATTATATAATAACTTATTCAGTGATGCTGTAGTTTAGAGATAGACAAAAAAAAATTCCAAGTTGCAATGCATTGTATTAACTTGAGTTTTGCATGAAAGTACATTGTTCCATTTTATTTATATAGGTATTTTCTAATTCAGAGAATTGGCATTTCAATCTAATTAGGGAAATTAAGATCATATTTTGACTATTTCGTCTCTGCAATCATATTTTATCAATATTTTTGATTGTAAATTGTACGATTCATTAAAATTGTTCTCTTTTTTGTTTGTGCTAAAATCCGGTGTTTTTTTTATACATATTATTTGGTGATTTGAAATAAAAATATATGTTACTTCTTAACAAAATAGACGTTAGTTGGTTTTAAGGTTTATATATATATTTATATTCAGATCTTATCTGGGTGTCGCCGAAATAACTTGTTCAACTCATTTTAATAATACATCAATATTTTTCTAATATTTTTATAATAATATCTTCAAAGCGTGTTTAATGTCTCGAGGCATCTACTCACAAAAAAAAAAAAAAAACGTATTAGAATGTTCTATATTCAACTTATTTTTTCCCTTTTATGGCACTGGCTATTCTGAAATTAATTTCAAAAAAACGACAGAAAACGAGACAGAGGATCATGTATAATAATATTATGGCGTATATACGTTATTTTCGTATCGTCAGACCGTTCCGACAAATCTCACGGCCTTCGTCGTCGCGTCGTACGATTCGCACGAAATGTAATATTTGCAAGTACATAAACGTATATAGGACGAATTCGGGATATCGCGCGTTCAACGACCGCGGGCCGTGCGTATTATGCGTATCACGTAACGGACCTGACGCGGTCGGTATCTCTTCTATTTATACGAGCGCACGCCATATGCCCGAGATACAGCAGCTCGACTGTTATCTCGGGGGAATTTCTCCGCTCGCCGCCGCCGCTCGCGCTTGTTTCGCGAATGTTCACCCGTACGTTCGGGCCACGCGTGCGAGAACGTGCAGATAATGACAGGCGCGGAACGCGCGTCTCCCCCCCCCTCCCCCCTCCCGTAGGGGACGACTCGAAAGTAAAAATAGATTTCAATAGCGTTCGGAACAATGCAAAATAATAATAATAATAATAGTTATAATAATAGTTATAATAATAAAAACATAAAAAAAGAATGAAAAAAAAAACGATACACGAAAATACCTATAACGTTTTCTTATCTCGTTCTCGAACGTTCGGCGGTGACGGACATACAGGGTGTTCAAGGTACTTTCCGAACGCGATCCGAGAACGATTCGGCGTACGCGACGTCTCGCCGCCGCGGCGCGGCGCCTGAAAATCCGATCGGGGCAAACAAAAAAACGGAAAAAAAAAACGCCCGTGACGTCAAATGACCGAACGTCACGCGCGGAAAACCGAAATGTTCAAGCTCTACTCGAAAACGGACGTCGGACCACCAGCCGATCGCCGCCGTCGGCACCTGTTGACCTAGCGAGCAAAGTCGTAGTCGTTCGGTTCGGCTCGACTAACCGCGATCGCCGTCGAGGCCGTCGCGGAAATGCTCGCAGCAACCGCCCTGTATAGCGTCGTCTGTTTTAAGTTTTCAACGTTCGACCTTAGTGCCTCTGTGTTACGGTGCACAAAAAGCATTGTGTGCGTTTCAAAAACAATAAAAAAAAAATTTTAAAAAACACGTTTTCGATTAATCGACCGCGGTGTAATGTATACGTGTATACCGCAGTGGTGGCCAACCCAAGGCCCGCGGGTCACATGTGGCCCGCGAAGGTGTTCTATGTGGCCAATGTTAAACATTTTTAAAATAGAACAAAATATTCAAATAAAATTTAAATGATTACAAAATACAATTATTTTTATTAATTTTTGAATCCCGTCATGATTTCAATAGTCAATTAAAGATAGGAAAACCAGTTCTACATGGGCAGGGCCATATTTATGCACGGACAAAACAGACATTTGCCCTGGGCCCACACGGCCAAGGGGCCCACTGGTGACTAACTATGTTATATATTATTTTGTTGAAATAAATTGTGTTTATTATTTTTTTTTTATTAATTTTGTCTAAGACATAATAACAAGGCAAATGATAAAATAATAAAATATACACATAAAACAGAAATACAATAATAGTTTAATATACAATAGTGCAAGGATTAAGAAACCAGCAGATAGAATGAATTTAGTAAAAAGAAATATGATAGGCGGTGAATAATAAAAATTTTCAGGAATATTTCACACTTCATCCTCCAAATCAAAATGTTCAAGCTATATACGAGTCCAAAAAATTGATAAGAGGCGTTTCTCGTAAAGTGCAAAAAAAATAAAATTGTATAAAACAAAAAAGAATGGTATCTCAGTTCCGAGAACTTGGTTAATATATTCTCTCTCGAGTGTCTGTAATATTTGTAAAGTATATGTTAAAACTTCGAAACATTTACTTTGTAGGGAAGGCATAGTGATTGGCGTCATATTACTGAACGGCTTATTGAACATGAGAGTTCAGCTACTCATAGAAATGCAATAATATGTGATTATTCCAATCGTTCTATAGAATTAAAACGAATTGATTGCCAACTAGTAAAAGAACATAAAACAGAAGTTCAATAGTGGAGAAATATTTTAAAACGTATTATAGCTGCAGTTCGGTTTAAAGGCCAAAGAGGTTTAGCTTTTTTTGGGGGATAATGAAATATAAGGTAATTCCAGTGACGGTAACTTTTTAGGTATTATGGACTTATTAGCATAATTTGATCCATTCCTCAAGGAACATATAAATAATCATGGAAATAATGGTAGTGGAAAATCGAATAATATTTCATCTCATACGATTCGTGAGCTTATATTATCACCGATGGCAGATAAAGTCTTAAATTTAATTGTAAAAGAAATAAAATAAATGCTAAACATTATAATTTATGGGCCCGATTTTTTATTTTGTTCTGCGCCATACATTTGGTAAATCAGGCTCTGTGCATGTGCATTGTATACCTATTACCTACTATGTGTAACAAAACTATATTATTAGATTGACATTGGGATTGTTCGGAATTTTTTAATTGGTGGCCCGCCCGAAGAAATTGTTTACCAAACTGGCTCACCGAAGCAAAATGGTTGGGCATCACTAGTGTATAGCATGACGTATGACGTAGATGACGTATAGGAGCGACATGTAGAATATCATGTACATCAGGCATGTCAAACACGCGGTCCTCGGCTCGTTTTTTTTTTCGTGGCCCGTGGCTACCAATAATAATGGAAAAATTAAAAATTAAATACTAATACCGTGTCACAACTATCTGTGATTCTTACAGAATAGTTGGTTTATTTGGTATGCATTATTATACTGTGTTCTGTTCTGATCTTTCTAATTTACAATTTTGTGCTAGTACGATATCGTCGGTGATACTGCAATACCTCGTAAGTCCAAAACAATCGAAAATAACATATGTACATCAAAATGTTCGGAAAAAAAATACATTATTGTATTATTAAATAAATACCCCGTATATCAAATATTTAAAGAGGTTATAGAGTTAGGATGTTGATGACCTAAAAAACACGCAAAAATGCCTTAAAAAAATGAAAAAATGCTCTAAAAAAAGTGCAAAAAAACCTTAAAACTTCAAAAATTACCTTAAAAATGATCTAAAAAACTAATTAAGTTATTGAAAAAAATGTATTGATAAATAATAATTTTTAAAAGAGATATGGGCGTGATAATGGGTGTAATGGTAATTTTTTACTACTTGTCCAAATCCAAAGTTAGATTTTAAATAAATTAAATTTGTTTCTAAACTTGGGTTCAACAATTGCTCTAAAATCTAAAATTGCCCCAAATTGTACAAAAATTACAAAAAATGACCTAAAATATGAAAAAATGACGTTAAAAAACAAACAAAAATGCATTTATAACTAAAAATAGCGAAAAATGCAAAATATGCAAAATAAAATTAGAATATTCAGCATCAAGAGAGCATGAATCAAATTTTTAGTTAGGATAGCATTGTAAAGAATCAAAGGGGAAAAAATGCAAAAGTCATCAACATCCTAACTAGTTATAAATATCCGAACAATACATCGTGTATGGTTTTAACATCTCGTATCTCAATAGTCCATAATACAAGTTAATTATTAAGAATTTAACCAGTTAGATTTATTATTTATTCATTGTTATTTGTTATTTTATTGTTATTATTATTTTATATAACCCAAATTTTATTTTTACTAGAATCACCTTTATCAACGTTCAAGGCTAAACTAGTGTTATAACATGTAGCATTGTTTTTCTTTTCATTATTTAAGTTATCAACGATTTATAATATTGTCTATTTAATTTATTAAAGAAATTTAAAATTGTCATGACAGAATTTTTTTTTTTTTTGCTATAATATAAACTATTTTTCATACTGCAACTGCAGTGAAAAACCACTACTTAATACCTCGTATGTCATATATACTATGAAACAATATCTCGTAAGTCATAATTAAAATTAACAATAATAATAATTGGTTAATTTATAAAATAATTAAAATAATACAATAATTTATAAATCATTTTGATATATTTGAAGCAAAATGAGAAAAAAAATTGATTTTATAAACACATTTATTTGTATCCTGAAAAATGTTTATTTTGGATTTACGAGGTATTGCAGTAAGTATCACCGACGATATGTAGAAACTCGGAAAATTTGCTTGTAAAATCAATTCTATGTTGAGTAGTACTTATCAATGGGTGCAACTGTTTTCATTAATGAACAGTAATAAATCACCCGTTAGATTCAGAGTTAACCGTCACACATCTAAATGTCGTGTTAAAAGTGGCTTAATATATCTAATATTATTTCTGCGGAAATTGAAAAGTTGGCGGGTTAAAAGAGATGTCAAATATCGTCCAAAAAGAATCAATATTTGTATAATATAATAAAATTATCATATGTTTTTTTTTATGCAGTTTAAATAACACCTATCTTATAAATAACTAATACGATTTATTTAAATGATAATTTTTCTTTAACTTTTTGAATTTTATTGTATCTACTTTATTTGTAAACGTAAAGAATAAAATTGAAAAATTAGTATAAAATATTTTTTATATTTGTTTTGTGTTAAATTTTCATGTGTGGCCCGCATAATAAACTTTTCAATATATTTGGCCCAGTTGATACTTAGAGTTTAACACGCCTGATGTACATGGTTGTGTACACGAAAATATCTTTTCGGTTATTGTAGACACATATGGCCGCGATGCGGGCACGAGTATTTGCGAGAGCTGCAAGTGGTGGTGAGTTTGAGGGTCGAAAGATTTTACGAAAAAAAAAAAAAGAAACAACATATTTGAAAAAATAATCAAAACGTTATTCGCGATCCGCATCAAACGTTTGCGTTTATGTCGCGAATGAAATACGCGTGATAATTTAATCGTTTTAGATTTAAATCGTACGTCGAGAAAACGTTGCGATATAATTGAAACAAAAAAAATTTTGAAAATCGCTAAGCCACAAAACGCCGCACGCTGCCTCGTCAAGACGTTGGGATTGATTACAAGAAGAATCACGCGTACTTTCAAAGTGCAAACGTGTTTGTTATTTCCCGGGCGATTCGGCCCGAAATTAACAATGACGTCCAAACGAGAAAACGTCGTCACGAAAAGAAAACGTGATTTTGCGCTCATCACCGACGCTTCACGAGAAGGGTCACGTTGAAAACGACGTGATTGAATATTGTGTCGCACGAAAAAGTCGTCCAAACACTGCACTTTCCCTCCCCCCAAATTCGAGTGCGCCTTGGCCCTGTCGTCGTATTTCCAGTTTTGCCCAAGTATATAATATGTAATATTTAAATATATATATATATATATATATATATATATTGTTTTTTGAACAAGTCATGATGGCACGACGGTCCCTTATATGGAGCTACGGCATGGGTCACAAACCTTTTCAAACAAGTGAGCTACTTTTGAAAATTTGAAAACCCTGGTGATCGACCTAATCTACCTAGAAAGATTTATTCGATATGAAGAGGAAAAAAAACGTCTAAGCTCAACTTATAATTATTTATTATTTCTTCAAATAATTAAAATATTACTATAATATTTTAATAATACACGAGAAAAAGACAATAAAATAAAAATAAAAAAATGTAATTTATTAATGTGATAACTGGCATTGGTTTTCTTCTGCGAGTTTAGAAAACTTTGGTATATAATTAGAAATAGCTGCCCGTATACTTGAATCCAAATTACTGCTTGTAATTTTTGACCGATATTTGTTCTTTAAGTATTTCGTACTCGAAAATGTTGACTCGCATAACCAAGTTGAACGAAAAAATGAAGTTATACAAAGGGCAATGCTTCTTAGATTTAGGTATTTTTGAATACTTTCTAAACTTCGAGATAATCTTCAGTATTGAATCATTCTGTAACGTTATTATTTACACTTCCAAAACTGTTTAATCAAGATCAAAAAAATTTCCAATTCCATTCGCTCGTGTCTCAACATCACCAGAAAATTGATATGATATAAACTGCGTCACTACCTCAAATATTTTAAAATCGTTAAATCTATTATATAATAACTCTATGTAATTATTTATTACGCGATCGACCGAAAACGGTAAAATTAATTTTTATAACGATCTACCTGTATTCCTAAAAAGATTGACCTGTCGACCGCGATCGACTGGATGGCGACTCCTGAGCTACGACGTTAATGAGCGAGTTATGTACGTGTACCGTGCGTTTGAGTACGGTGAAAAATAACGAGTTCGTTTTTTTTTTTCATTATTTATTTGATGATACACTAGATGACTTTGTCGTGTCTGTTATAAAATCCTCGGTCATGCATATTGTGGATGGAGGGGATTCGGGGAGACTTAAGTCCCCCCCAGAACGTTATCAAGCTTTCTCGGCATGTTTTTATTCTTTTACTTTACCTACTTGATTAATCGTTCCACCGTCACTAACGGTGTTACTGCTCTTTATTTAAAGTGAATGGAGCTCGTCACCTAAAAATGTTTCTTATGTTAATCGGTAAGGTAAAAATGTCAAGCTCCCTCCCCCCCCCAAGATGTGACCAAATATCCGCCTACGTGGTTGTGACATTTTAACGAAAATTAAGCGATCGAAAAACAAAAACAAAAATCAAAAACTACACGAAATAACGAGATCCGCTGAAGCGTATTATTAGCGTGTTTTCGGTACGATTTTCTCTTTTATTTTCGTCGTCATAAACGCGGCCTGCACGGAAACGGTTTTACCGCGGTCTAAAACACGTCGACCTTATCGGCCCGCCCGGACGAAGGAATGATAATGGAAAAAAAAAATCATAATCGACGTGGAATCCGCCCGCGTACCCCGCCGTTCGGAGTGCCGCCGTCACGTTCCATGTGCGATCGCGACGAAATTTCTCCGTTTCCGTCTGTGATCAATTCATTGGCTTCTTCAAATATGCCTTTAAATCATGGTTGTTCATTTGCTTTATTGGAATTTTTCACCCGTTGAAGAGTCTTATCGAAGCCACACGATAGTTTATTGAACAGATACTCGTTTTCAGAGTCGACATTTAAATTTTAGCGACCAAAAGACCGAAGAAAACGAAAACAAAATTTTCAAATCGTACGCACCTACACGTGTGTGCATGATTTGATGATCGAAAATACAAAATTTTACAAACAGCGTAAAAATCGTTTACGACAACACAAAGTTATGCTCAAAATCGTAAACACCGCCCAACTGGTCCTTAGATCGTGCTACGGTCGTACCGCTTCCACCGATAGGATTTGGCGGGCCACGGGCAAACTAAAACTTCCGGGTTCCTGCGTTTTTCTCGGGGTCAGGGCTGATTTTCGAGTGAAAAACTCGTCTGATCGTACACGAAAACCACTACTTAGTCCAATCATTTTTGCGTCGACTAAACCGACTACCGTGCTGTTATGTTCAAGATTTGTATTTCCGTCTAACTGTTAGATTCTAACACGTACTGTGTACGTCACGAATAATAGTAATAAATAGGGATGGGATTTCGATGCACTTTGCATTGTTTTCCAAAGCTTACTGTGCAATGCTCATCTTGTCATAAATTTGTTTTATGTACATTTGAATGAGAATAAGAAAGTTTATTTTGCATTTTTTGGCATTTTTTAGTTTTTAGGTCATTTTCTTAATTTTTTAGGGCATTTTAGAGTTTTTAGAGTTTTTGGAAACCAAGTGTATGAATTTGAAATTTCATTTTAAGAATTTTACACCAACATAGTTTTTAAATAAATATAACAGATTATAAGTAGGTACTCGTTATTCGTAAAAAAAACTTTTTTTTTTAGATGTATACTAAAACTAAGTATTTGCAGTTTACACTTGTTATATATTTTTACGATGCATTTTTTAAAACTTTAATTGTAATTTATACCTAAAATTATTAAAAATAAAACAATTTTTAGATCATAAAAGCATTTTTTTAAGACATTTTTCGGGTTTTTTTGGGGCATTAAAATCCCAGCCCTAGTAATAAACAATTGTGTCATAATATGAAACGCAGTGGTTCGGGGTGAGTTACCTAAGGTCCAGCAGGGGGACCAGTCGAGATTTTAATTTGATTTTCATTTGCTTTATACGCCCGGTCCCTGGACTGACGACCCGTGCAAACCAGCCCGAGTATGACCTGGAGGTCTGGGCTCACGAGAGGCGGGTAGAAAAAATTCGTGCGGACGACGACGTTCACTGCTCGTCACGTCTCCGAGGCTCGAAAATTACATTTTTTTGTTTATTATTTAAATTTTTTTTTTCAAATTTCACGGGGTGCCCAAAATTCTAAAACTGTTTAATTACCTAGTAATAGAATAAATATTAAAAATAGCAAACGCATCACTCATTTATTGACATTGTTTTTGTATATTTTTACAACGTTATAGGTAAACTAATGATAACTTGTACGCAAAAAAGAGACGATATTGTTTTTACACAATACAATAATGAATTAAAAACGTTTACATGAAAAGTATTAAAATATCAATACATATATTTATAAATCGTCTGACAAATCTCAAAAGTGTTTTGGCTCACATTGGTAGAGTTTATTAAGTTGTTAGTAATATCTTCAATATTTAATTTCTAATCGTTTATGTACATTTAATAATGCTACATCGTTAAGTCGTGTTTGCGTCGTTGATGACATTAAAAATGTATTCAAATGCCGTAGAGCAGAAAAAGGACGCTCAACCGTACACGACGACACGGTTGAATGTAAAAACGTGCGTACTAAAATGAATGGCGTAGACTGACGTGCCAACCAAACGCAGATTAATATTACTACAAAGTACAGACTACTATACGTCTATACTCTATACAGTGTATATATGAAAACAAAAGAAAAATTTCGGTAAAATTAAATGAGTATGAATATATGAATCAACAATGTGAAGAACTAGTAGAAGAAGAAAATATTCAACATATATTGGTTTTAAGAATAGAAAACGTTGAAGAATTTTTAACAAAAAACTTTCCGGAATATTTAGTAAATCAACAGTCTCCAAAATTATTTAAAAGACTCGGGATAAATATATTTTTTTTTTTGGAAACGAATCCAAATGAATGGAAGGACAATGACTTTTATCAATCTGGGAAGAACGTGGTTGATGCATTGCATATAGTGAACGATACTGCTGAAAGGGGTGTGAAACTCATGGAAGAGTTTATTGAAAAATTCACTTAAAATGAAAAACAAAAACCGTATTTGTTATAAGTTAGTAAACCTAAAAAAGAAAACTTTTATAACAAAAAAAATAAATTTTAATAATTACATTTTTTTGTTTTTATTTAGGTTATACAAAAATACAGAAAAACGTATCTAAAATGCTCGAAACAATCCATGAAAGTTCGATTTCTGTGACTTATATAATTATATGTACATTTATTTATGACATTTAATTGCATATTTAAATAGTTGACAAATATATTGAAATAACCGTAAGAAAATCAATTTTACCTTATAAATTAAATAATTTGTATTTATTATTTTAGTGCAAAAATAATAAGTTTACAAGAAATTTTAATAAGAACTATTTTGTGAACAGTAATTAAGGTTACAATTAAGTTTCCATATATTTTTACGATAAGCTCAATGGTTTTTAAATAACATTGGAAAAACCATAAAACTTCCCTCTTTGACCATTTTTCATCCCTCTTGCAGCACAGGAAGGAGGTAAGTCATCATGACCAAATTCGCCACAAAGCATTTTCTCATAACACTCAAAAAAATGGGGAAGTCCAGCATCAACAATTTTAAATTCTAAAAATAAGGACTACCCTACTATACATACTATATTATAATATTATTGTTGATACGTACCGAAACATAGAACGTTATTGTAGCAGTCATCGTCGATAGACGACGACAGCATGAAAAAAAATAACAAAAAACTCGTTATGAAAAATTAATTAATAAACTATACTGACTAAAAATGAAAAATAATCACTTTTTTTTTTTTATTTTATAATAGATATAATTTTAACATAGGTCTTAAATATTTTTAAATTAATTATTCCGTGGGGTGCTCTGCACGATATCGATATCGTACAATTTATACAATCATAAATATTTATACGAAAATGTATGATATTTGTTTGACTATTGATTTCATAACTGTTTTCGTTAAAATTTATTTTTATTTCATAATATTCGTTATTTTTGGTTTTAGATCTAACGTATTTATACGAGTTTCTTTATGCGTTGTTCTAGTCGTATTTACGTCTTCATAATTACTATTATTATTATTTTTTTTTTTTACATAACCTTGAAATTTCTAAATATGGCGAAATAAATCACTTTTTCGAATGTTTTTAAATCAACACGGATCATGGTTTTACTAATCCAGCAAATATTTTTGCATGATATTCGAAAACTGAAATCGTTTCACGTATGGTCTTTCGTTTTTCTCGGAAACTAATAAAGTAGGTGGAAAAACCAATTATTATTTTGGTTTCACTCAGAACCGTTTTCCAAAAACAATGATTTATCATTGGTTATAAATTTACATATCATCATATTACGATATGATGTACATACCTAATTACATGTACTTACCTGTCGCTGAACATCTTAAATTTAATAAATTTTATATCGCCTAATCGCTTCGGTTTCTAAGCCCGAAAAAACTTACTCGAGGATAAAGTTGATTCTTCATTTCCATAAGCGTTAATTACATTCAAAGTTTCTCAAAGACAGTCTACATACAACGCTCCATTTTTTTTTATCCCTTTCTACAAATTACTTTTCGAACGAAAGACTCGGACACTTGTCTCATGAAAAATGACAATGAAGTTAATTTTTAATCTGACATAATATGTTTCTTTATATTTTTGCTTCTTAACTTTGTTTCTCCTCACCGTTCACTCTTACCTATGTTAAATGCGGTATTATTTCGTATCGTTTGTCGACTCTTTTTCGAAGTCGTTTAGTAAAAAATAAAAAAACAAACATAAATAGGTTACCAAACGATCTAATCGAATAATATTGGCCCCTCTAATGTTCTCCTCTACACCCACCTGTCACCGTAACATTATTTTGCCCGAGGACGGAAAAAACGAAGGACGAGTTTCTATCACCGTTTTTTTATTCTTTTTTTTTTTACTTTGCATTCGCATTTATATATATATATATATATATATATATATATATATATATATATATATATATATATATACAGTAGAACCCGTTTAAGACGCCCTTGTTTAAGACGATTTACCGGCTAATACTCTCATTTTAACGAGTCCCTTGATTTGGACAACATTTAACATGTAATTAACACTGGATAATACGCTCTATGGTCCCGGATAAGATGCTCGTCTTGTCAATGATGATAATATAAAAATACATTGTATATACATATACATTGAATACAATTTAAAGAAATACACAATATGTACCTCACTAATAATAACGATAACGAATAATGTGTACGTGTACTTGTACTGATAATCGGACGATAATATTCACGATAAGATACGACACACACTATTCACGACATTGGAATATAATCGGATATGGTTCCGGTTTACGACAGTTTGTGGTTGATTAAACACGTGGAATAAAGAAAGATAGATGATTTTTTCCAAAAAAAAGTAATATAAAATTATATATGTAATACAATTGTAATATTTTAATTTAATTTAAATATTTTTATATACAATAATTCACTTTGCAAAAGTAAAAATTATAACTTGTATGTATATAACATGGATGTACCTATTGTAAAATATAATAAAACATTATTGTACCCGCGTAATACGATTTCCCTCTTAAGGCGGTATTTTTAACTGGTCCCTTGGAAAGCATCTTAAACGGGTTCTACTGTATATATATATATATATATATATATATATATATATATATATATATATATATATATATATATATATTGGTTGCGTCGTTCAACGGAAAAAAATAACAAATAATCTTAAAATACCTGTGACACGACGATCGTTCGATATCGGACGGATCCGTCTTGAAATTAACTCCCGTAGTGCGTAGAGTACTCGTCGCGGTCGTCACGCCCGAGTCTCGTCGTCAAGTCTTTCGATTACGTTTCGGCGTTAAAAGAAAAGAAAAATCGGAAGAAAAAAAAACACAGATGAGACAATAATAATAATAATGATAATACCTAATAATAAGAAAACGCAGTCGTCGCGTATACGAAAACGGTGTGACGCTGCCGACGTATTATGATATCATCGCCGAGAGATTTCGAAATGTAATTTAAAGTCGACGTCGACTCTGTCGTCAAAACGTCAGTTCATTACTATGTAGTTCCGCATTTTACGTTCATATAATATATATATATATATATATATATATTTTTTTTTTTTCTTCCTCCGTTTTTTTCAGCATTTCGAATCACGAGACGTAATTTCCATCGTCGTGCGCCTCCGAATTCGATTATAATTTATATAATAATCATAACGTTATTACGCGACACTCAAAATAAATGTCATTTTATTATTATGATTATTATTATTATCATTATTACATTTTTTTATCGTTTCTTTTTTTTTCGCTTTTCAATTATTTTGTACGATTGCGGGCGACGGCGCAGCGTAATGACGACGTAATGGGAAAAACGCGACCGTTTAGATCGCGTAAACGCATTACGATTTAACATAGTTTCGTAATCATCGTCGTGCCTACGACGATTTTTTTTTTTAATTTTTATTATTACCATTAATTTTCGTGTGTTTTACATATTATTTTTATTATCGTTTCACCCGAATCGGCACTTCGACGAGGGTGAGCACACACACACACACACACACACACACACACACACACACACACACACACACACACACACACACACAAAATTATCACGTTATATCGTTCGAATGTTTTATAATGCTATATTTATTACGTAGACGTGGTAGTCTGACAATTTTTCGTATTGTTTTCTGTTCGGCGACGATTGACACGTCATCGATATCACCGTACCGTGTCGCGCGGCCGTTCGACGCGATCACCGCGTCCACTGCACGCGACGTTTTCCGCTTTGAGGCCGCAAAACGTAATGTCACCGTTATGATGACAACGGCTCGTCTTGTCGAAAACTGAAAGTCGGGATTCGAAGAATCATTGAACTGTGAAAACCAAAACGTAATCGCAGTGTCCGACGGTATGGTTGTCTTTGTTCAGACAGAGACGACCGTCCACGAAAAGCTTGCGCTCTCTTAACACCAAAACCAAAACATTGAAAACACAAAAAAGGTGTCCCACGGAGATCCACATAATACGATTTAGCCTCGGGTAACGGTTAAATTTGAACTGTATCTTCGTGTACGATTTTAAACACTACTAACATAAAACTAAATTGTTTATGAAAACTATCTTTTTCGCAACTGAACTTAATAATATTTTATTTATTTATTATTTTTTTTATTTATTTATTTATTTATTTATTTTTTTTTTGGTGTTTACGGTCTCTAGGATCATCCCGTTATACATCCAGCTTTCCATCCCTCTCGGTCTGCTGCTTCTGCCTTCCAATCACTTCAACCTCCTAGTTCTTCCACGTCCTTCTTCCCTTCATCTTTTCATCTCGTTTTCGGTCTTTCTATGGGTCTTTTTCCCGTGGAGTTCTTTTCCAGGACTATGCGAATTAATGGATTTTGGTTTCTCCAGGCATGTCCTGCCAATACGAGTTCTTATTGTTTCAACAACGTTTGGTTTTTGGTACAGTGATTCTAGTTCCTCGTTTTTCCTTGTCCTCTATTCACTAGTTACACTGTCACGAGACGGTCCCTTATATGGAGCTACGTCGTTAGTAAGCTATTTATGTACGTGTACCGTGCGTGTGTGTACGGTAGGGTGACCATTATTAAAGAATAAAAAACGGTACAGTCTGTACTCCCTCCCTGAAAAAACCAAGTTTTAGATTTTTCTGATTTGATGTATAAGGGTTGCAAATTTAGTATTTTTAACGCTTCTAAAACTTGCTCCATTGCCAAATCGGCAATGACTTTTGAAATAATCATGTCACATTTCGTTCGAGCGCAAGAAAATGTTTATCATGCGTTTTCTTTATTAAGTGAGGACGTATAATTCATAGATCGAAACTAATGAATATGCTTGCGAGTAGGAAAAGCAAACACACATTCATCGGTCGTAATACGTTAGCTCTCATCCGATAGGTAGCCCGAATTTTCCTTTATTGATCAATAACGATGTTTGTGTATTCGAATTGCTAGACACGGCCAATACAATATGTTGCTGTTTTTGTAGGTGCTGTTTGATATCTAATGTCCCTAATCATATTCGATTGAAAAAATAGATTTATACTCGGAACACAGAAATCTCCCTATTTCATCAGCTTCTCTTAAAAAAAAGGATCTGAGTTTTTAATTTAGACACCCTTGGGATATTTGTTTGGTACATCGATATTTTTTTTCATAAAATTAATAAAATTATATGAAAATAACGGGATTAAAACGGGACCATATGATAAAAACGGGAAAAAATGCGTCCCGTTTGAACTTTTTCGGGACAACGGGACATGATGATCAAAAAAGAGACAATCCCGTTTTAAACGGAACATCTGGTCAACCTAACTTACACGTCCAACGCCAACTTTGCTACACTCGAAGAGCGATTAATGGGCCGTGGACATAACAATTAAAAGCCTCGTGGCCATTGTAACAATATAATTATAATAACAAACAAATACACACACACACACACACACACACACACACACACACACACACACACACACACACACACACACACACACACGAACGCACATACACGCACACACGCACGTTTACATATTATTTAGTATACATCGGCAACCGAGACGTAAATCCGTTTTTGACAGAAAAGGAAAACGCACTTACGCACTTGTGCCGTGGCCGATTGAACGCAAAACGACCCGTGTTTATAATAATATATATATATATATATCTATATTATGCATTTATGCGTATATTTTATTATATATTAAGTACGGAAAGCGTTTAACGACCGTACGAGCAATTATCTGCGGAACGATCAAGTCGAGCGCGCTATACCGTGTTGTCGAGAGAGAGAGAGAGAGAGACAGAGAGAAAACCATTATTTATAATCAAACTCGTTTATTTTGACGTTAATTTCGCTTTCGCACCTGCACGCGTTATTACGATGGCACGTTGTATAACGCACAGCGCTCGTGTATAATATAGCGGATCGGTAAATCACTCGTGGTGTACGCGACGAAGTGTGCACGGTTACGAGTCCTCAAATTCATGCGGGTGATCGAAAAACCGAGTCGGTTTCGATTTTTTAAATGCCTCGCCGGTCGAGCGCCGTCGTTTCGGCCGTCCAGCGTTTAGTCTAGTGATGTGATATAAACCAGGATTCTCCGGAAATCCGTAAAATCCGGATTTCAGATTTTTGAATTTGAACTTCGGATTTCTGGAGTTCAAATCCTTATTTCGAATTTTTGGATATCAAAACCCGAATATTTGCGTATCACATTGTGTAGTATGGTATTCTAAATCAGAAAATCAAATTTTTAATTCTGAGTGAAATGGTTTTACAATGATGTTCGTTTTTTCTTTTTTTTTCTTTATCTGGAGACACTTTTTGTTCTACTTAAATGTATCTAAAAGTTTTATCCAACAATTCTATAGATCGGAAATTGTTTGTTGATGATACTTTAAGAGCTTCTTAACACCCTAAAATGGAGCGGAAACGGCGAAATTTCCGGTTAACGACATTTTCATTAAATCAACTTAAGTAATTTCTTCATTATAAGTTATAGATGAAACAATACTAATTTAATATTTCAAAATCCAAACTTTCGAATTCGATAAATCCGGATTTTTTAACTCCGGTTAATACAGATTTTTCCCATCACTAGTGTTTACCGACTCGTCGGTCCGGTTCGTTTTTCTGCTCTCTCCCACCGTCGTCGGTGACGCTCGCTCCGTGGATAATTGTTTACCTTTCGCGTCCAAGACTCCAGGACAGGACTCCAAGTTTTTCGCGTCAATCGCGATCGCGATTTGGCGCGTCATGCCAGAGAGCTCGAAACCGAACCGACCCACGTCAGAGGGAACGATAATAATACGGTAAACCGAGTGTTTTCGGTGCTTGACGAGACCACGCGGTATTTCCAACCGACTGGATTCGAATTTGAAAAAAAGTCGCTTGCGACTACAAGGGGTCGGCTGTTGATTCCGTCCGCAAATCGATCACGCTTCGCTGAGGCTATACGGCATTATCGTTGTGTATCGTCTGACGTCTGGCATAAATAAAACGTCAACTTTGAACTTGCACGTTTTGTTGGTCGACGTTCGACCCCGCTTGCCAGAAAACAGTCTACGAAAAACGTCTTTCCACGCGAACAACGAAACAACGACGGAGTTCGGTGGTACGGCCAGTGTGGTGTTTTGGATAATAAATTTATCATGTTTAAGGAAATTCGAATTATAGAGGTATACCAGTATACTGGCGAAAAAAATCCGAATTGTATAGTGCATACCACCGACAGATATTTCGTATCATCGAGGGGACCGATGTGCATGTATTTTCTTCTAATTACAGATGTTTTCTCATGGGACCAAGCGTTTAGTTCGATTGATGGAGTTTTTCAAATTATGGAGGTTCGCATTAGCGAGTGACTACTGTAGTAGCCGGTTCCTTACCCATAAGATAACTTACAATACGACATACAAAGGTATAGTATCGTGAAGTATAAAAATCTATCGGGTGCACTAGAACGTTGTACATCGTATATTATGTACTTTCAGTTGTACCCATTCAAGCGAAATAATCAAATTGAATTATAAATTGTATTGATTTATTTTCAAAACTGTTTACGAAATAGTGAACTAAAAGTCAACAAAGCTAAACAAATATTGAACAAATTAATGGAATGTAAATATTTAAGAGAAGGAAAACGAACATCTTTAAATTAAATTTCGTCACGCTTTTGATCTTGGAAAATTTTTAATTATTTCTCGACACCAATAATATTTTGACCTATTTTATAACGAAAAAAGATGTGTGATTCGATTGTGACACTTTTGGTATCGAAAAACGTAGTACTGTGTTTTGTTTTTGAACAGCCGATGAAAAACAACAAACCAAACACGCGCACTCGTTATGAAATGTGCAGATTAATTTCACGAAATAGCTATGTTGTGTTGATATTAATAGACGTTTCTTTAAAAAACGTTTCGTTGGAATTAATTTACCTATGAAACAAAAATTACCGAACATTTTTAGTTTTTTTTTTCTTATAACTGCTTAAATTTTTATAAATCTGTTAAAAAAAAAAAAGCTTCCAGTAAAATTGGCTGCTGGGGAAATTTCCCTCCTTGCCCGCCCTAAATACACCACTGGGTACGGCTGAGAGAGAGAGAGAGAGAGAGAGAGAGAGAGAGAGAGAGAGAGAGAGAGATAGTGTTATAAACAGGGATGTATATACAAGATTTCAGATCCTAACTGAAAATGTATAAAAAATTTTGAATCTGTGTAGTACAATAATTATTGATTCATGACTCTTATAGACATTAATTATAAAAAACGTACTCGTATCTAGGATAACAATTATTTTAATATTCATTATTATAAACGGATTCTCCGCATCACTCAGAATGTAAAAAGTATTATTCGGACCCCCCCAGAAAAAATTTGAAAATACTCCACTGGTTAAAATATACTGATAGTACTAGTAGATCGTGACGACAGAAGTTGTACTACGATTATTGATATCTACATCACACGTGCGTAGGTCTTAGAGTGCTTTGTGAGACGCGGCCTTCCGTCGTGCAGCTAAACTGCGGCGTGTATCGTCTACAAAATATGTAACGTCTACGACAACAATACAAAAAACCTATCCTTACGAATCCACACGGAACGAGGTATTTTCGTTTTCAAAAACGCGTTGTTATCTAATATTATATAATAGTTTCGGTCTATTTCTCTTGTGCCCGACTTCCGCCGGACGTCTTACGACGATTTTCCGGCCCCCCAAGTCTCTTTCACCTAATTTCCCTTTTTTCCCCAAACCGAATACCTACCACGAAATAGTCGAATACATCGATTGTCATCGAATAACACATACATTTTAACCGTATATCTGCCGTACGTTATTATACGACGCATCAGCGACGGCGCTACGTATTTTTGGCCCTGAGTAAACTTTTTGCGGGAGGCCTTGATTATTTAACTTTTATTTTTACACGTTCACAAAAATTGTACTACTAAAAATTGACGTTTTATACATAATATATAAAATTAGCATACACTTACACGCTTCAAAATGTACTACAGTAGTCACTCGATTCGAAATTCGAAATTCAGGAGACCGAGCTAAAAATTCGATTTATAGAGGTTTTCGATTTACCGAGTGTTCGAATAATTGACGGGGGGGGGGGGGATTCGAACTAAAGAGAACTGAAAATTATTGTATGCATATATTAATTTTTTGACGTATATTTATTTATTTATTACATTATTACAAATATTAATTAATTGACATTTATTTATTATTTTACATATTACATAAATTTATTAATTGATATTTACTTATTTATTACATATTACATATAACATTATGTTACAGTTACATACTCGTATTGAAGAAATCTGTTATTTTGTATTTTTATTTTTTTTGTTAAACTTTTAACCACAATCTGATTCATAGCGTTAACATATTACGTTAAATATGTACATACATTATAAATTTATGGTGTTTAAGTAAATTCGAATTATTGAGGTACTGGTGAAAAAAAATTCGAATTATATCGAAGTGTATACCACCGACAGATGTTTGGTACTATCGAGGGGACCGATATACATGTATTTTCTTCTAATTACAGATGTTTTCTCATGGGACCAAGCGTTTAGTTCAATTTATCGGAGTTTTTCGAATTATGGAGGTTCAAATTATCGAGTGACTACTGTATTACGCTTACACGAAATATACATAACATATTATGTTTGATATTATCTAGAGTATTAAACATCTAATGTACCTACATATTCAAATATCGTTATTTATTACATTTTCGCATTGATAGTTAAGTAAAGAGTTAATTATTTTAAAGTTTGCGTTTATTTTTGAAGAGTGGAACGCCCCTCCCCCGTAGCGCCGTCACTGATATGAATATGATAATAATGTATTTTTTGTTGGATTCGCAATGTTTACCGGAGCTGTGATATGACTAATTTGAATAGCTTCGAAGTGTTATACAATATAAAGTGTATAAATGTCATATGTTATATACATGTAACATTTACACGGTAATCGGGTGATGAAAATGAGTTTAAATTTATCATCATCACACCCTTCGCACATGTCATTACCCCGTGATCAAAATTAAACGTATCTACGTCGCGTCACATTGATGACATATTTTTATATCGTATTAGACATCGAAGTTTGACGCTTACTCAACGTGTACTACATAGATCGTGAATCGTTCTTACGTCGTACGCATATTTTATTCTAAAACGATTGTAGATGTTATTATTTGATTTGAACTATAAACATTTTTACTACATAATTCCATTATTAACTCGAATAAAAAATGATATTAATTATATTCGATCCGAAAGGAAAAGGTACAATACCAATCATGCATACCTGCTTATCTTTATCAATCCGTAATGTATATATGTACACTGGTACGTTCAATCGGTGTATACCATCGAGACATTTTTTTTTAATGACATAGGTTGAAACTTAACGAGCATAGATATTAGCGTATTTAGAATGTTAAACTTGTTCAAAAACGGCACGAAAGGATAATGTTCTAAATGATGTCCGTGAAATTATAAATGGTACGACGCACCGATCCAACGATTTATATTATACACAGTGGCGGATCAAGAAATAATTTCCGGGGTAGTTTTCCAAAAGGGGGAGAAAGTTCGATATAAATATATCCGATAATTTTATTTTATTTTTTTATTTTAAATAACATTATTGTTCAGTTGTGCATTATCGACTAATGCACGCGTCGAGAGAAATATTTACCCAATCATCCCCTCGGACCCGGCACCTAGTCGACGGGCTCGAAACGGTCCTGTGTAAAAGCGTATAACCCGATAGCGTTATTATGACGTTTATTTTATAAACTGTTTGACGGCTAGACGTTCCAATTACACACTCTAGTCATATAGTTAGTTCATTACGCCCGGACGTAACTTACGAGTAATTATAATCGGACAATCAGTGTCGAGTGCTACGAACAGTGGAGAATCTAATTTTCGCACGCGAGTTTCGGTAATCGTGTTATACGACATGAAACCGTAATATTAGAATTTACGGCGTGACGATAACACAACGCGAATATTCCAAAGCCCCCCGAGGCTGGTGATAAATATTATAATTTTTTTTTATCTTCAATTCCAATCCACGAAAACGCTTGCACGCACGCACACACGCACACACACACACACACACACACAACAACGTCCGTTCTACGAGGTCGTGCGGCAACTGGCCCAAGACGTTTACTGAATACGACGTGTTTCACAACGGTCGTAAAATATTCGCCAGTTGCTTGGACATGACAACGAGAGGTAGACTTTTACTGTGGACTAGTTTTTTGCGAAACCGTTTTTAATCGTACCCCGTTGGAGGTTGCCAGAGAGAGAGAGAGAAAGAGAGAGAGGAAATATCCTGCAACGAGTAGCTTCGCTATTCCGAGCCGACGGACGACGAAATATTACGTATATTGGAGCGGGCCCGTTAAAATCGATAGACTCTGTTCGAGATGATACCATGTAAATGTAGGGTTTTTTAAGTTATTTTCTTGAAACATTTCGCGAAATATTTCATTCGGGTGAAGTTTATAAAATAAATGAACACATATAAAAAATGTTTTTTCTCAAAGTGAAATATTATGAAAAGTATGTTAATTTTATGAAAAAATAATACGTAAATCACTACAGTGACAGATAAAAACTACATAAGTTGCTATTTTACATTAAACGTAACTGGAAGATAACATATTTGAAACTTATAATTAGGCCTGGGATTTTGATGCACTTTGCATTGTTTTCCAAAGCTCGTCTCGTCACAAATTTGTTTTATGTACATTTGCATGATAATAAGAAAGTTTATTTTGCATTTTTTGGCATTTTTTAGTTTTTAGGTCATTTTCTTAATTTTTTAGGGCAATTTAGAGTTTTTGGAAACCAAGTGTATGAATTTAAAAATTTATTTTAAGATTTTTACACCAACATGGTTTTTAAATAAATATATTTGTGTACAACTTTTTTTTTAGATTTATACTAAAACTATGTATTTACAGTTTACACTTGTAATAGATTTTTATAGGTAATGCATTTTTTTAAACTTTTTATTGTAATTTATACTAAAATTATTAAAAATAAAAACATTTTTAGATCATAAAGCATTTTTTTAGGGCATTTTTCGGGGTTTTTAGGGCATTATTTAGAGCTTTAAGGTCATAAAAGCATTTTTTAAAGGACATTTCTCGGGGTTTTTTAGGACATTAAAATCCCAGCCCTAATTATAATATAGCGTTGTAGATTGTAGTTTGTACTGTTTGTTGTAAAATGCCGTGGTTTTTATCATAAACCATGATAAATTATCACTCGTAAGTGTGACTTACGTCCTTAACAGTGTGTCAAATAATAAATTTCATTCAACTTGATCCGATCCGATTCCGTCGGAAAGAACAGTTTCTTTAAAAACCGTCAAAAGAAAACCTAAATATCGATTTGACCGAAAGACCGAATACTTTTTGGTACATCATTCGGTCGCCATTCAGTCACTTGAATGATTCGTTCATTTTGATTCGGTCTAGTCTTGAAGCGGCAGCTCGCCAGAACGGGTGGTCTAAACTCTAAACGTACCAGCGTCAGTGTTTCAATATTCGTCGGTCGTTCCTCGCAGCAGTCGTTTGCATTATGGCAATATTCACCGGTCGGCCAGTTATTCAGTCACCGAGTACTACAATCAACAGTCTGGCAAGAGCGATCATTCTCGCGGGTCATTAGTCATCAATCAGTCGCCCGCAGCTCATTTAGATCAGCAACGACATTAACTAAAAATACAGTCCGCTGAACAAAGCAGTTTTGAATTGCCTAACACTCTCAATCCAAAGATCGCAGTTAAAAAGTCTCTTTTCCACCTTCGGTATACATTTTTCCCATATTAACGCCCTCTCAACCAACAATATTATACTAATTAAACACACACTACATTTTATAAGACAATCAGTCCTCCAAAAAAAGCAGTTCCTGTCGTTACACACTTATTTATTATGATTTTTTTTTTTTTTTTTTTACTTTTACTTTTACTCGAGAGCGACGAGCAATAATTATATCATAGGTATTATAATATTGTCGATTCTTGAAAAGTGGTTGGAATTTTAAAATTTAACACGGGCCAAATCGACAATGGTAACTCGTGGACCGCACGGTTCTACACCCCTGATTTGTGCGGAGACGTCTCGACGACTGAAACTACCGATCGCGCAAAAAAACAATGAATCGCGGAAATGATCGATGCACCGAAAACGCATTGATCACAAGCGAAAAAATCGCTAATCGCGTTCGACGAAAACATAGCCTTATTAAAACGATTCCCGTCAGACCGTTCGCGAGACGGTTAAAACGTCGGAAAACGTATTATTAATTGGTACTGGTCTGTTGTTATCGCCCCGCCACGGAAACGAAATTTGGCATACGATTAATACACGGAAAACATGTCAAGTTTCTAGCAACATTAATTTCTGAGTAAATCACAATTTTCAATCATAATAAAAAACATAATTTAATATACCTAATATAGTATTTAATACGTTATGAATATTATTGCTATTCTTTTAATGCAGTTGCAAAACTAATACATCATTATTAATAAATACATAAAAAAATAAATAAATAAAAGTAGTAGTTACATAATAAATTAAAACTTTTTATAATGTTCTCTAATACTTTATTCCTATACTCGCTTTTTTGAAAACTTTTTTATTCATATTGATGAAAGTTATTCGGATTTCATATTTACACATTTTTATTTGTCGTCTCTTTCCATAAAACTTCTTAAATCTAATAATTTGGGATATTTTGTGTATATTGTGCCTATAAGGTATAAACATATTTACAGATTTATAAGATTGAATAAAAAAAACAGGACAAAAAGCGTCACGAGAGACGTTCAATAGGACAACAGGACATAATAAGGACGATTATAAGATTTTTTTTTAAAAACACGAATTTTTAGAAAATACAAAAAAAAGTTATTTATTTATTGTTAAAAAAAAATCAATTTGGTCATAAAATATTTTGTATAAAATGACTTCACTTTAAAATTATTTAAACACACACACACACACACACACACACACACACACACACACACACACACACACACACACATATCCGTGCGCCCAGAGAATGTGTGTTGTTAGGCGAAGTTGGTGTGTATTAAGTAAAGTAATTTGGGTAAGCTAAATTCTAGCAAGTAATGAGTAATGACCGTGTAAAAAGTGTTAATTCATTTTGCATCGTCAATTGAATATTTAATATACGTACGTTTAAGTTGTATAATTGTGTATAAAATATCTTAACAATAACACATTTCTTTTTATCAAGAATACGTGTACGCGGTAGCGATGAGGTAAAAAAAAAAAAAATAGAGTCGAAAATCTTAGTGCACATTGCCTATTCTAAGGGACGTGCGACGAGAACTCGTGACGTACGAAATCGCAGTGTTCTTTGTCTCTTTTTATATGCGTGCGCGCATACAACAACGATCTTTAATGTGCAAAATTTCTCTTTTCGTTCCACGTAAATTCCTTTCTTCGTCACTTTTCAGTTTTCACTCACAATCTGTGACGTCGCCCGCACGCCCGAGACCCCGGTGTAAAATTTTTCGTCACGGTGTTTATTGTTCAACGCGTTTAATTGTTTTTTAGGCGTCATTTGATCGATCGCGTCTCACGGTCTTAAAAGTATTAATAAAATATTATTCCATCACTTGCGATCGAGAGAAATGTGACGATAATAATCAATTTTTATTTCTCCTCGCGATTAGAATACAAGACGGTCATTTTTATTCTTACCATCAACACATTACAAGAATAATTTATTTGGTACACATCCCCGGGCTTTACGAGTCAAATGACAATTAAAAAGGTCTCCCGTTTCACTCGTTATTTTCATCATAGATATAGCTACCCTCCGTAAAGACGGCACCCTACATTCGATTCATAAGTGATACAAATGTTTTCGTAATCATCGCCAAGGATATAACTTAGATTGAGTTCAACTAAATTCGTGTGGCCACTAAACCGAAAGTAAAACAAACATTAGAAGTAGTGTAAATTATGTTTGATGTTGACACAATATACAGTGTGATCGCGATAAATGGATGCATTTAATAACTATGCATAGACTCGTTATATTTAAGTACGTACTATTTTTTTGGCTAACTCATAAACATAAGAATATAATATTTTTTCAATGAATTATCTAATTTTTTGTCAACTCAATTTACGTATGTACATGAGCATTTTTACTTTTATCTCGTACGTCTACTATGAAATAATTGTAAAACCAAACCAAACTTGTATTTTGTATAATATATTTATACAAGTATACTATATAGATTAACCAAAACGATTATTAACGTGAAATAAGTTTAACTATACCGAAACATACACGAGTGCGTTTAAAAAGCATTACAATAGTGATTATAAAATCAAATATCAATATAATATAGCTTTGTTCAATGTTTGACGCGTTTTCAAATGTAAATTTCAAAGAATAAAAAATGCGAATTTCAAAAACGTTCAAATGTTTCGAGTTATCGCCCACTGGTGGTTCAGAAGCGTACGTTTCCGAGTGATAACAACAACGTCTCCGCATAAAACGGTTTGAAAACTGTTGAATCCGTTTGAAAGCCGCAACGTAACGATCACGTCTTCCATTCAAAGGGACAATATCACGATCGCGTGCTCCGCGAGCGCATTTCATATTATTGTTGTGACGTCCGTACGTAGCGATGATTTATGCACGAGACGGTTCGGAGCGACCAAAGGCTCATGTACATATAGAAACGACGAGCGTTCCGACGGAATATTCATCTCGGAGATTCGCAGAAACAATTTTCGCAGAGCTCAAGCCTAACTGCACGGTTTTCCGGCAACAAACGTCGAGCGGTTCTCTCCGAGGGATCATAAAATCAGCGTCTGCTGTGTAATTAGTCCACAAGTCGCCGTGTTTATTGTATTATTGTACACTGGACTATTTTTCCAAAGACAAACGACGTTCTCGAACGCAAAACACAATAATTCAACACAAAGGCAAAAAACGTACGTGACACTATATTCAAACGATTTTATATTATATTGACTTATTCAAATCGCGAACGTGTTTATCGCCTGTTGATCGTTCGTTGCTGAGGAATCATAAAATTTCCGTGACAACGAGTACACGGCGTATAGGTATATAAGCGATGAAATCGTTTGACTTTCATCAGTTTACGCCGGGAAGTCATCTGAATTAAAGCGAATTTACCAATCTACAGGGTACATCTCTATCCGACTGAGTACCAATCTACGTCGAGCAGCAATGAAGTAAGTAGACAAAATCACATTTCATTGAGCCATAGCTAGTATAATAATCGCTTAGTTAAGAGTTTTGTACGGATCGCGGCGTACCAGAACCGTCCACGACTTGTATATAGTTCACGTCTTACGATTTCTATAGACATGTTTAATAATACTAGACTGCGAGTCGCAAGGTTGTTACCGACAGAGTCATGGCGTCAATAAAAGTATATATCTGCTTAGGTTACACGCACACACACTGACACACTCACACAGGGCGTATCACGATATCGATACGCGACGGTGTTGCACGTGCGTCGTTCCCACGTGAATAGGTTAGGTCGTGTTGCCGTTAGACACCTGTAAAGGCTCGATGGTGATATCGTACGACGTGTGAACAGAGTACGTCGTAATCGCTTTTCTTCCACTCTAATCGCTTTATGTGCCGGCGCTCGCCGCCCATTATACGTACGCTTTTGATTCGTTCTGCGCGCGATGGCACAACGTCGTCGTCCCATACCTGTCCGCGCCATGTGCCACGGGCGTCGGACTTGCGAAATGAATACATCGCGACGTCGGCGTAGAACCTACTGTACTTATGGCTAATCCGCGGTGTTATCGTTAGCGCTCGTCGTTCGTCCGTATTCAGAAACGCCATTTCTGTTCCCATTTTACGATCTAAATCTAAATCTGACAGATCGTCGTCGAGTTTGTCTTTCGCGCGGTCTCGTATTCGTCGTTGTAGTCGGTTAATCGTAGTAATAGTATTTCGAATAGAAGTGGTGCGAATAAAATATATTTATCCGTTCGCAGAGGCAAGAAGAAGTCAGCAAGGCACGCGGCTCGGCAAGAAGCAGCCCGACAACAAGCTGCACGGCAAGAAGAAGCGCGCCTAGCCGCCGCTCGAGTCCTCGAGGAAAATCAGAAAAAGACCGCGCAGCCGTTGCCGACTGTGACCGAAGGGACACCGGAGCCACCACCGTCTATAGTCGGTGGACAGGCACGAATTTCGCAGCCGCCGCCGCCGCCGACAGCCACCGGCCAGAAAGAAGCGACACCGCCGTCGCCGACTGCCGTGACCGGTGATCCGCAGACGACGAAACGGTCGGAGAAAGCCACTGTGAAGCGACGGACGTTGCCACCGCCGCCAACGATCAGCAATCCGCCGCAAATTTACCAACTTTATTCATCAGTGACTGGCAAACAGCGGACTTCGCCGCCGCCGCCGCTGACGCCATCTACAGTCACCGGCCAACCACAGAAACAACAAGTATCGCGGCCACTAGTCAAGCCAAATAGTGAGCCACGTACAATCGAAAATAAGCCGAAAGTGACAGGCAAGCAGCAGACGTCGCCGCCACCATCTATGGTCACCGGCCAACCACAAAAGCAACAAGTATCGCGGCCACCGGCAAAGACAACTTGTGAACCGCATACAACACTACTTAAGCCAAAAGTGACCGACAGAAAGCGGACATCGCCGCCGCCATCTACGGTCACCGGCCAACCGCAGAAACAACAAGTCTCGCGGCCACTGGCGAAGGCAACATATGAACTCAATACAACCCCAATTAAGCCGAAAGTAACCGGCAAGCAGCAGAAATCGCCGCCGCCATCTACAGTCACCGGCCAACCACAGAAACATCTAGTATCGCGGCCACTAGTCAAGCCAAATAGTGAGCCGCGTACAATCGAAAATAAGCCGAAAGTGACAGGCAAGCAGCGGACATCGACGCCGCCATCTACGGTCACCGGCCAACCGGAGAAGCAACAAGCATCGCGGCCACCGGCAGAGGCAACAAGTGAACTTCATACAACCACCCCACTTAAGCCGAAAGTAACCGACAAGCAGCAGACATCGCCGCCGCCACCGCCATCTACGGTCACCGGCCAACCACAAAAGCGACAAATATCGCGGCCACCGGCGAAGGAAACAAATGAACTCCGTACGACCCCACTAAAGCAGACATCGCCGCCGCCGCCGCCGCCGCCGTCTACGG
The DNA here is from genome assembly GCA_027580255.1 of Therioaphis trifolii. Lineage (NCBI taxonomy): Eukaryota > Metazoa > Arthropoda > Insecta > Hemiptera > Aphididae > Therioaphis > Therioaphis trifolii. The sequence continues at coordinate 10,113,265 of CM050404.1, read as the reverse complement.
TCGCCGGCCAACCGCAGAAGCGACAAGTCTCGCGGCCACCGGCAAAGGCTGCAACTAGTGAACTCCGTACAAGCCTACTCAATCCAAACGTGACCGACCAGCAGCGGACATCGCGGCCGCCGCTGCCACCATCTACGGTCACCGGTCAACCACGGACATCTGTGCCGCCACTGACAGCGTCCGGTCAGCAGCCGCCTGCGACAGTCACCGCGCAACCGCGGCAGAGTCGACGCGACGACGCGTCCATGCGACCGCAAAGCACTTCGGACGTAATGAAGACGCTGAACGCGTTGGCCGCCGAACTAGCGCCCGAGCAGAAGATGAAGAACGTCGACGGCAACGCGAACCGGATCGCTGCGGCCGTCGTAGCCGCACCAGCCGCCGGGTCGAACACCGGCGGCAACAGGTAGGAAACGTGTTGTTTTCATTGACAAACGTGCGCACGCACACGCGTTCACAAAAATACACACTCACAAACGCGTCTCGTTCGTCGTCTCTGCGATCCTCCCCGACGCCCGTCACTGAAGGGGCTGTCACACGAAGCGACTACCCGCTACGACTGCGTGCCGACGAGTAAAGTCTTACCGTCGTCTGACAACGTATTCGCTGCTAGTTGTTCGAGTCGTAGCTATGAATAGTCGCGCCGAATGGCATTGAGCGTGTTCAATTCTACTCGCTAGAAATGAGCGATCGTGTTGGTCACGCGACTAGAGATTACAATCCCGGCCCAATTTTATGATCCCGGGATTACGGGATATTTAGCTATTAATCCCGGGATTATCCCGAAATTTAATAAGAAAATATTTTAAAGCGTGTGCGGCGGCCGGTCGGAGCCAGATAATGATAGCGATAAATTAAAACGTCATCACGCGATCAGGCCGATTAATTTGTTACGTATATTACATTACGTCGCGAGTCTATCGACATCCGTGTGCTCTCATTGTGTCATATGTTGTTGTTTTCTCGAACGATCTTTCAACCGTTATCGTTTTCGACTTACAGTGATTCCGAAAAGACGTCCGCGAACGGCGGTGAGTGCTTACACACCGAGCGGCCGAAACCACACCAAAGGACTGAACAGGACCTGGCGAACACGTCCGGCGAGTGTGGCCGAGTGTCCCAGTCGAACCCGCTCCGAGACCAATCCACCGGCGTCAGCAACGGTAAGCCGTTCGTTCGTATGATCGATATCGCATCCCTCGCCACCAAACAGTACATATACACACACCGCACCTCGCCTCGGCGCTGGGAACGCAAGCCGAAATTTCGCGGAACGTAGCGGAAGATAGCGGAAAACCGGTTTTTTTATTTTGTTTGGTCTCTGCGCTAACACGCCTGCAGACGACAGATAGATCGATCGAAATGTTAACAAATAGCCGTCCTAAATTCGTTTGCTATTTTCAGGACTTCCTCTCTCTTTCTCGTTCATTCAACGACGACGTATAAGCACGTTGATACCACCGTAATACGGTAGTTATATTTTTATTATTTTTTTTTTTTTTGTAGCATTATAGACCATTTAGGCCCTTTACTGCCAATATCAAATTCTTCCACTCTTCTCTATTATACGCATGCATTAGGTCTCCATGCCAATCTGGTCTTAACTCCTGGATATCTCTTTTGACTACATCCAGCCAGCGCTGCTTCGGTCTGCCGCGAGGTCTTTTCCTGTTCAAGTTGTTTACGAGTACCTTCTTGACAATACTGTTATCCGCTCTCCAAACGTGACCAGCCCACTCCAGTCTTGTGCCTTTTATAAATTGTACTATATTTCCCTTTCCATATAATTGTTGTATGTATTCGTTTGACCTTCTCTCCCACACTTGGGTATCGCCGTATCAGGGTTATATACGGGACCATAGGACCAAATTTGCTCAGAATTACTAAAGCTTGGAGGCCCAAGCCTTACTGATGGGATATTTAATCTTATATCTATGATATGGCGTAAAGAAGAAATTCCAACCGATTGGAGAACATCAGTTATCTGTCCAATATTTAAAAAAGGTGATCCCGAATGCATAGAAATTTATAGAGGTATATCTCTCTTAGATGTTGGGTATGAGGTTCTGTCTAAATGTCTCCTACGAATAATACAAGATATATCGGAGGAAATGATTGGACACTACCAGTGTGGATTTAGGAAGGATAGTTATATTTATCAATATAATATTGTAAAATTGTACATACCCTAGATCAGTGGTATTCAAACTGGGTGCCGCGGCACACTGGTGTGCCGCGAGCATTCACTTGGTGTGCCGCGGTTTTTTGAACCTTTTTTTTTTTTTTGCATAAATGACCGATCGAATTGAATAAGTTTAAAATGTACTAAAATGGACGCGTTCGACTGTCGTGAACCCGCATTATTTAAGCGTATACTGATAAATCGAAGGTTTGCAGTAAGAAAGCGACTATAAGACAAGTTATCTTACATGATAATTGCACCCTAACAACATGTATCGGTAATGTAATTTTTTAGAATACAGTGAAAACTCCTTTAACGGACACCTCTGAATACCGGACGCCTCCGATTAGCGGACGTTTTTATGTGGATATAGGAACATATTCTCTTGCTTTGTTATTCCCTCTGATCAGCGGACACCTCTAAATAACGGACAATATTCCGGCTACCGAGAGTGTCCGGAATTCAGAGGTTTCATTGTATTAAAATTAGTGGTCATAGTGTGCCATGGAAATTTCGTGAAGGACGAAGTGTGCCGTGGTCAAAAAAAGTTTGAAAACCACTGCCCTAGATATTGTCACGATATACACACATTTTGTTAATGGGTGGTTAGTGGTTAGCGGTCCTTACATTTTTGGTTTTAGAATCAATTCGCCACGCTGTTATAATATTGTCATGTTTGTCGTATCGTTCGTATCGTACCATTTTGTAGCGTGATTGTTTTGTTTAGTGACTAAAGTGCCCGGCAAGCAGCTAGAAGTTCCGGATGGTGCCAGTCTGTTTTTATACAACCTTCCACGGGATTTCACGGATTCCGATATTGTGGCGATGTTCGTGCCATTCGGTAACGTAATGTCTGCAAAAGTTTACGTTGATAAAAATGCCAAACTGTCCAAGTGTTTCGGTAAGTCACTTTATTATATAATCATTAAATTACA